>OY735216.1:26129403-26214403 GCA_963457665.1 Thysanoteuthis rhombus | reverse complement strand
AACGATTTTTATACATATATTTTTTAATAGATGTTCAATTTTTCAGTCCTCTAGCTCCATCAGTAGGAAGGGATTAAAAGATACACACATAGCCAGCTAGCCAGACCAACTTGAAAACTAAAGAAACTTATGTTGACAATTTTGGTTGACGGTTTTGTAAATACGATTTCTAAAGAGGAAATCTTTAAGCAGATCGGTGAGGCTCCATACAGGGTAGCATCATGGACTTTTACAAGAAAAAGGAATGGACGGAGTGCTGAGAGGTCCTTCCGGTGTCTTTAGTAGAGAGGGCTTGCCCTCCTCAAAAACCAGCATTCGAAATCACGACTTTTGCCATGGCTTAACACTGATTACAAGCCGCGGCTCTCTCAGCCAATTCCTTTGTGATCAATCTTATATTTCCAAATTTGCAATTCTCGAATAGACTTTTAACCAACACAAATAAAGTCTTGTTTTATCTAACTGCAAATGAAGAAATCTGTGTGTGTTGGTGTGTGTATGTGTGTATATATACGCATGTGCGTGTGTGTGTGTGTGTGTGTGTGTGTGTGTGCACATGTGCACCACTGGATCTGTGGTTTTCGAGAAATCTTATAATGAATAATAGATTAGAAATAATAGATGTTTTTTTGTAGTTTCTATGAATTATCTCTCTTGACTTCAGCTCTTTAAAATTATCAAAATTTATACATAAAAATATCCTTATTAGCAACACTGAAGAGAACAAACCAAAATACTTCGAAGTTATAGTTTCGTACGACGGACGCATAATTATTTTATACGACAATTACAGGAGTCTGCCGACTCCTCACACCATAAGGCCAAGCCTTTTCTGAACGTATACTTCTGGAATGGGCACCGTCGTAGTATTGACTAAGCTTGGATAAATTTTAGCACGAGGCGAAATGGAAGAGGCTAAAAAGAAGGTTGTGCCTGAAAGAAGGACCTACTTTGAGAATCAGCAGTCGAGATCCTGTTTTTAGAAAAGGTCAACCAATACTGTCACCAACTCTGTCAACATAAGTTTTGTAATTTATTTTCAAATTGGTTTGACAGGCTGGCTAGCTATGTATGCATCGCACGTACCGACTGTGCCAATAGACTGCATTAATAGAACTGGTGGGTTGAAGATTTAATCATTTACTCTTTATATTTAGTAAAAACGTTTTTTTGTGGGGGGGGGGGGCTTCCTTTTGACACCCCCCTCTAAACACGTTTTTAGTGGAGATGTTCAATTTGCAATGTACGTTTACGCTAAATCTTTATCTTAGTTTACGTTCGGCAGTATTCGTACTTGTCTTTTGAAAATTCAGATCTTTTCGATGATCACCGCCCAACAAAAGGCAAGAGAAGTAACTCATTCATTGATCACCCCTTTTTTCCATATTTTTTAACTGATCACACCCAACGTGTTATGCTGCCAAAAGACGTTATTTGTGTGACTGTTTCTACTGAGTGCCTGACCAGACCAGTATTGTTTTTTGGTTTTTTTTTTTTAATTGGGCTCAAACATGGACGCCAGAATGAAATATGCGACTACATCAGTCACTTGGCAAACCACTAATTCCAATACAAAGATATGTATTGTTCTATCATCTTTATTTTGCTAAACTTATTTATTTCATCGGTTGCGTCTAATATAAAGAGATTTCATCGAGGATATCCGTGTATAAGAAAACTATCCTCTGGATTCAATCGACTCCAAGGTTTGAATGATAACGCGAATCAAGATATTATTGTCCGTTCGTTTCTCTCTGTGCACACACTTGAAGTTATCAAATATTCAGCTCACCTGATTTATTGGACATTGACTGAATCTGATTCCTAAATAATTCATAATTGTTAACATCCTTGTCATTATCATTTTGAGTGTTCGAGTCGCTACACACTACGTTTTGATAGGTATGCAGTTGGCTCAATGTTCTTTGCCTGAACACCGAAGAATGCGTCCAGGTAATCATAGGTAAGTTATTTTTTTTTAGATTATCTTAGATATGGAGAAGGAGTATAAAAGACTAATTGAGCGAGATCGCTGAAAGTAAGTTAAAGCTTTTTCTGAAGATATTAGCGAGCCTTTTTTTTTGTCTTAAAGGATACGTACTTGAGAATAAATGGTTGAATATACTTGACACTCCCGTTTGTATATTGCACTGAAATTACTGACATCGTCAGGCAGTACGGAGTCAATGATAGAATCAGAATTTACCATAATGTTGTTACGCATTGGATGAGAAGTAAAATTACCTACCTAATTAACTATGTGACTCTGTATGCTTCTTTGTTTCTCTGTCTGCAACAACGGACTCTTCCATTCAAAGGTAACAATTTTGTTCTTTGGATCATTTCCTGCGTACTATTTGAAACGAAGGATTCTTCTACTGAAACGAGCACCCATTTTGATAAAACCTCTGATGAAATTGATGAGACGTAAACGTTCGTTTACAGTATCAACAGCTTTCAAGTAGTGAACTACCAAGTCTTAAAGTGAGTCGTTTCTCTTCCCTGAGAAAAAAATCTCATAGAAATTCTGAATTATCGATGAATTACTCAAGGGGTAATAACTAATTGCTTAATAAGTTGACAATTTTGCCTGCCTCGTGACTAGCATAGTTGCCTATTTCCTGTCGGCACCAGAGCTCAGATGGAAACCAGTATTTCGAATGCTGATTTTCATGTGAGGTAGTCCCTACCCATTTGAATGATTCACGATACACTATCTCCTTTACATCATTTACCCCTGTTTGTCTTCATGTTGTAGCTGAGGTTGGTAATTATCAATCGTTTAATTTTACGTATTGCAAAAAGAAAAATTATCAAGCGTTATTCAAGTCAAAATGTGCTTAGCGTTCGTAAAATGTCTCTCTTGGGTGTAATATATAAATGTTCAAAGACGATGAAGGTGAGTTCAAAAGCCACTTATCGGCGATCAAAATGAATATTTACACGCAAGAGAGGAGGGTTTTTACGAAGAGTTCGAGATCTTATTCAAATTAAGTGGTCAGAGTTTTGTTTAATTAAACTTACTACGAAATTTGATTATCCGTTCTGTACTCACATCTTCTGAGTAAGGAGTTTTAATAACATCAGTGGCGTACAGACGGGGGGCGCAATCAAGGGGGGCGACCATCAAAGGGGTGGCACCATGATTACTGTCTAAATCTTTTTATCTTTTAATTGATATATCTGTTAACTTAATATATTCAATTCAACTTGGACTTGTTAACACAGAATTGATGAGCAATGATTTGCTTTGTCCTCCAAAGACCTTGAACTTGAGGTTTTGTAGATCAACCATAGCCTGAGAGAGAGAAAAAAAGTGGGGACAGGTCTGCAAGTGGAAAACGTTCGGTAAATAAGAAGTAAGTTCGGTAATTTGCCGTATTTAACAAACATCGTTCAGTAAATCAGCCGGTAGTTCGGTTGCACCTAATTCTATTTTCGACCTTACTTTACATCGATCGGCAAATGATAATAAGAAAGTACTTGGCAGTATCCTAGTTTCGTGGTCCAGCTTTTTCTAACATTTAGTTCAGGGTCAAAGTGTTGTATCGGTTTTTCTCACGTCAACGAAACATAATTCTAACTTCCCGTTTTCAACATTAAACGTTATCATGAATGTATCTTAATTGATTTCTTCATGAATTTCAATTTGATATAATTTGACTTTTTTTTTCTTCAATTAGCTAAAAAGAAACAAAATTCATATTAATGTTGTATTTTGTTTTTGTTAAATTTCATTAAAACTGTTAAAACAATACCTTACAAACGAACACACACACACAAAAAAAAAATACGAAACAAACAATAATCTATTTTAATACAAAATCTAATAAGAATTGAGGAGTTAGAAATGAGTCAATGAAGAGTTACAATGAAAAGAAATGATTTAGTGAAATAGAATTACTTGATTTTTATTTTGTTTTGCTTTCACGTGAGTTAAAATTTAAAACAAGAACGTTCAGTCGCATGGCTTCCAGTGACGACAACAAATAAGATTAATAACAAATTTTGTTTTTTATCAATTGAAAAAGTAATCAAATTAAACTAAAATCCACGAAGAAAACAATTGAAATACAGCCATAATAACGTTTAAAATTGAAAATGTGAAGTTGATGCTGTGTTTCGTTGACGTTAGGAGTATGATTACTACATTTTAATCACGATCTCATCATTATCATCATCATCAGCAGCAGCAGTCTTTTAACGTCCGCCGTTAGACATAGACCTTCCCCGGGATCCGCCACAATTCTCAACCATGGGCGTCGCAGAGCCAGTATTTTCTGAATTTGTCTACTTCATCTCTCCATCTTGTATTTTGTCGGTCTCGGTTTCGCATGTGGTCTCTGGAAATCCATGTTGTGAGTCGTGATGTCCATCGGTTGTCTGTCATTCTTGCAACATGGCCTACCCACTGCCGTTTAAGTTTTTTGAGAGATTCTATGATGTCACGGACTCCCGTTTTCTCCCTTATATACTGTGCTGTCTTGTGATCTTTCCGTGTAAGGTTGAGTATGATTCTCTCGTGCGCACGCTGCATGCTTCTCAGTTTGAGTGTCTGTCTCTTAGATAGGAACCATGTTTCAGCTCCATTGGTGACTATCGGGAGAATACATTGGTTGTATACTCTTCTTTTTAGGATTATTGGGATCGTCTGATTTTTGAAGGTTGGGCTTGTTCTGCTGAAGACTAGTCATCCTAGAGTGATTCTTCGCTTGATTTCCTCTTCTTTTGAGGATCTCATGGAGATTCGTTGTCCTAGGTAGATGTAGTGGTCTACTTTCTGCAGTTTTGCGTCTTTGATTTTTACAGTTATGTTCCTTTTCACGATGTGATTGTTGCACATGACTTTCCTAAAGGCTGCAAAAGGCTGGACCATAAAACTAGCACAATGCAAACTTAGTTATGTCCGTGTTCGCCGTACTTATCGCTCCATATGTTTGTTAAAGCCGAAATTAGTTATATCGAGGTTTAGTTGTATACGTACCTGAAAACATGGTATCTAAAAAGGCACAAAGACTCTTATGGCTCCCTATTTTTTTTATTTTTGATAACACAAAATCCCGATCTGATTGTTGTTGTTCATGATGTTTATCTCTCTATCTGGAAAACTGCTTACAATTGCATGTCTCCATATTCTGTTGCAACTAGGAGGCGGAAATGGTGATTTTGGTGGGCGATTCGAATACAATTTTTCACGTAACCACACCTAAAATTTTGAAACATGGATTCAAGTTCGTAGGTTAAGAATTTTACAAGAGGTAAATATCTCAACCTTGCTGTTTTAGACGAGAATTCTGCGCAAAACCCAATAACAAGTTGTAATTCAATCGTAGACAGGTACCAAAAAAGTGCTGTCTCTGTATCTTTCGAAGTGCGTAGAAAACCTGTCTATATGAGATTATTAATTTCAATAATCTCTTAAAAGAAAAAACTTTTTGATTTTTAACATTTTTAGTGTTAGTGAGACAATTTACGTAGTGCAACAAAAAGCAGAAAAAAAATTTGGGCTCCTCGAGAAATAGTTTTGAAATTTTAGAGAATAATTTACCCATGTTTATTTTTTGTTTTGTTTTTTTGTTTTTGTTTTTGTTTTTTGAGTGCTTTTCTCAAGTAACGTTTTAGAAGAAGAGAAAAACAACTTCAAGTATTGCTAAAAACATGATTTCTTGATTTATAACATTTGAACCCCTCGGGAAATTTTTTTACCTAGTTGGAGCTTACATGGGGAAAAAATACCCCTCAGATTTTAAGCAGAATCTTTTGAGGTAAAACAAAAAGATAGCCAAAATTCTCGATATCCTGGGAAAAGGGCATCTTTTGGAGTTACCGCCCCGGGTGACACTAACCCCTGGAACACCATAGACTAATGTGTATTATGTCAATGCTCGTTGTCTGCTTTTGGATCTTGAAATCATTGAGTGAGCTTATGAATGTTGCTTATATACTTGCACGTATATAAAAAAAAAAATACGTATAGCTATTATGGCCCACTTTAGTTTTATTTGCTGAATAGATATAAATAACAAAAAGTAAAGAATATTTCGCCGATTCAGTTGTTGAAGTTGAGGATTAGGGGTTAGTCAGTTAGTCAGGGCAAATGTTAGTTTGTGCTAAGGGCTTATAGCTTTATTAAAATTGATATCTATTTATTGAACAAATATGGGATGAAGCGTGATTGCTAAGACCAACGACAAAGACCACATATTTGTTTGGATAAATATTGAGCGCCTTACAGTAAAGTAACGGTGAGCCTTGCAGGCCATTGCTTGTGAGTACGATCTTCAATGGGAAATCCATTTTGTTGCCTTGTGCCAGGCTTAACTCAGCTTCGTATGTAAATATCATTTTAAACATGACCTCGTATTTTACGTTTTATACGCGTGTGTGTTGTTTTATTGAAAGGGTGCTCCGCCCTACACAAATACATATGGAATTTGAAAGAACAAAATAAAACGCCCGTCATAAAATGAGGACTTTCAAAAATACTACACACAAAAATGCCTGGTATGCTTAGAAAGAAAATTACATAGAGTTGATGAAAGAAAAATCACTACTAAACAAAAAAAAAACTAATTGATTCAAGACACTAGAATAAAATCCTACTCAAACTATCAAAATACAATGAAAATTCTTACAACTAGATTAATATGGACGAAATGAAAATAGTAATTAAACTATAAAAAGCAACTAAAAGGAACAATTAAAATAGATGAACCACCATTTAACAGATAAAAATACAGTAAAATTGGAACAATAACATTTTAAAAAACTAACCTATAATCTAACAATCTTGATATTATAAAAAGAAAAAATGCAATAAATAACCACAACACATTGAAAATCCAAATATAAAACGCAAAATACTATGTAAAAAATTATTGCTAAAAAAACATATTCAAGGGAAATAACCCGAATTCAGACTGAATACACGAACAAAATAAAACTATAACATAATGAAAATAACTTCTCACACAATGAAATTAGAACATAATGGATACTTTTTTAAAATCCCAAATCACCTGAAGATCGAAGGATCGTGAAACAGATTTGTCGTGTATATTCATCAGTGCATATATATTCATCAGTATATATATATATATATATATATATATATATAATGTAAGATACACTACTGATTAAACCAGTAGACTACACGAGGATGTAGATATTTACAAAGCTTTGTATAGGCCTTTCGCGTGACAGAAATATTTACGTATTTCCCATCGGTATCAAAGGTCGGTGATGGAGCACAGATAGGATTTCCAATGCATATTTTCAAGGCTGGCAGGCCATCCTCACATGAAAGGCTGGCGCAATACAACTATCTGTTTCCATTTCCTCCATCTGGCCTCGTGTGTTGTCAACCAGTTCAGTTTGTTAACCATTTCTCAACGCAGGCGCTCACATTCATTGAAACGAGTGTAAAAATGTAGGAACACCCTTTTAAACGGAACATACTGTCAAATGCTTCAGGCGAAAATTTTGTTAGACGGTTATGGATACCCAAATAATCTATTTCGGGTTAAATAAAGTTTGTTCATATTTTCTTTCCAAACTTTCGCAAACTGTAGGACAAAACTTCCGCCATACTGAACAATTTTAGGCGATTTCGTCCAAGTTAGTTCTAATATCAAACGCATTTGCTTCGGTGCTTGTTGTTCTTCCAATTCAATGATCTTTCCTGTTTTGTCCCCCAGCCTTGATTTTTACTGTTGGCTCTAAGGCAACTTGGTTGTATCTGTTCTATCAAGAGACAATGGTGACTGCATAATTCACACATCTGTACAACGTATCAGGAAACGTTCAGTTCTTTTCTTTTAGTCTGCCATTGCTTTCCATTGTTTAATTCCAAACACGACTATATATAAAGGGTGAAGCCATTTATTATAATGGCAGAAAATATTATTAAACTGTTATTGTGATCAAAATCAGCCGGCCCCCAAAAAGGTTTATTCAGAATGGTTTTAGAACTATATTAAAATATGTATATAAATCTATTTTTCCTAATAGAAAGTTGATTATAACATTGAATTTGATAACAATGAATTGATAACAATGAATGTAAATTGTTCCAATTTTTATATCCGTCGCATAATGATATCAGTCGGTTATTGTTATCAAAAAAAGAGGCTGTCTAAACTCTGTATCACCAGAAGATTGGTTCACTCTTGAAATATTTTACTTGAATTTGTTGTCAATCTTGACCGTTATACATACAACGGTGGATCAGTAAATACATAATCGAAGTGTTTTTGGCTGGTATTCACCAAGATAGTGATAATTTGAAATCTACTTATTTCTAAATGGATAACGGGCGAATTTGCACATTTTGTTCACATAAAGCAAAGGAAAACAACACATGAATACCATTGTCCTGGTCACAAAAGCAAAGTTTGAAGAGAATAATAGCTATTTCAATACTTTTTACACGTAAGCAATTAGAATATAACATTCACTACCCGGGAACAAGAATCTCGTTACACAGTGTTATAAACCTTTTATGAAACAGAGAATTCACAGAATTTTTTTTTTTTTTTGCTCGCTTTTCCTCTTCAATTGAATCAAACAAAACTGTTTCTTAAGGGAGATTTTTACTCCATTGACCAGGCAAGATACGAGCACAACATTTTCCGTGTCAAAGAGACGGCTATCACATCTACGCTCTCGAGGCTCTGTATAATGGTTATTGACTTTCAATCTGTTCCTTGATGCGGACCTCTCCCCTCCTCCTCTGACTCTAACCAGGTACTACCGAGATTCAGGCAATCACCATATGTTGGTAATTGTTAGAAAAGGAATATATACTTCTTGTCTACAATAAGCTATTTGATTTGTAGCACGGTAAGTGTAGCCAGCTTGCAGCGAATGTCCGGAAAATGTGACGACTCAAGTTTTTACAGGCAACCCACCTAACGGAAGGCCACACACACATGTATATATCTATATCTATCTATCTATATATATATATATATATAAATATATATAGAGAGAGAGATTGCGTTGTATATTGAAACTTATTTGGAATGATCGGCCATCATTACACGGTTGATACATCACTTGGCCTAGACAATGTGAATGGAATAAGCAATTATAGAAAATGGGACTGCTGTAGGAATTTAATCTCGGACCAATAGGATAGCCGCTTCAACGTAGCATTGCTCTTACCATTGAGCTAAACAGCCACCGGTATTGCAAAGTCTCAAATATCTGTTTCAACCCCAAATTCTCATTTGTGCTTCTTCACAAGCTGTAACTTCTCCACTTGTTTCATTCAACACGACAATTACGTAACAAGAAATGAATATATGATCAAACAAAATGATTACAAATTTCATTTTGAAGTGGCTACCCTATCGGTCGCAGGTTCGATTCCTGCAGCAGCCTCATTTTCTTCAATTGTTTATTCCATTCACGTTGTCTAGTTCAAGTGGTACATTGACCGTGTAATAACGAGAGATCATTTCAAATAAGAATTTCAATATAATACAATTTATTGTCATTCTGTCGGATCATATATCCATTTCTAAATTTATATATATATATATATATATATATATATATATATATATATATATATATATATATATATATATATATGCAAGATGGTACCTAAAAGTTAGCAGAATTTCAACAGATTGATCAGCCTGTTCAGCTGCCAAAACCTTAGTTTTCCTATCTCGGCGGACTTTTCACAAATCTCTCGAAATCAGTCCACCGAGGAATAAAGAAGCTAATTTCTATCAATCTCCTCCTTTGAAGTGGGCATTTTTCGCTTCAAGTTCCCAGAACTTTTTAGTAGCATTTCGTGCATATATATATATATATATATATATATATATATATATATATATATATATATATATATATATATATATATATATATATATATATATATATATCGAGAGAAAGACTGTGTGTGTCTAAAGAAAGTAAAGAAGAGCACTTATACGAAAATGTACATGGTTGTAAATACGAGTGCTTACATAACTTGGTATTGAAACGAATACAAAAATCCATATAAGTGCGAGTGCAATTGAATGCATTTTCCCATAAATGTGTGTACTTATGTTTTTACTCATGTTCAGGTCTGTACATTCAGGTTTTTCAAGAGTTTTCGTCTTGGTGTCAGCGTGGTGAGGTGTTTTAACGGAGCCGACGGATGCGCTGAAATATGTTTGATAACTTAGTTATTTCAGGTGGCAGAAAGGAATGTAGTAAAAATTCGCGAAGCCAGAATAGGGCCCAGAAAGAATAACCATAGGAATTCAGTGAAATGTTAAGCGATCTGGCAAAGATACGAAAAGACTTAGAACTACGTGTTCGGGTTCGAGCGAGTGAGCACTTGTATTTAAGTATACGTTCGCATAGACCGATGTCAACGTGAATTCATTTTGGTATGGATGGATATATGTGTGAGTGTTGGGGGGGGGGAGAGAATATGAGAATATTTACGATTCTTAGCTTAAGCTGACACAGACCCACATCCCAGTAATGATGCGGCCAGTGAAGATCGAACTCATGACAGCCAAGCAATAACTGTACTATTCCTCTTTTCCTCAATTCCTTTCTCTCTGTCTCTCTGTCTCTCTCTCTCTCTCTCTCTCTCATATATATATATATATATATATATATATATATATATATATAAGCATATATATATAAGCATATATATATAAGCATATATATATATATATATATATATATATATATATATATATATATATATATATATATATATATATATATATTCCTCTTTTCCTCAATTCCTTTCTCCCTGTCTCTGTCTCTGTCTCTGTCTCTCATATAAGCATATATATATATATATATATATATATATATATATATATATATATATATATATATATATATATATATATATATATATATATATCGCTATCTCCTTCGGTTCTCAATCAGCCAAAGTCCACCTTGGGAACTACATTTTATTTTTCTCTTTGGAATAATGAATACTAACATTTGATTTTACAACTTCCCTTTTTCTATAACTTGGTTTGCGTGACAAAAATCAAATCAAGAGACGGAGTAATAAATTTTATGACAATCGTTTTCCTTTTTCTCAAACTTCTGCACATTTTGAAGTAAATATATTGAAGAAATTGAGAAAGGAAAAAGAAATATAGGAGACTCCCATTATTACGAGACCCTCGAGGATTTAAGAGGGTCGTTATTACGAATTTGAGAGTGGATTTTATACGGAGTGTATTTACTTTGAGGAGCCGAAAAGAACAGACGACAAGTACTACATTATTTCAAAGTGTTTATTAATTTTAGTTTTCAAAATAATGTGCTGAAATATTCAAGTGTTGTTGCTGTAATCTTATCTCCGACAATAATCTTTATATATAAAAACAAATGTGCCGTTAGAACGCATCTGCCATCAAATAGTAGCGTGGGAACGAGAGTTGTTAAAACGAGAGTTGAATATATTAAGGTTGCTTGGTCGGTGACAAATGGCTTCCTGATGCCAGGTCAAAAAGTCACAGTTTTACGTATAATTCCAGGTCAAACGTTACCATGAAAATAAGAAGTAATATAAATGGTTATCTTTTACTCTTCGAGGTAAGTCAATTTCAGTCATTTATCATAGCAATGGTCTAATATCTCCCTTTCCTTCTTCTGATCTTCATGCATATCCACTTTTTCTTCCCGAAACATCTCCCAACTGGTGCCAAGAAGCGTCGGTCGAAATTTTGGATAGTCAAATTTCATAGATGCACTGTCGACACTAAACAATCTTCGGAAAATATGGCCGGTTGCCAGACAATGCAATGCCAAGTAGAAAGCAAGCCTATCGTTGGGCACATTAATAAAAGCAAAAATTTGATAAAATTTACAAATGCCGAACGCCAAGGAACCACAGGAAGCATTACAGAAAACTTGGCTAGTCCTGAGAACGGTTGCAAAGTTGGTAAAAGGCCCAGACCAGATGGGAAATGTCGGTCCCATCTAAAAATGCCCATAAGTATTTTTGTAACCAGTGTTGAATGCATGTTATTGATGCATGGATATTTACGTGTACATTTAGAGTTCACGATGTACATAGAAGTAGGAGCATTGAATAAAAGACCTAGATCATTTTTTAAAACAATGGCAAGTAATTTTATTCAAAATGTACAGTAATGTCAAAAGACAGAAAAAGAAGAGACTAAAACGAAGAATCACACTGGGTCGGTAAGCTTTCGGGAGAGCAAGTTCGACTTTCAAGAAAAATCCTACTAGTCCTGAAAAGAATGGTATACGACCAATGTATCGTACCGATAGTCACTTATGGAACTGAAACGTGGAACCTAATCAAGAGACTGACCCTCAAACTGAGAACCATGCTATGTGCATTGGAGAGAATCATGCACAACCTTACATGGAGACATAAGACAGCACAGCCCATCAGAGAAAAATCAGGAGTCCGAGACATCATAGAAACTTTTTAAAAAATTAAATGGCAATGGGCTGGACTTGTTGCAAGAATGTCAGACAACCGCTGGACATCACGACCCACAACGTGGATCCCAAAGAGATCAGGTGCGAGGCAGTGGCCAACAGAAAGTAAGATGGCGTGACGAGCTAGATGAATTCAGGAAGTACTGGCTGATCTATGTCCAACGATAGACGCTAACATGATGATGATGATGATGATGATTCGATTCTACCAGATGGTGGGGGAAGGCCGTCTCAATGATGCAAGTTCGTGCCAATTGATATATCTGCCATCCCCACCTTTTTTCTGGCCTATGAGCACACTAATCCTTATGCTTGAGGATTTCCAAACAATCCGGGAATTTAATCGTTGCCGATTCGAAGTGGTGACAAAAAGCAACTGGAAGCCAAGATAAAGGTAAAAGCTAGTCAAAAGTAATACTATTCTTGTTATATTTCATCCAAGAATAACTTTGAGAAAAAATATTAAAATACCGTTGTATGGAAAGACTACTTGGTCTCAATTATGAACATCAACAGGAGCGGAATATCAGAGTTAGGTTTAAGGAATATCAGCTACCGCTTCACTACTAAATTCCCGTTGATGAATGGTCCAAGCCAGGTGTATACTGGATCCCCTTCTGGTTAGAGGGTGTGAATTAGATTCTTGCTGAGTGCTAGCTATTTGTTTTCCAACTATGCTGTTTCATCGTTGACGTAGGATTACAGTCCGATTCAAAGTTGTGATAAAAAGCAACTGGAAGTTAGTATGAAGGTAAAAGTTACTCAAAATTAATAACAATCAAGAAATTATCAATGAATACGAGAGAAGGCTGTTTGTCCTTCAGTTTGCAATAGATCTAAGTTACTTTCATTACACTCGAGTTTATTGTGTCCATTGGTGATATTAAACTGGAAAAGGAAGAGTTCTACAGAGTCGACGAACAAAGTGTTGTTCGAATATTTATGAATGAAACATTCAATATATTCCTCTATAGTGTTGTTGAGGATTCAAGACAAAATACCTTTCTAATGATTTTTGATCACAAATCACCTGCATTTTATTTTCCAGTTTCTAGTGATTAGCAGTGGAAAATTTATAATAATGATTTAAAATAATTCATCTAATAAAAATAATAAAATAATCGTTTTGCTGAGGCAAAATATCTTCCTGAGTGTGTGTTTTTGTTTTTTTCAATTTGTTCTGAGAAGATACACATCATTGTAATGGGGTGTGAAACAAAAAATGAAAATTAACGAGACGCGGGAAAATCCCGCGGTTACTGGCAAACACTTGAGTTATATTTTACTACAGTGATTCATTATCTGCTGGATGTATAATATATTCATGGGCAGAGGATAATTAAACACTTTTGGCACCAACGAAGGATTTGGTGTTGAAATATAAGGCAATAAACGTAGACGTAAACAGGTCTGGTTAGTCACTCAAAAGAAACCGTCGCACGGCCAACGTCTTTTGACAGGATGCCGTGTAGGTGGGTTGATCAATTAAGAAAAAATTTTTAAAAAAGGGTGATCAATGATTAAGTTATTTCCCTCGCCTTTGTTGAGCAGTGATCACTGAAAAGTCCGACCCCCCACCCCCAGATAAAAACAAGCGTAAACACAGCCGGACACAAACTAAGGAACCATTTTAGTATAAACTTACATTGTAAACTTGACCACCATGCGCACATCACACTTCAATTTTAAAATCCGTCATGCAGGCTGGAGGCGTACTCCGCTTACAGGCCCGGCCTACTCAGGCCCGACAGACGGGGAAAAACCTTTCCATAGTCTTCATTCGCAAAGCCAAGCCATTTATCAATACGTATATTGTCTAGAAAGCTTTACAGCTTTAAACAATGAATATAAAAAAAAAACTATATATATATATATATATATATTGTGGAGGCGTGAGCCAACACATTATAACCAACGACATGTGGCAAGAATGAGAGCAACTGTCTCGGTATACAAGCAGGTGAGCCAGCCTCAAGAACTTAAATCTAATTTGTTTGAATGCTGCAGTTATGGACAAGAAAAAAGATACAAGTGACTTTGAAATAATATCAAATAGTTAAAGCCAGGAGGCTTGGTCAGAGCATTCTCAAAACGGCACGAATCGTTTGAAACTCACGTTCAGTTGTGGTGAGTACCTATTGGTACTGGATGTAAAAATCACCAACTGCTGACAAGGCATAGGGTTGCCAAAACTTACAGAATTGAACGATGGCTTTCCTGCAATGTATCCATCAACAGGAAGACTACTATGGTACAAATACCAGATATCTTCAATCAAGATGAATAAAGATATGTCACAACATCCGGTAAATCGATCCATGTTGCGTATTGAAGCTGCTAGCAAATATCCATCGCCGAAAGTGTCTTCATTGGGCTCGTCAGAATTGGATTTTGTATCAGCGGAAGAAGGTCGCCTGGACCAATGTGTCTCGCTTTCTCCTAGGTAAGGTGAACGACAGGGTACGTGTGCATTATTATCTTTGGAAAACCATGGTACCAAGTTGCACTGTGCACTGAGTTGTACTAGTATGTTTCCAGGTACATGAAGGAAAACTTCATTGTGTTACCCTGACCACCGAACACCCGAGATCTCAATCCCAGTGAGCACTTTTGGGAGGTGTTTGACCGACAACTTCGCTCTGTAGAATCTCCCCCGCGTAACTTGCATCACTTAAAGGACCTACTGATAACATCCCGTTACCAGACCCATGTGGAAACACGTAGAAGCCTTGTAGAGTTTGTGCCTCATCGGACATGAGCTGTCTTTCGGGCACATGGAAGACCAACACCTTATTAAGCAGTTGGTCATAGTGTTTGGGCACATCAGTGCATATCATCAAGTATGAGTAGCTTTATGGGTTGTAACAGGATAACGGAAGCATTAATTAAACATCTCAAATCATATTCTACACTGCAGTTTTGGTAAAGCGATATAAACCAAATTTTACATGAAATGAGCTACATAAAAAGCAAGTTAACATTCACTTCTGAACACTGATGATTTCTCTAGGAGGCGTTTCCGAAAGAAAAAAAATAATAGGGATAATCAAAGAGTAAGAAACAAGTTTCAGAATGTGTTTTATCATTTACTGAGTTGATTTCAGTTTGTAGGTGTTTTCATTTCTATCAAGCCAGTGGTTATTTGATAGAATGTCGTGAAAGCTAAACATGACTGAAATTGATTTTATCACGTATTTGTTTGTTTTACTCACACATGCGCATTCCCGTCCACACACAAAGGGGAAACGAATAAAAGAAAAGTTGCAATGAATTCAACTGCTGTTGGTTGTTCATCTCGTGATAATTTTGAATTGCAACATGTGATTTACCATTTCATAAGGGCGGGGCTTTTATCCCACAAAATTTATTTTGAATATGACTCAATGTAATAACTTTGGACGGAGATTAACCAATTCTTACGCGTCATTTATCAATTTTCTACTATATTTTTTGTTGTTTCTGAAGCGTAACTACATATGCGATTCATAGAGCTTCTTCAAGGTCACTCGGAAATAAATCTCTATCATTTTAATACAAATGAAGCGGGTTGTTCAGTTCAAGTGAAGTATTTGCCATGCAGTATAATGTTGATATATAGAGCCTCGCGATTGGTGTTGCAGGACATGCCTTTTTCTAGAACTTAGTTATCTTAATTAGATGGCTTGTTTTTCTGTTTTGTTATATATATATATATATATATATATATATATATATATATATATATATATATATATATATACAAAACAGAAAAACAAGCCATCTAATATATATATATATATATATATACATATATATATATATATATACATATATATATATATACATATATATATATATACATATATATATATACATATATATATATATATATATACATATATATATATATATATATATATATATATATATATATATATATATATATATAGTTAGTTAGTTAGTTAGTCACTGTTTAAGTGTCTTCTGTGTTACAACGGTCGGTGAGCAGTGGTATTGCATTTGTTTTACAGTTTACCCACTCCTGCCTGGATCACCTGACAACGCCCTGTCAAGCAGAGCATCAAAATATGGCTGATCGAGCGTTACCAGAATTAGCCCCCCCCCCACCACCTCGAAAAACAGGCTATTAAAAAAGAGCGACCGGGCGCTGAGAGCTGCCTTCATCCAGTCATACATAATCATCCATGGCGTTGATAGAGTGCGGTATGTCAGGTCTGTTGGAAAAGCATGTTTAAAAGAGCACTCCGTACACGGAATAAGGGTAATACTCTGAACCTGCAGGTGCAACACCAGCTAGAACCAAGACGGTCATTCTTTGCAGCCAGAGTCACCTCAACAAGGACAGTGTGAACCAGGCGACAGGGGTCGTACTATCAGTCAATGAATTCAATGGTTGGCAAGCGAAGGATTGATATTATAAGGGCTTCCAGTACAGCTACAACTTATCTTACTGAGCAGTAAAAACACTTTGAATATGCTAGGCAGGACAGCTCATCCAATGGCGAAGGGTCTAATTTGCTTAGTCGGGTATCAAATGACTTTTATGGAAGATACTGAAAAGACAATGGCCATTGCTTCTGGCCGATGATGACGATGGACGAAGTAGTTATGAATGATTCCAATCGTTCATATTGTATATGAATGTTACTGGAGGCGAGACTGTCATTGCGTAACAGAGCGGACAATGTAATCGGTGACTCGATTTTAAACCCCGTTCGGGGCTGTTCATGTTCACTTCGCACCAATACCTTTGGGAAAAGCATGAATCCATCTCATCTCCCACGGCTATGTGTGAAATAGCAGCGCAGATTGGGCTCCCTGGCCTTGGTAAGGCTACCAGTGTAAGAGGAGAACAAGGGAGTTGAGCCCACTCAAGGGGGATCCTCCAGCCTAGCCGATGCAAGACGTATCGCTTTCGGCTTTGGGTTGCCCTGATGAGGCCGGGAAAGGTGGTTCTGACGACTTGGCAACCAAGGATCCCCACGAGCCATTCAATTATGTATAGAGACAAAACAGAAGCTATTTATGTTGTATATATTTGAATATTTACGTAACAGGGTTGCCTTGATCCAAATGTCATTCAGTATGAGCAATATGGATTACTTGATAATACCAAACGTCTTAATCAATACTTCCAGTGGGGGCCATTGGTGGTCGTGGAGCGTTATGACTGTAAAAGTGTTCTTGAAAGAGTGGAATGCCTCCATCTGTTTTCCTACTGCCGTCATGTCAGTGATAAGACATTTTGTAAAGATATCCAGTGATGGAACAGAGGGCAAGGATGTGGTTTCATGCCTTTTCTCAAAAGTATTAGCAGTAAATTTGAGCTCGGTTCACTGATGCCAACTACTATCCGTTCTTGTGCTACCGTTTAAATGATTTTTTTTTAATCATTAAACTCAGTTATCGATCGATTTTCGAAATTCGATCCATACCACCTTTTCGCTCTTACGAGAAGAGGCAAATGGCGAAAATGGCGACCATCGTTCGTTTTGAAGTGAGAGAGAACATTCTCTCTCTCTCTCTCTCTCTCTCTCTCTCTCTCTCTCTCTCTATGTTTTCTGCATATTCCATCACCCAGTCCCCCAGATACTCATCCTAACATACTAAAATCACCATTTGTTTGATCAGTAGAATCTCGAAAAAAATCTTTCACATACAAATTAATGGTGCTTGCTTCTTCGCTACACGCTATTTCATCTTACGATAGGTTTTCTATAGGAACGTCCTTCTTTAGGATAGTGGGAAAAACCTGTATTATCTTTTAGATTGCAGAAGTATTCAAACATACCAGGTTATAAGTTGAGTTTCGGGTTCCCACCTTAGCTGAATTCTTACCCGTTCTGATACCATCCAGATAAATTATAACAATTATTGGATTATTGGATTATTGGATTGCAAAGAACTTTATTATTAGATTGATACGGAAGTTTCCAGCATTTATATCACAGAATATTTTATTCATAATGATTGATAGCATCATTAATCCGTGATCAAAGTATTTTTCTGTCTATCTATGGCCTTACACCGCCTCTTAACGAAATTGTGTATTCGATCATACAACAGAAATTCTGGTTTTGATTCGACAAATGCCCCGGGGAATATCTCAATATCATGAATTTGTTGGAATCGCAGACTAGGCAAAAAGTGTTGAACGATGTAAAAAAAAAAGTGCTAGTCTGAAGGTGACAAGTCAACAGAATATGCTGCAAGTGGAAGAACTTCCTATCCAAGTTCCATGATCGTTTGCTGCGTCGTATGGGCTTCATCGTGTAGAAAAATCATCGGTCGTCTGCCCTGCCCGGAAAAAACAATTCTTATAAGACATCATCAAAACTAGTCAAATGCTCACTGCAGTGTTTCGCACTGACAATTTGTTCAGGTTTTAGCCATCGCCGATAAAGAATTTTGTTTTGAATCCTACCTGAAACGTAAAGAACAACCTATTCCCTCCAATGGGTTCAGTTAAAGCTTAAACGTCAAAAGCTTTTCTACATAAACTCACGATTTTCTCCGTTTATGGATTCTTGTAATAAATGTATTTTTCATTGCCAGGGACAATTTTGTCTAAAAAAAAAATGACATATTTCAGCGTGGAACAAGAAGAGAAAGATGAGCGTTTAAAAGCTGAATAATGTGATTTTTCTAACGTTCACGCGGAACCCATGTCCCTGGTTTCAGAATTTTTTAAAGGTTCGTAAAAGACGTGCTACAACTTACTGATTGTACACACAATAAAAAACAAACACAGTAAACTTCAAAGACACTTCTGTGATTTCCCTAACACTACAAAAGATGATGCTGGGAAGTTTTGTATCAACTCGATACTATTACTCAGTCACTGCACTGAGAAGAAAAGGTTTCTTATTGAATGTTTTACTGATTTTCCACAAACTCAGACACATTAAATGGACCTATACTAACTACGTATGATTTTTTTTACTGATCTTTTATTCAGGTTGGAGCCACAAAGCTACGAGAAGAAATAATTTGGCTGCAAACCAAGTTAAAGAGCTATCAAATTCAACAGAGATAAAGTCAGTGACATTATTTTTCTCTGTGTTATTTATGCACCTTCTTGTTCTTTTAGTCGCTGAATGTTATAATGTGGCGAAGGTTGTAATGAACTTTTCCCAGTGTGAATTGGACACCATTTGTTTCCTGTAAACGTATTTGTATTTGATTGATACTTTAGCAAACAACGTCTGGTTTCTTGAACCGTAACCCCCCGCCTTCTACCATTTGTCTCTCGTAGCGACTTTGGCTTGACTCTTCAAATCGAGCTCAACTTGTTTGAACGACATGGCCTTTGACTGAACAGAAGTAGTAAGAGGTGATATCATAGTAGTAGTGAGAGTAGTCCGTGATCAAAGCATTTGTCTGGATTTCTATAACCTTACACCACCTTTTAGTAACTATTCGACAGTTTAATAATTATTCCAATGTGCAATTTTTGGTGTCATGGCTGAGATAGTTACGTATTTTCCACCGGTTCTAGCGTTTGGTGTTCGAGCCCTTATAAAAGCCAGGATTTTGAACGCTGATTCTCCAATTTCCCCACTTGGGAGATTGGCGTAAGGTAGCCTTATCAATTACGAGAGTATGTGTATGCAAGTAAGTAGGAGGCGTTTGGAAATCAAATCAATGAAATTATTATGCACAGATTTGTTCGAGCTCTTGTCCACATATTGGTTGCCACAACGTTTCGATCGTACTCTCCGTCCTTCTTCAAACGTCTGTCGTATTCGTTAACATTCTCAAAATTTCTAATCAAACTCTTTATTCAATCCACGGGAGTAAACTGTTCTCAAGCTGCTGTTTATTTCAAGGGACATTTCGTATTCATGAATTCTCCAGTTATATTTGTCCCCGTGATTCAGACGGAAATACACGGAATTCTTTAAGAATATTCTCGTCAGTGAAATCGTATCACTAAATCATTACTGGAAAAAAAACGTCAAGTCATCTTGCGATGTTTACTACAGGTGGTAAACACTACATAATCGCTGAGACATAAGACGCTCGAATGAAAGCGAAAACGCGTTTCAAACTGATTAATAAAGGCTTCCATTAATTATATTATACGTCCAAACTTCTGACTATGACCCAATTAGGAGTAGATAAATATAAAGGCGAATATTCTCTGGAAGAATATCAGTAGAAAAGTTACTTTGTGATTAGTCTTTAGATCTGTTACAATAACAGGAGGAAGACAATGAAAAAAGGTGGAGAAAAGAAAGCAATCTTGATATCAGCAGTGTTTTTTTTTAATTAATCTACTCTTGTACATTTTCCTATCACAAGTATGAATGGAAATTGGATCTTTGACGCGATAAAGAAAATACATTGAGGCGGTATGTTTTTGCCCGTCTCATATTCTTCATAAGTATTTTATTGAATTATTGTAGGTTATTAAGTTATAAAAATGAACTGAGCGACTTTTCCTCTTTATTTATTTCTTTCCCTGTTCGTAACTTCTGCCAGCGCTCACAGATACTACACTATTCCTGAGTAGACAGACGGGTAGCAACATTTTAATCCTACACTAAGTGAACAAACGAAAGTAAAAGGGGAAAAAAACACACACACACGTTTCAAAACAGTGAAAATGTTATTGACGAGGGTACAACGCAAAAGTTCGAGAAATTCCAACAGAAAGATCAATCTGTTCGTTTGTCAATTTATTCAGCGTTTCCGACGTCTCGTTGGGTATTTCACACATCTCTCGAAATCACTCCATCAGGAGAAAAAAAGAATCTCACTTTGTATCACGTTTTCGTCTTTGAGGAAGCCATTACGCACCTCAAGTTCCGTGGAATTGGGGATAGCGCCCGGTACACTGACTGTCGAAATTGTTCTTTAATATGTGTAACACAAGTATTCTCCTGACGTCTGAGTAACGAACGAAAGTTCTATCAATATGCCAAAATACACTTACATGTTTTAAATAGTTAATGTGTCTCTATTTAGAGATATGAAGGGCAAAGATGATTCCGAGAATCATACTCACAAATATTCAATTGCAATAACACATATCCAGAAATTACAAAAGTTTATATTTATGTATGTCAGTTTCGATGATCTCGCTTCGTCCTTCCATACTAGTAATGGAAATTTGCTAAATCTCTCTGACAAGGAGTTTCTTCATGAAAATTGAAAACTGAGTTTTACCCCCCACCCACCCCCAAAAAACGGTGTAAGGGATCAGATATTTCATTCTAGATGGATATAGACAATGATTTTCAAAGAACCCCATGATTTGGGGAGCAAAAATGCATTTTTAGGAGAGAACAAAAATTAACGTTTAGAATTTTAACGTAAGGAAAGCTAAAACAGCTATCATTACTGCAAGTCTTTTCGTTCATGTAACTAAAACTGTGAAAGGGCGTTACATTCAACAAGTTGAAATTATTATTGAATTTTTCTCTATTCACTGCATTTATTTCGATAGGGGTTCAATTTCGTTTTTTGGATGATCTATATTACATTCTAAAATTACATTCATTACACATTACTGCAGTTAACATAATTCATTTTTCATTTTTAGTAGATGAAGTATTATACATCAATCTTATACATTTTATTACTACGATTTTCCTTCATCTTAACTTTAGTTTGTTTTCTCCATCAAAAATCTACTCAGGCCGGTTTCCCTTAGACAGAAACATTGATATTATCTACAGAAGGATAACTGTGCCTAAACGTATAATTATATTAGAAACAAAAACACCATTGAATATATTTGTACAGGCTCACATAGCTGGTGATAACAAACTGGAGGGTGGGTATTTCTAGCTAATGTTAAAAATGTAATATCTGCATTTGTTCTGTTCTTTCATTTAATTGGCAGGCCATGTTGCAAGAATAGCAGACAACCGATGGACATCACGACTCACAACGTGGATCCCCAGAGATCACATTCGAAACTGAGGCCGACAAAATACAAGATGGAGAGATGAACCAGACAAATTCAGAAAATACTGGCTTCGAGACGTCCATGATAAAGAATTGTGGTGGATCCTGGGAAAGGTCTATGTCCAATGACAGACAATAAAAGAATGATGATGATGATGATGATTGTTCATAATTTTGAAGGGATTACATCAGCATCCCAGGACTTGAGGCAATGTTGTTTTTGTCTATTTTCATTCGATGAAGCGTTTTCAACCATTATTAATTATCCATGAACTGCATTACTGAAATTGAAATTTCAGTCATTGCAGCTTTAGCAATTATTATTCTCCCCCCCCCCCGCCACAGTTGAAACGTTAATTTTTTTTTCTTTTTCTAGTATTTTCTTTCTTCTTGTTTTTTTTTTTTAGTTTTGTCCTGATTTTTATCACAACTTTATTCGGACCGTCAATCTCCGACAGCGAGTAAACAGCGCGAATCGGGGATAAAGAACAAACTCTCGGTGAAGCCTGATTAAACGTATCTATTCACTCACCACCGTTGATTTACGACCTGAGAAAAGTTGCGATAGAAACCTCATGAAATCACACGAAAATTTAACGAGTAAAAATGATGCAGATATTTGTTTGCATCTCGCCTCTTTACTTTTCAGACATTTTTTTTTTTCTTGAAAGTTAGTTTTCTTTTTAAATTTTGTAATCTATCGCGTAATGGTCGTATTGGTTCTAGAAGTTATTTACTCTCTTCGCCTCTGTACATTTGGATCGTGCTCGACTAATGAGTTCCCGTTGTTGATAATTCTTTTTGAGAGTTTTTTTTTCAAGTAGTTTTTTTTCAGTCTTCTTCGTATATTTTGCTGTTGTTTCTCTTAGTGCATTTTAATGAGTTTTTTAGTTGGATTATTATCTATATCTTTTTTTTTTATTTTGAATATTTCTATTTCAGCTCCCGTAATTCTTCTTTCTTTTAGTGTTGCTAGTTGTATTTCATGAAGTCTTTCTCCATACGGTGTATATTTTAGTTAATGTACTATTTTCAAAAAGCGACTAAAAAAAATAAGGATAAAGAAAACACCACCAGTCATGAATTATGATAATGGTATTACAAGATTTCTTTAGACAAGCGAACCTATCCGTTATGCTTTGGTAGATCCATTCTACAGCCTTCTGTGAGGAAAGAGTGAGCCCTTTTTTTCTACAGAACAAGATGGCGAACAGAAAATGGCTGCGAATAGACCGACCGCTTCAATCCATTCCAGCAACGCAGGACGCAGACGATACTATTCACCGACACCCCTGTAATAACTTATATCGGATTATAAATTTTAAGAAGGCTGTAGAATGGTTCGACCAAAACGGTGTGGTAACACCATCTACAGCTCAAAGAGGGGGACTCAAATGCCCGAATTAACTTCGGGATGTTGTTTATTCCTTTTACAAATAATCACTGAATAGACGATCTAATGCTAAAATCACAAGCCGAAGTGATTGAGTGTTGTTATAATCGTCTAATGTTTGAGTTCTATACGCTACAGTTACAATATTGTTTTAATTGGTACTTGTTATCAGTCTGCCGAGGAGAATTTTAACAAATGGTCAACGAGGCTAATCAGATACATGTCAAGTAGATATGTGTGTGTGTGTGTGAGTGAATGTACATACACGTGTGTAGGTATGAGTGTGTGTGCGTGTGTGTATGTGTGTGCTTGTGTAAGAAAAAAGTATGCATCAGTATGTGCCAGTTCTCACGTGTGCGTAGGTCAGTATGTGTTTGTATTGTGTGCAACGATGAGTGCGTGTGTGTCCGTATGTGTGTATGTGTGTGTGTGTGTGTGTGTGTGTGTGTTTGGGCAAGAAAGAGAGCATATGCGAGTTCACACGTGTTTGTTGGTGTGGGTGGTTGTATTATGCGCAATGATGTGTGTGTGTGTGTTTGTGAGTGCGCATGTGTGTGTGCGCCAGCCCTTGTGTGTTCGTGCGAGAAAGGGGGTGTGTGTCAGAGTGTGCGTGTTCACACGTGTTTGTGTGTACGTCTGTTGGTGTGTCTATTGTATGCAACGATGAATGTGCGCGTGTGTGCGCGCGCCTGCGGGTGTCTTTGGGTGGGGAGAGGGAGAGAGAGAGAGAAGGGGAGAGAAGGGGAGAGATAGGCAGCATTTCCTCTGCTTTACAAGATTTCACCCGTTCATTTCAAGTGCTATATTGTTAGAGGCCTTCTCTTCTTTCTCTGTAGAACCAATCCACCTCGGCTCACTTCTCCTTTCTTTTCTGTGTGAATCCTATTCCTTTCAATCTGACACTTATAAATAAGGTCAGTTAGTCATTCTGTCAAGTGTCCAGTTAGCCGCTCAGAATTGTGGTCAGAACTCTTGACCCACGAACAACGTGTGTTATTACCACATAATCAGGTCATCTTTTGCTGCCAGCCACCGCCGTCGGACTGCAATGTCGAGCCAAAATTAACTGAAGAGTTTCTGTCATCGTGGACAACTTATATTAAATAGAAAAGAAACAAACTGACCCCCCTCTCCCTCTCCCTCTCCCTCTCCCTCTCCCTCTCCCTCTCCCTCTCCCTCTCTCTCTCTCTTGTATCTACCATGTATCCATATATGCTTTAATCTATCCATCCACACAGACACACATTACATATGCACACACACACACACACACACATATATATATATATATATATATATATATATATATGTGTGTGTGAGTGTGTGTGTATGTATTATTGTGTCATTCATACATATATATAAACACACACACGCACACACACACACACACACATATATATATATATATATATATATATATCAGTGGTGGAACAAGTCCATCTTTTTTGTTACAAAATATATATATATATATATATATATATATAGTTTGGTATAATGCATTGTTAGCAAGTGAGTCTCGCAGACAATTGCAGTGAGTTCGATTTCTACAGGACCACCCAACATATTAAGTTTAGTAAATAGTAGTCTTGCTTTGTATTATGTTAAGTTAAATGAATATCTTCTGGTGCCTGCTGTAAGACAGTGATTGGCAAACACGTTCTGCAGACCAGTTCGCTGATGTAGTGAGTTCAGTTCTTACTGGAAGCTCGACTACTGTAACTCTAAGTAAACCTCAGTGAATATGTGTGTATGTGTGGCAAAACAGCTGATAAGATAATATAAAATTTTAAGAAATTATTGATATAAATTTTAAAAAATATTACTAAATTACATGTCCTAAGATCATAAAATGAAGTAAAAGTGCCAGTTTCCCTAGATTTGTATGTATGTAAGTTTGTCTACCTGAGGAGTCGTGGGAGTATTAGACCAAAAGAAATAATTAGAGATAAACCTAAATAGATTTGTGCGGGGAGGTTTCGCATTGCGACCAGACAGTCTTGCATTGTTAATTGTTTTGTGATTTGGGGAATCTTATCACATGCAGTGTCATGTTTCGCGTGTGTACATGGGTCACTCATGGGTGAGATGCTTGATACACTCCCTTTAGGCAACAACACATGATGCAGCTGAAGATCAAAAAACAAATCACCACCCCAGTATCCTGGACACTTGAAAACCGAATGGTTTGATCAAAGATAATCAACACTCGCCCACATACGGAGCATTACTTTTTTCAAATGATGCGTTGGGTACCTATCATGTACAGCCACGTATATATATATATATATATATATATATATATATATATATATATGTGTGTGTGTGTGTGTGTGTGTGTGTGTGTGTGTGTTTGAAGTTGACCATACTTAAGGTAAAATAGTTGTATTCAAAATAAATCTATTCCACTGATATATTTCGTCCTTCGGCTTTACCTAATTGGAATTTCAAATGAAACAATGTTAAACTGTTTGTTTATTTCAAGTATTTTGGCGCTTCATCATATCATAACGCCTGAGCTGCAAACGCCACATATTTTGAAATTGCGGAGAAAGGATCCATTTGAGAACTGCAGTTTCTTCGCAATTTTGAAATCCGTGCCGTTCTCCGCAAACGCGTTTTGATATCGTTTGATTAAAGACCGTAGACAAGGAATGTTGTTTTCTGTCAATTTTTCTTGTTAACGTTCAAGGGTATGCATATCTGAAACAAATGAATGTAGATATCGTTCAAACGTTTGGAATCTAGCGCGTTTGATCCTAACTCTGGCCATTATCAAGATGAGGATAAACTAAAACTTTGAATCGACCGTTGTTAGTTTTTGAATAGTGTTCCCTTTCATCTCAAAGTTCTTTAACTGCTTTTTATCACAAGCTACACCGATCGTCTGCACACAGCAGTGAGTAATTAGTGCAGATCGGAAATAAAGAATGAAGAACTAAAGTCCCTTTTACTTCGGGAAGCTGTTCACATACGACAATGCTTCACCGACTTCACCGATTCTAGAAGATAAAAAATAAAGCAGAACACTATTTCTACTATTAATACTACCACTACTGCAGCTAGTATATGTAAAAAAACAATCTATTATCTATTGTGACGTGATCACTTAAAGTCGAAGTAGACGCAACAATAGCAGATCGTTTTCCTTGCCTGGAACATCTGGTTACCCACTTTAACAGGAACAATGACTGGCTGAGAATCTAGATTGGTTAAAGGAAGTTACGTAAGGATGAGTTCAGATGAGGTCAGACCAAGAGAGGTCAGAATAATTATGAATAGAAGAAATCATTGGGTTATTTAGTTCAACACAGTGTCAAGCAGCTCATGTAACAAGAACCACTCTGAGATTGTAACGTTTTGAGAGATAAAAAAAAAAGAAATACGCCAAGAAAATAGTCTCAAGTATAAGATGACAGAAAGCTGAAATGCTGCGATAATACAGGACTGGGTTGAGACAAGCCGAAAGAACTGAAAGTAGGTTACGTTAAAAGAAAGATATCCGTACATAAATATGTTACTTGGGTATCGTAAATGTTTATACATCGATATGAACAGAGATAAATAGATACGAGGCTGGATCAATAGGTCCGTAGCCTGATGTGTGGTCTTGACTGATTTGAATTTTGATCTGAAATATCCACACTGTTCGATGATCTATCAGATTGATATTCCTGCACTGAATTAGGTGCATTGACGAAAAAGGAGATTATGTTGAAAAATAAATATTTTTCAAGTAAAATAAATGTTTTTATTTTTCGGCATTAGACTGAGGAATAATCGATGCACTTACAGAGACAGACAGATAGATACGTACAGACATACATTCATTATCCAAAAAGCGTAATTCGATACTAGTTTCTGCTTATAATACCATTTAACATCCATAGCTTTACTTTTCTGCCCGTCCCTGAAAAGATCCGTGTCTGTCAGACAAACATTAAGGATGGAGGTAATTTCGAAAAATGTATATCTTGAGTGCCTCATGACATTCTTCCCGTCTTTCCGGCAAATTACGATACTCTTAAAGGTCTGAATGTTGATCCACTCTTCATATGTGACATCGAGAGGAAGACGATGGTTTTCAGATACGGTTCTACTTAGACATACCCGACAAGTTTCATGATTACCCTCTCGAGTTCTGTCTGCTATCACTTTATATTGTCTTTTTCATTTATATACCTCACATTCTTCTTTCTTTTTTTTTTCTAATTCATTTGTGTTAGTACTCTAATAAATAATCGACCTGAGTTTCTTTCAGTGATGATATCCAGAGCTTGATAAAAAACCCATATATATGAAACGGAATGTTTATCCACACACAGACACACACACACACACACACACACACACATATATATATGTTGAGTCTCACTCAACGGGGTGACCGTAGCAGATGGGATACCATTTTTTGCTCACAAAACAAAGCTCCTGATGGTGGACTTATATTCCACAGCAAACTTATAACCCCTAAAAGGTACACACACATGCACACACACACACACACACACACACACAGCACACACAACTGAAGATGGGAATACCCCCCGAAACATGTCTAGACCATCAATGATAAACATACACGGATAAATAAACCGAACTTCCATACATTTTCACTCCTGAGTCAGTCTCACTCCTTATAGTTCAAATTATATATATATATATATATATATATATATATATATATATATATATATATATATATATATATATATATATAACGCAATTTAAGACCTCCTAATAGCTTTAATGACTGATATTTATTCTTATGTCTGGAGGAAGAATTAAGAATCTTCAAGTTCAAAGATGGAAAGGATTTACCCAATCAAATAATTGAGATGTTCTCAATATACCGTCTTACTGAAAAGTTCGAATTAAAACCAATTATATAGTCCTGGCAATAAAGAATAACAATCGAAATCTTCAGACATTATTTTACTCATATAACATTATTATTGTTAAAATAAGACAAATTTTGAATATGATATTTTTTTAAACTTATTCAATAAATATTAGCTTGCTAGAAATTATAATTCATTAAAGATTTTGATTTAACCTTAATATAGAATTACTACTTATTTATATATTATAAATATAGAAATAAACCCGGATCAAATCAGAAAATCAATATAAATATGTACATAATTCATCTTCTAAAAGCTGTTAAACTTTAACCGTGACAATTTTTTTTTGTTGTATGAGTTTCAAACTACATATTGAGAGTTCATTTTCTTCTAATGGGGAATTAATGGTCTATCTACTGGCTTCTGGGGTTCATTTAGAATATAAATATATCCAATATTCGTCACCCTTTAGATTTGCTGTCTCTAACGTCCACCGTTATTTGAGTATCATCAGCAGATATATGTTATACTATTCAAGTGAATGGTTTAACATTAATTTACACCTATGACTGAAAGTTTCAACCCATTCATGCTTAATCGGTTTCCTTCGTGAGATACTATTGATACACTGTATTGGATTTTGGGATCATTTTTTCTATGCATTGCCACCTAAGTTTTTTAATAATAGTTTAATTCATCTTGTTTTATTATTCATCAACTTATTCAGTTGGTTATTGTTTCTTCTTCTATATTCCTACTGGGCTACTTGACTACATTCTCTTGTTATGTTATTTACGATTTCATCCTTCTCTTCACATAGGCGGCAATTGCCTTTTGGGCTCTGTCGATTTTCGCCTTCATATAGTTTGTCCTGATGCATTTGATTTGGGCATCATCATCATCATCATCATCATCATCATCATCATAATAATAATAATGATAATAATGTATTTTTATTCTTATTATATAATCTTATTTATATGATTATGTATATTTTTTTGAATTTTTTAATATATAAAATTTCTTTTTAGTAATTTCTCTCGAGTTAAACAATTCTCTTTGACTTTGAACATTTTTTTTTTTATCCGAGTTCAATTCAATTTAATCTATGTTGGTTTTTCAATTATTCTACCATATATTTTTCTTGGCTTTAATCTTGACTTGTTATTTATCAGTCTTTCTTCTATTTTGTAGCATTAGATTTATAGTCATTTATTTAGTTATTTATAGATTTTTTAATGTTTTATTTATTGTTATAGTTATTATTTTGAGGGGTAATTTTTACTTATAACCCATTAGTACTTATCACTATTATTTGATTTCTATGTTCATTGGGATTGTTATTCATATCTTTATATTACTGTTAATAAGTTACCTTCACATATTTACTGATTAGATTTTTTGAATACTCACATACTATAACCACACTTAATAAAACTTGTAAGATGCTTAATTTTATGTGTTGTAATTGTTTTAATTGTTTTTAATCTAAACTGTTATTGAAATTATTAAAATCTTTTTAATTATCTTTACAATATCTATTAATTTATTTATATTTCAATGAGATATCCGTGTGTTCCAAGAATTTTTTAGATATAATTTTGTCCGTGTAGGCTAATAACTGGTTACTAGTTTTAGATGCCCCCAAGAAATTCTTTAAAGATTGCTTCTTTAATTAACCCAGCACTTATTGATCATTTTCAAGTAAAATATACACACCGTTTTTACTGTTTGATTTCTTGATTGGAAATTGATGTTTTCTCACTTTTTTCAAGCGTTAATAAAAATAGAATGTTCCGTGAATTTGAATTAAAGTAAGGGAGGTAACTCATCTCATATCAATATATTTAGTTCTCATCAAAAAAAATTGATTGGGTTAATTTACAAATTGTGTTTGAACAGATATTTTTTAAATGTCATTAGTCCAGTGCAAAATATTTTTCATCACTTTTGAAAAATGAATTAGCCAAGAAACACGTGTTGAGTATTTCTCTCAGATCTTCTGTAATTATTAAATATTGCTTTTGTTATGATTTACTAAAACATTGCTCACTCTTTATTGATTAATTATTAGATTAAAAAAACAACAAACTACACCACTTCTATTACTGAGATTGATTATTTTCAAAAAACAAATATATACCGATTTAATTCTTAACTAATGCCGACCTGGGAGATGTAAATAAAAGCCACATAACTAGGATGAAAGAAATATCAGTCAAAATCAAAATTAATAATTATAAGTGAAGTTGAATAAAGAAATTCGGAAAGAGTTTTACTGAGCTATCGTTTGAGTTCTAGTCCCCATATTGCACTTCTAGTAGAAGTACCCGGCCTCTGCCGGGTTTTCTGAACATACAAAATGAATAAGATCACATGAGTTCATTATATTTCGTATCAACTGCTTTAAAAAGATGCAGACAATCTTTAGCTGATCCGGGGAATGTTGATTCTATCAGGATAGTTTCTTTAAAGCGATTGCGAAAATAATTGTATTTTTACCAAATATGTAAAAAAAATCGCATAAGCATAAGCGTAAAAAACAAAAACAAATATAAGCTCTAAAATAAATATCTATTATATTTTTTTTTGAGGGGGGGGTTTCCTTCAAAATACTATGCTAATTTATATACTTTATGTGAATTATTTTAAATCAAGTTGGCTCGCCGATTTCGCTCGCTGCGCTGTTAACTGCTTGACCATCGACACCTCTACTCATATCTTTTTTTTTTTTTTTTAAATAAATACATGTTTACGGACCAGGCAAATACGTCCACTATTAATTAAGGCGCTTCCAGTATATGTGGTGTCGCGTAAAGAAGATGTCCGTTTTGCAGCTAGACCAGAAATAGCAGTTTAGACCCTAAATTGATCCGTGGTGACCTAGTGTGTCCCTGAGTCAAGTTACCCTTACAAATTGATTTCCAGCCCCCCTGATCCAGCCGTTTGGCCGACCATGAGACGCTTGCTACCTGCCAAGTAAACAATCACCGGCGAATTATTAATAAATGAATGAAATAAGATATGACAACAAGCATCCTTCTATCGTTTGGCTGAGCGTCTCTGCAGCACTATTGTCTGCTAATGAAAAATTATAATTGAAATAGACATCTCTGCGAACTCATACTTTGCGGAAATTGACACGCCAAAATCATATAAAATTTAATTCTATCGTCGAAATATCAGTGTCATTAGCAAGTTAAAATATCATCGAAAGATAACCAACAGAAATTTTATGAAATATTTCAGAAAATACATCGCGTTGTTTATCCCGACAATGTAAACAAAGCTTCAGCAGTAGTCGTCTGCGTTTCGAAAATTTTTACGAACAAAAACGTTATTTGTTTTGTTTTTGTTTTTGTTTTTTCATTACAAAAATTAACTACTTATTGAATTTTGATAAAATTTTCAATACTTATCTAATAAAAGATGACATTTATGTTAAAAAGGGTTCTATTTAAAATTTCGGAAAAAAATATTTTTCATTGTAATTACCGTCACCCTTTCATTAATAATCGGCACTAATGAATTTTAGAAAAATGAAAGTCAAGTCAAAGGAAATATAAAATCAGTTTACTTTTTTGAAAAAAGGGTGTTATGGGATTTCTGGAAAAGAAAGTCTTCATCGAGAATTTGAAAAGCTGAAAAAAAAGTGAAATATTGTTCCAATTGACAACATTTCCTATTCATTGTTAAATTCATAATTCATTACTAATTTTCGTAAAAGGAAAAAAAAACTTCCCATATTTTTAGAAGAATATTTTAATTCGATCAATTCTAAATTCATTGTTTTATTCATTCTGAACCAGCAACATATTTTGTGAGACTGATGTACTGAAGGTGAGGAAGCAACTGTAAAAAATTGAAAACAAAAACTGCGTCGAAGACATTTTTTAAATCAATTTTTGTTGTTTTCAGCTGTATTCTAATTGGTTTGCACCTTTTTACGGGTGGCCATCATTGCCATAAAGTTATTTTTCTGGTTGTTCAAGAGAAGACAACTGTAGAGCAAATCCGCTTTCGAACTTACAACGAATGACCACGAAGCTTTTTCTAACTCAGCTCTCAATGACAGCCCCCCCCACACACACACCGAAAGGATAACTACAGAGAGTCTCTTACTTACAATTTTAACTTACTACAATGAACATTTATACAAAATATTTGACCTTGTTGTTAGTACTTTTGATCAAAGATTTTTTTTAATTAAAATTTTCTCAATTTCTGTATGTATAAAAGTTTCGTGGGTGACTAGAGCTGATTAAGAAAAAAAAAACAAAAAACTCGGAACATGCTGGTTCGAATGGAAACTTAAGATCTATTATCTTATTACAGGTTATGCCTTCCGTACTTGTCACATGCTACAACTGCTGCTTTGTTGAGAGGGAATTTCGTCACTCACAGTCATGATGACAGGTGGATGATGTATTATTCTACCTGCCTCCAAACTATATATAAGTATTTATAATTCAATCAAATTCATAGTAGCAATACTTTATTTTTAGTATTTTTTTCAGATCACAGAGTTTGGTTTCTTCTCAAATTTTTAAAAGGTCAGCGAAAATGGCGGCAACTTTGAAAATTTTATAAATTTTCCATTTCAAAATTTAATATTGACTTTTAAGAGCACAATTCTACGGTGATTTTTTTTTTCCAGACTAATATTCGAACTTTATCCTTTCTCTTTCACTTACGAACAACATTGTTATGCTTTAATTTCCGTTTAAATAGGGTGACAAAAGTCCACAAAGATCCTTAAATTGAAATATTATAATCAAGAAGAAACAACATACGGTCGTTGAACGAGATAAAATGTCTCGTGTGGCATTGATTCACTTGAAAAATGACGAATATCAAATTGCTTACGAATTCATAGGAATAATTCATGCCAAGAAGAGTTAAGTCGCAAAAATACTTTTCCGAGAAGAAAATATCGCAGTAAACAAAAACTAAAAAAAACGAAAAAGGAAACCTTTTTCATATTAGAAATACACATAACAATATTAGCAAAAATAGCGACAATATTCAGAAAAATAATTTGGCATAAATCCCAATGTATGGTGTCTTTGTAATTAGAAAATGGTAAGGTTAAGATGACACGAACCACATTTCTCTTACCTTTACTTGAATGCTACGCGGTGGACTTAGGCGATTAGATCACACCACCTTTTTCTCACAGCTGCCAACCAGCGTTGTTAACATGGCTTGCTTTTTGGAGACTAGACATGAATAAAGAAGGAATTAATACGTGCTAGGCTCTTTTCCACGTGGTCTGCCAAAAACCTCCTACGCGTCAGATTTGTCTGATGCTGCCACGCACCTTGCTGTCACAGATGCCTGCCATGGAAGTTAATCTGCCAGTTTAATAGCTGGAGTCGATGTACTCTTCTGTTTTCTATAAAAAAAATTGTTTGTAAATTTCTATGACTTCAGTAAATTATTGGTTTCATACCATATCGGCTAAAATTATGGAAAGAGTGATCATACCAAAGAGCATTAAGTTAGCGGACCTCTAATAGTTATTTTTATCTGTTATGAGTGACAATTATGACAGCAATTGTTTTCCTACATCCTATGATGTCTATGGAAAGATCATATAATGCCAATGTAATCATCCTCTCCGCATCTTATCTATTATTCTGTTACTCCACGACTATTGACAAAATGACAAACACTGAGACAAGGCAATAGAAGGATTAACGTTTTTTTCCCAAGAGAACTACTGCTAAAATGGCATCAACTTTTGCTACCAGAATATGAAATCGGTTTGTTGATTTAATTTCCTATGTCCTTACTGACTGCAACAATCCGCCCCTTCTAATACTGTACAATACACGAGAATGTTTATATGGATATGATAATAATAGTCTCAATAATAGGTTTTTCCTTCTTGTTTTCACCCCTTTCAGGATTTATCGACCAAAAAATTCTGAAAGAAACATAAACTTGAACGAAAGACCTAGCAGTGGAATGGATAGCCTACAAAAAGCTTATGACATTATCCCTCAACTCTGGTATTTAGAATATTTAAATAGATTTAGAATTGCTGAACATATGACTAAATTTATACCCAATGCAATGAACAAAGGGAAGATACAATTGACTACATGAGAAGAATCTTTGGCTCAGGTCAACATGAAAAGCTGCATTTTTCAAGGAGACTTGCAATCTCTACTACTCTTCATAATAGCTATAATGCTGCTCAATTTCATATTACAGAATAGTGGAAGGGGTTATAAGTTTATTTATTCATCGGGAAAACTTCACTATCTGATGTACATGGATGATCCAAAATTGTTTTCTAACATTTGCTGTACTAAAAGCATCGCACCAAACCGGATTTTAAGCCAAGGTAATGAAATAGAATTTAAAATCTAAAAATGTGTAATATTACTGATACCAAAAATAAAGCAAGAATCAACACAAATATTTCAATTTGGAATAATGGAATCGTGCATCTGATTCGAGTACACCAAGCTTAGGAATGAAGAAATGGAAGGAAAGTAAGAAAAGAATATCTCATGAAGGTTTTGGATTCGATACCCAACAGCAGAAACTTTATTAATGGTTTATACACGTGGACAGAATTCCGGTACTTTCTTGAACTGGGAAATAGAAAAACTGAGAATCTTGTACAAGAGAACAAGGAAATCAATGACTTTGATTAAAAAAGCCCTTACATCCGTGGTAGTGGCGTACCTGGGTATGGCTGGTATTGCACGTGCCATTTGGAAGGAGTGCCACAGGGCAGTTTCTATTAAAGCCACCCCGGGTATTGGAAAAAAAATTCCCAAGCGGATGATCTATTCATTATCTTAACTGAGAAGCAGTCGAATAAACAGACTGTTGAACGACTTACATAAATTATTAGATAAAAATGCATTAACCACATACCTTACAGCACCATTACTCAATACTCACTTGCAACAAGAACATTTCCCTGTGCAAATTAGAGAAAGTTGTCTAGAATTTCGAGTAAAATCTATTGAATTTAATGTTTTTTATAGAAAGTGTAATTTCCTTATTTCAGTGTAAGAAAACCACGGAACGTTTCTTAGTGAAGAAGGAAAATGAAAGAGAGAGAGAGAGAACCGAGGAGATCGTCCAGCAAGTTAAAACTATTTTTTTCGTATTTGAGAGCCTTCGTAAGTCGAGGCAGTCTCCGTGATTTGGCTCCTCTGAATTCAGAAAGAGACTGAACTCGAAGAACCGACTTCGGGCTCATTATAGATCAATTTGTTTCAGTGAAAGCACGGAAAGTGCAGTTGTAATTTTAACGTAGTGCCAAAAGATTAATGAGTTTGACTTGATCATCTAATATTATTTAGTTATCTCAAAGATAACTGTCAGTATGTCAGATGTTTTGACAGAGGGCACAACTTCAATGCTTGCCATAGGCACTATTTTCCGTAGATACGCCCCAGCCCGAGAGACAATATCAATACACTCCACGGGAAGAGAAAAGAGAATAGAAGATAACGTTGGCATTGAAGATTATGTTAACCCGATTATCAAAGAGCTAGCGGACTACGCACAGGAGAGTAAAGAGATAATAATTATAACAACCAAAAGCTGCAACAAAGTTGATAAAAAAAAAGAACGAATATCTTATCAGGAAATCCTGAAAGTAGAAACCCAAAAAACGGAAATGAAAACAGCTTCATGGAGAATTCAAGACATAAACAAGGCGAGGTAACCTGAACATGGCTGCGTAGAAGACGCTTGATAAAATTATTAGAACCAGTTACGTCAAAACAAAAATACGGTAAGACACAATATTTGCAAATGTCACCCGTGCGGGGACAAGTGTGAAACTGCCAATCATACAATAAAGGAATAAAGCAATTTACCTCAAGTACAAATATGGGCAATTCCGGTTAGTCACTCAATAAAAACCTTCATGTGACCGACGTTTTTTGGCTGCATGCTATGATGGGGATGATCAATTTGAAAAAATCGAGGAAAATGTTTTCCAATGAATAAAGAACCTCTCTCGCTTTTTGGTTGGGTGGTAACCATTAAGAAAGACAGAATTTTCAACAGCAACAAAAAAGTGTCACAATTGAACACAAACTAAGGGACCAACTTATCATAAACTTACATTGTAAATAGAATCTGCACAGCAAACCTATTTTGGTGGGGAATTGAAAAAACAGTTTTTTTTGACATAATAAGGAGTAAATTTTTAAATTCCAGCCCTCTAGCTCTGTTCGTGTGGCCAGCCAGATAGTAAGACCCACTTATAAACCGAATAAACCTATGACTATGTTAATGTTGACAGTTCAGGTCGACGGTTTCTAATATTACTGGAAAGGAATTCGTTGAGAATTTTCCTTTCGATTTGAATTCAACAATGCAAAAATGGTATAAGCACAAAAGGAAGCTTTATTAGAAAATGGAAAAATATACTTTTGGAAAATGAAATCCAAATTCACCATCCTATCCAAGCTTAGAGTCAAGGAAATGTTTCATGCATCGGTTCCAGAATACTACAGTGAAACCGAAAGGGAGTGTAACGCTGGATAAATATCAAGACCTTGCCTGGGATCTAAAAAAAAATATTCGTGAAATGCGGCTGTCACAATGGGAAATATGATTATAGTAGCGGTTAGAATTGCACAGAAAGTCCTTAGGGAAAGACCAGAAGAATCAGAAATTTGAAAGATCTTGACAACAGCATGACTGAAATCAGCTGAAATTCTGAGCAAAGTGTCAAAGTATTTAAGAGATTTAATGACCCCCAACAAATGCAACCAGATAGTGAGAGAATTCTATAAGGAGAAAATAAGTTGCAAGCTTTGAAGTCGAATTACCAGAAACCATTACAAAAACTACGGCACTGAAAACAGCTTTCAATTTTCAGCTTTATAAACAATAATCAGAGTGTTGATATATAATTCCTATTTTTATCTGTTGTTCGAAATCAAGTGGAGAACTATTCAAGGCCAGGTTTAAGCCTCATGATGTGAAGACGTCGGAAACTTGATATCATTCATTTATCTATTCTCTCCTCGCTTCACTCCAAAATGAACAATCCATCTTGGATTTTATTTTTAGCTTCGTTAATAGAATATCAAAGCAGCTTTGATGGTTAATTATTACTACAGGGTGGATATCGCTGATTTAGGTTGCACTACAGGGACCAATCGAAGGAAAAGTCTATTGCTTAGCCCATGAGGCAGACATTTTCTTCAAGATAATTAACTTGTAATGAATTTACACCAATCAAGGAATAGAGGTTAAGATTAACTGATTTGTGAACTTCGTATGAAGTTGGTTTCGCTAATTTTAGAAAGGCTGAACTATGCAACTTTTGAGAAGTGTCATTTGATCAGGTTTGCGAAGATACTTGAGTAACAACTGAAATCTTTCCGCTGAATTCGTTCAAAATCAAAATAATAAACTTCTAAAATCCATAGAATATCTCAATCATCTTAGACCTGCAAACTGAGAAACATGCAACGCACGAAAGAGAGAATCATGCTCAATCTTACATGGAGAGATCACAAGACAGCACAATATATCAGGAATAGAACAGGAGTCTGAGACATCATAAAATCTATCAAATGGCAATGGGCAGGCCATGTTGCAAGAATGGCAAACAACCGATGGACATCACGACTCACAACATGGATCCACAGAGATCACATGCGAAACTGAGGCCAACAGAATACAAGATGGAGAGATGAATTACACAGATTCAGAAAATACTGGCTGCAGGACGCCCATGATAGAGAATTGTGGCGGATCCTGGGGAAGATCTATGTCCAACGACGGACGATAAAAGAATGATGATGATGATGATGATGATGATGATGATGATTTGTGTGTGCGAGTGTGTGTGTGTGTGTGCGTGCACGCACGCGTGCGATGGTGTGTGTTTTGGTGATGGGCAATTTACTAAGCTTTGTTTCGTACATCACACCAAAAGTGTAAGACACTCAATAAGGAACGATAACACTACTAGTCTACCAGATTATCTTGCTTACAACGACTCCATAGTATGACACCTAAAAGGTTACTTACTTAGCTTAGTCGGTCTCAAGACTACGAGTTTTGGACACCTAGTAAGGATCGAACTTACTACTCTGGCGAATTAGTCCTGGTGACTAATGTCATACAATCACGGTACAGTAGACTCCCTGGTGTCTACTAAGCTTTAATGCAGCACAGGGTCATAACTGTGAGGTAAACTCTATATTGTAGTAATGGATATCAAGACAAGCTTCTTAACACCTGCACATTGCATGTTGATTTTTTACTGTTTAACATCATCATCATCATCATCATCAGTCTTTTATCGCCCGTCGTCGGAAATAAACCTTCCCCAGGATTCGCCAGACCACTCTGTCATGGGCGTCATGAAGCCAATACTTTCTGAACTCGTCTATTTCGTCTCTCTATCTTGTATTCTGCAGGCGTCGATTATGCATGTAATATTTGAGGATACGATACAAAGCTAGAATTAGGGACACCCAATGACGTTCGAACTCACTTTAGTTTAGTAGTAACGACCTGAAAGACGAGTTCACTAATCAATGTTCTACGATCTGGTGCCGATGCTTTAAATGTTCGAAGGAATATTGCGTTCAAATGCGATAAAATCATGTGAGTCTTTTGATAAATAAATTTTTTGAAATGAGAACATTTTGGCAATTCGATTGTGATTTTCTCATCGAGATAATAACCTAGGGTTATGTTTGGAGTTAGGGATCAGGGTTACTCAGTCAGGACAAAGGTTAATCTGAGTTTGAGGCATTTGACTTTCATTATTTACATTTATTTAGAAAACGAAAAATACCATGAGCTGTAATAGCTATGATTATTTAGTATGGTGGGGACGAACGAAAAAGACCCAAAGCAATCAATATCTAGCGATTTCTCATTGATTTACAACATTTGACTGCATTCTGAAGACTACTGATTATCGGACTCTGATTAAACATGCTTAGGTTTCGACATTTTTCAGAAACTGTTTCAATTTAAAGTTAATTCAGAATAAAATTGCACTTGTTTAAAAGTAAGGGTGTTGTTCTCGATCATGTAAACATCCCTGATTCACTAGTGTGTATTTCGGTATTTCTCAGAATTATGAGCTCATGGTCGCACCTCTGTTTGATAGCAAGAATGTAGGAACAAGTAAAGCACGCAGAAGTTGGTAAATTAAACAAGCTTGACTGCTTCAGTGTCAAACTCCAGTCTAAACGCAACTATTTTAGCCACTAAGCTTCTATGGACGGTTAGGATCGAGTGGAGTTGAGAAGAAAGAAAGAGAAGTAAAGATAGAAAAAGAAAGAAAAAGTAGAAAAAAAAACGAGTTGACACGACACGACTTCACAGAATCGCTTCCCCCCCCCTCTCTCTCTCTCTCTCTCTTCCATGTTTGACTAATTGCGATGATGAAGTCAACGCTCTAGGAGTTTGACAATCATGAAATCCATAAGAAAAGCAAATTCGGCGAAACAAGCGTTAAAAACCTTTTGCTGTTTGCCCTCGAAACTTTCATAATTGTATGAAAATGAATCCGAATACAACTCATCTTTATGTGTTTAGACGCTTTAGACGCCCAATAAGTTTAATGTCAAGTCATTTCCTATTCATAGGATTTATACTATAATTATTCACTGATTTTTCAATCTTATAAAGAACTGTGATTAGCAGTCAATAGAACTGGAGTTATCTCCCGTGGACAAACATTATTTATCAATTTATTCGTAATCAAATTAATTACTCGGAAACAGGCAGCCTGATTGGACTGGAAGTTGCTTTTTTTTCTCCCAAATTAGAGATCTGAATCAGCTTCCACTTAACTAAGCATAATATGCATATTTCAAAGTACAAAGCCACTGAACCAACGTAGGAGAGGGTTTTTTTTTCTAGACCAACAAACCTTTTGATCAATTGGAACCGGCTAATGAGATCTCGGGTAAGGAATTTATTTGTCCTGAAGCGACTAAGGAGATTTTCTGTCCATATGACGCCACAATTTGATAGGCGCAGTACTTATACTCTATTGAAAAAAAAAAGTGTATCCTCATTTACTGACTTGGTAACGAATTAGTTTTACCTATTTTTCACGCAGTATGGAAAATTATGCGAAACGCTGATAAATGTAATCAAGACAATACTAAGTAAACAACGTTTGGGCGTTCTAAAAATTCGATGCGTAAGAAGAAACGGGGTGCAAATATTGGGGGGGGGGGGAAACTATGTATTATGAGGTCCTGGGTCCTTTTACTTTGGCTAAGAATTGAGTAGCGATTCATCATAATTCATAGATGGTGTTGGAGGTGGTGAAATCAGAGCTTTTTATCATCCTAAAAAAACGCTTTCGTAAGCTCAAGCAGTGTAAAGCGAAGAAACGATTACCATTAATTTATATGGGAAGCATTCTTGAGCGTTCACCGACCAAAAATGCTGATGATGGTATAGTCAGAGGTTAGAGTGGTGGGAGAGGGTGAACGCAGCCTCTATAACGGCTCACTGCAAAAAAACTCTGAACGCTATTTTCCCTTTGTTTTTGTTTTTTCGGGGGGGGGGGGTATTTTGTTTTGTTTTGTTTTTTTTCATAAAAGCGAATAAGCGGACTTTCAAGAAATATGGGATCCATGTAACTACATGAAAACGTATCTTACAGGGAAATTCATTTTCATGCCTTCCAAAATGGTGATTGCTCGATGATTGCACGAATTTAATACAAGCGTGTCTCTCCTTACCTTCTCACGGCTTCCACACAGTCTATCACAGTCCGACATATTCAAGGTCACAAAGAGTTGAACCACAGCAGCCACCAAAGGTGGTAAAGGGTTGTTTTTTTTATATATGTGTATCGTTTATGTGTTAGTTTATGTGTTCCTGGTGTTACCGTTTCGTCCACAGATTTGAAAATTGACACCAGTACTTCACTAAACTCTTTCTACTAACGTTTTATTTCATTGTTGGAAAAAAAGCTTTTCAGATCTTTGGGGAGTGTTCTTTTGACGGGTTTATTAATAATTTATTAATAAGAGTAAAACATATCTAGAATCATCTAGGTTCTGGGGAATTTACATGTTTCTAGATATGTTTCACTCTATTTTATATGTTTTCTAGCGGAAAGCACTAATCATATTCATTCTTCAAATGATTTTTTTTTTACATGACTCCAAATTTTGAGACTGCAGTTGTTCAGTTATTGACTATGATAGTTAGTTTGTATTTGTTCTTGTTATGATCGCGAATTCTGCCAATTACGACCAAAAAGAGTTTAGTTTCAGAAGCAGGTGTCACACTTTCCAATACAGAGAAAGCCCATTATTATAATCACGGATAATGATATATAATGGTTATTGCTATCAAAATCAGCCGGTCCTAAAAACTAAAAAGCAAGAATTAATAAAATTGATTTGCTTACTATAATCAAATATTTTCATAATGTGAATTCGTTTATAAGAATAAATTTGATAGCATAACAATTCATAAAAATCAATGTGAATTCAGAACAATAAATATAAATTGTTCCAATTTTTATATGCTTTGCTTAATGTTATCACAGAGTTAGCTTTATCTAAAAGACCCAGCCCGAAAGTTACTACAATGAACCCTTCCCTCCGTATTTACTGATCAGTATCTCGTCATTTTTTTTTGTTTTTGTTTTTGTTTGGACGTTGCTGTTTTATTTTTCTCAACGACGTGATATCTCTTTAATCAAAGTTTTGGAGGAGTTTAACCATGAAAACAATTACTAGTGTTAGCACATAGATTCCATCGTCTCTTTCGAAATCGTTTCCTTGCGAGCAAGTAAATGAACTCACAAAAGTTAGTGCTCATAAAAAGTGGGTACTACATTTGGTTCGCGTCGCTGTCCAAATTTCTCGAAAGTTTGGGTCGTATCCCGTATATCATGAACCGATATAACCACGTAACTCTATTTAGTGTCAACGGGTGTAATTTTCCGTAAACTGGAAATACAGTAAGCCTTTAAACGTCTATACACAGCTATGCAAAAAATATGGGTCGTGTAGATTTCAATAAATTTTGCCTTTAACTTGGAAAATATCGATTGAATTACTCAGCCTCTAAGAAAAATCATCAACTAGAGAATCTTACATTCCAGGTGTTCTCGATTGGGCTCACACCCTGTTATTTCTCTGGCCGATACATTATTTCAAGCTGTTTTCTGTAAACAGGGTTTTGGTGGATTTTGCCAAAATGCAAGGAACTTTACCCTGCTGGGAGATATCATTTCCATCAGGGGACAATCTCTTTGCAGTGAGGAGCAATTTTCAAGATTTCAATTCGTTCGCGATTTTTATCCACGCATCACTGTCTTATTCTATGAGACTTCCCTCTATCGGGTCCCATTTCCCCTATTGTACTACAGTTATTCCCTGATGCCTGTGGCATGCCAAAAGACAAGGCTGAGGGAGCAAGATAATTTCTAGCCTAGACCCCACGTACGCATGGGATTCCCATACCCCATTCCATGGGGGGGGAGGGACGAGTTAGTACCTGGATTCAATCACCAATGTGTAATATACTGGTATTATTATACATTTGAATTTTTTTTCAGGCCTACATAACCTTAGATCTTCCTTTGTTGAGAAACAAATATGACGCTCCCACTGTTTGACAATCTAAAACACATTTGGGATTATATTTTTAACTGGATTTTCTGAAGACTTTTTAAATACATCGCTAACAAACTCAAACCGGTTTTCATCACAAAAGGTCCTTTGCAAAAACCAGTCTTTGATTTTGCTTTTGTAGAACTCGACGAGTTGGTACAGGTCCTCAACTCTTAATCCCCACTCAACTAGTCCATAAACTGTCAACAACAGTTGTTTGTCGAGGAGAAAGGTGTCTAAAAAGCGTGTCCTAAAAAACTCCCCAGAATTGCTAAAATGTCAAAGACGAGTGGTACTTTGTCCACTAACAATTACAAAGACAAACATTGGTTATCCGAAATGATCTTTGGCAATGAAACCAGGTTCCAATCATTGTACGTGGTTAGTTCGGACTAATTACTTCATCATAGTTTGGGGTAAGTCACAAAGTTTCCGTCGAGTACTCTCCAGAGTTCTTCAATAATCTGTCGTGTTCTAGAATGTGCATCTAGGCAAAAATATTCCAGAACACTCAGACGCCCGAGGAAAGCTACAGGTATATAACCAAAATGTTGTGAAAAAAGCCTAAGACGATGAAATTCGACTAAATCATATACAATGATCAAAATACCCCGTAAGACAAAATTTGGACTACAGTAAGTTCGTCTTCGTAAATTCATATGCAACATATTTTCCTAGCTGTTGTATTTCTTCTCAGGTTTGTAAACGACACAGCACCATTAATTGGATGTACAAGCCATAAAGAGCCGACTAACCTTCAAATTGAGACTTTCTGAACTTCTGCAAGATTGTACTGGGGACCTTTGCGTTAATCTAATATTATTATGGTTTTGGTTGTTCTAGTAATGACAGTGATGCGACTCGTGGTGGCTGTGTTAGTGCTAGTGTTACGGCTCGAGGTGGTGAAGCTTATTCTTAACCGCTCCTAATTTCCAAATATTATGGCAATCGATAAATTTTTATGCCTTTTGTAAAGGAGGCTTACACACCATTGTCCTCTCTTAACTGCCAACCATTACGGTGTCTACAAAAATGATGGCAAATGGACAATGCTTAGAAAGTCGAATTTGAACCTGTCGCATGGTCATTAGAACAAATAGGACTTCTACGACTGCCACTAGAATTTAATTCAGCTTTCTGAATTGCCACAAACAGCGCGAATTCGCGTCTCTCTTGCATGTGATTAGAAATTTAAAAGCCAAAGTGCTGCTGCTAGTTTTAATCAATCCCCAAACACAACCCGTCGAGTTGCTTTAACCAATTTTGTACAAAAAATATTTCCTTTTATTAAAATTCTTACTCGGACGTATGAAAGGTTCGGCGAGAGATGAGGAGTTGAGGTGCCGACTGGATCGAAGAAATAAAAGATTCATGAAAACAAATAAGGTGTGGGTGAGACAGATGAATAGGTAGAAACAATGCCGGAAGAAAACGAAAAAAATTGATTTCCTATGGAAATCTATTTGAATAATTTCCTGTCAGAGAGAAATGAAACATGGAAAGAGAGTAAAGATGAAACACGTGGGAAGAGGGAAGGACAACGAAATATTGAAAGGGAAGAGCGGGAGTAAAGATGTAATACATGGAATGAGGAGGGGGGGAGAACGATTAAAAGATAGAAAGAGCGGGTAAGGAAGAGTGAGAGTAAGGATGGAAATCGATGGAGAGAATGGTGAAGGGCGAAAGATTGAAAGAGCGAAGAAGAAAGAGAGAGGAAGAAAGAGTGAGGGAGAAAGAGTGAGGGAGATGAGATCGGTGGAGAGAGAGAACAGTAAAAATTGACTGAAGAAGTAAAGATGATACAAGTAGAGAGAAGGGGGAAGAGCTAAAGATAGAAAGAGTGGGGAGAAAGAGTGAGAGTGAAGATTGGATAGATAGATAGATAGATAGATACGAAAGATAATTATAAAGAGAGGAGGATAACATAAAGAGCAAAGAAGGGGGCAGGGGAAGCGACGACAAAAGAATGATAATTAAGTGTAGGGAGAGAAATGAGAAAGAATGAAAGTAATCGAAAGAAGTAAATTTCAGAATTATTACTCATAAAAAATCATCTATTGAATGAATACACAAGACAAAAGTTTTTTTTCAGCTGAAAATTCATTTATATGTGCGTGTTCCAGAATATTAGATCAATAGTTTTCTTCATTATTTTATGCTCTTTCTCTCCCTCTCTATCTTTTTCTCTCCCTATTTATCTGTCTCCTTTTCTCTATCTCTTTTTTATCTCTCTCACTCTCTCTCACTCTCTCTCTCTCTCTGTCTCTCTCTCTCTCTCTCCCTCACTCTTCATTCTCTCCTTTTCTTTTTCTCCCTCTCACTTTTTCCATTTTTTCTCCTTTTGAGAAGTCTTTAGTTAATCAATTTCAAGTTGTAAAGATTGGTAGCAATTTTGAAAAAGTTATCGGTGTTTGCTTATGGCCAAATGTCGGATACACTGGTTCACGGGCGATCACTGAAGTTAAGAAACGTCGAGCCTGGTCAGTACTTAGATGGGTGACCGCTTGGGAATACCAAGTTTTGTTTTTCTTATTTATATTTTCCAAAATCCTGGCGCTTTAGCAGAATTTTGTCGGAGGTTGGGCAATAGGAAACGGAGGAAGAAGGGATATTATGGAGTGGACCCATGCACAATTACCTGTAAAATTAATATATGTCCAAATTGAGCTTTTCAGGAAATGCCGAAATTGAGATAACCTAATGTTGACCTTTAGAAGTCAGCAAAAGTCAGTATCACTTATCCTATGATCATCCTGGGGTCAAGTTACCCAGGAACACAAATTTTCTGCTCGTAGGGCGCAGCTGTCTCCCTTAGAAAATCCCTAAAATGACCTGAACCTAAATTAACCTTTATAGATCACCAGATGAGACTGCCGCCTATCCTAATTTCATTCTGGGTCGAGTGACCCTTGTACACATATGTGCAATCCGTAGAGTGCAGCTTTCTCCGTCATATTAGGAGACACCAAAATTGACATTCTGAGAAAAAGATGACTTCAAATTAACCTTTGAAAGTGACCAGAGATCAGTACTTATTCTATGTACATCTTCGGGTCAAATTGATTTTATACACTCATTTTCAGCTTGTAGAGTGCAATCGTTCAGGAGTCTATGAAATATAAGGCTAGTTAGAGACAAAAAAGAAATATTCATCGCCTACATAGTATATATATATATATATATATATATATATATATATATTATATATATATATATATATATATATATACATATATTTCGTTCACTTTTTTCTGTCAGAACACTTTTTTATATATTTTGATTAATTATATATAAGTAATTAAACCTAGGGAAAATAACTGCCAATATAACAACACTGTTCCCTTCGCTTTAGCCCCCTAAGAAATACTTAGGAAAAGTTTCTCTCTGATTCGTGCTTTTAATAAAGGATCCTATTTTGACCCCTAAAACTGAAAGAAATCTTCCCCTTCGATTCCTAAAATTGGAAAAGGAATTTTCCCTAAGATTTGAAGCCCTGAAAATGAAAAAAGCCCCCCATCCTAGATTTCGACCCTTAAAAGTGGAAAATGAAAGTTCCTTATTGATTTTGACTCCAACAAGTAAAAATAAAAGTTTTCTCCCTATACCTAACCTCTATTCCCCAAATTTTGTGCCCCAGAAAATTATTCATCAATGAAGTAAAGGGTTCAATAGGATATTTAAATTGTTAAAAGAATACCTCATACATTCTGACCCCCTACCCCCCACCAAGAAAAAAATCTTTCAAAGAATAAATCTGGACCGTATAAGTGTTCTAATAATACACAAATCTTGGGGTCCACTTCAGCATTAAAGTCATGTATTAAATAGAAACCATTTAAACTCCTTAAAATATGACAAATCACCCGGATATTTTTAAATCTTGAATATTTTCTGGGTAATTTGAAATATTATCTCCGGTTGCGTTTTATTCATTTTTTTTATTGGTGAGGGAAGACGAACATTGTCACAAACCTTCACGAATATGAAAATAGATAAGATAATATACAAGTTGCAGTAATGATCTTCGCTCAGAATAGAAGTAGGAGTAAAGTTTGACCCTGCAGCTGCCAGGCTTGTATATATTTGATACAAAAACATTCAATATATATCGGTAGAATATGTTGGTAGAGAATCACCTCGAAGAAATTTGTCTGTGTAATTAGTATTCTTAAAGAAGATATCATAGGTTGGTTTGCATGCAGTCTGAGATTAAAACTGACACAACAGATTGAATATTCACATGGGTGAACATCTAATAGAAGTGACACGAAAATAAAATCACAACTGTTATATTTACTGATCCTTCATCGTTGAATATGTTTTTAGACAACCTACGTAAGTAAGCCCTGTTTCGAAAAAGTTAAATGATGTATAGCATAAGATAATATCAATCTACAATACACATAATACCCTACATGAAATGACAGACTGTACGTATGACATAAGTTGTATGTTAAAACATAGAAATGGAGGTGATGTTTGATCAACACTGCTGGGTGCCATTATGATATTACTGATTTGTTTTCAAAATCCCCGAAACGGTCACATGATAAACAACTGATGATCTCGATAAGAGAAAATGTACACATAGCAACATAATTATGAAGTACACGTAAAACATTATTTGAAAAAAAAACGCTGAAAAAAATTACATAGATTACATCAACAGATATTGGAGAAAAAGTGACTGAAATCACAAAAAATCATTGAAAAAGTTTTTAATGTAAACCTTTCAATATATATATATATATATATATATATATATATATATATATATATATTGTATAACCTCACCACGAAACTAAACTCTAAAATGTAGGGCTCTACTGGGATGATGGCCAACTAATTGTAGAAAACAGCAATGCACAAAAATGTAAAAAAAATATTTTTAAATACATCATAAACGAAATGAAAAAATTGAACTCCAAAGTTAAAATTAAGGCCAACGTAAAAGTTCAATATTTCTTAGATGTTATTTTCCATCTAAATGATATCACCCATAAACTACATAGAAAAAAAAAACTATGTAATTACATATATCAACACAAGATATAACCACTCAAACAAAATCCTCAAAAAGATCCCCAAATCAATAGAGACTAGGCTAATACATAACTCCTTAAATGAAACAGTATTCAACGATGTTAGAAATAGATATACTAAAGCCTTAAAAGGCAGCAGTTTTATCGAAACCAGCTTTAAATATGATTTTCTTAAAAAAGGAAAATCCTGTAGAGTAAATCATAGCAACAACAAAAAAGCACAGGTTGGGAAAATCATCTGGTATACATTGCCATTCAAGTAAAAACCCACTTAAGAAAAATATTCCTCCAATTAATTGAATAATACTTATCTCCTAACAACCCACTGAGTGAAATATTTAACAAGAACAAACTGAAAATTACTTATAGTTGTACGATTAGTTTTGATAAGTCCATAACAAAATATAACAATAAAGTAATTGGATATGATATTAATGGAGAAAGCATAAATAAACCAGATCGCAATAGTGCAAATAAAAACGGATGCCATTTGCAGAACAAATGCCTCAAATGGATTATTGCACACTAAGATGAAGTATCAACCCAAGAGAAACCCTTAGAAGTGAAATATTACATAGGAATATCAAAAACACCCTTTAAACTAATATTAGCCAACCATATATCACCATTCACAAACGACAAATTCAAAAACAGTATATCACAGTCGACATATTATTGGAAACTAACTGATAGCAACCTCAAACCCACAGTAAGATGGAAAATATGTGAACAAACACACATATGCCAGAACATTGAAACCCCATGTTACCTATGTCTAAATGAGAATTTTGAAATCTCCACGTTTGCCAATAGAACGAAAAAGCAATAACAGGTTTCGTTGAGAATAAAATACACTCATAGAGGAAACATACCACATAGAGCTGATTGTTAAACAACATACTGATAGAGAAAATTACACTATATCCTCCTAATTCATAATTTATAACTACCACTAAGCCTAGTATCTCCACTAAAAATAGAAAAAACATAACAAGCAATGACCAACGACTGAACAAAGAAAAAGAAAAAAAGATACAGAAATTATACATAGATAGAATAAAAGGATATCATACAACCTAGAAAAATAGACCCCTCCCCCCAAAATGTCTTAGATAGGGATTTGAAATAAACTGAATCATTTACCTGACAGGGCAGACACTTGAACGTGTTAGTGTAGCCAATCTTTTACTTCATTATATTTTAAGCTCTACTTTAACCCAACTTAATGCTTAATGTTGAATGTATTGAACACTTTCTGAAATGAGCCCAACGCACATTGGATATTGTATTATCTTATCTTATATTATATTGCATTCCTGATTTGTATTTCACACACACACACACACACACACACACACACACACACATATATATATATATATATATATATATATATATATATATATATATATATATGTTTCCGTATCATGACGATGCAGTAACCCAATGGGCAAGAGAATTCGTAGAAGAGATTAGTTTTATTCAATCAAGTTTTTTCAAGACCAGCATTATCAATAGTGATATGATTAGATGTTTCTGATCTTGATGATTAGTGTTATAAGTTGAACATGTTCAACCGGAGATATGCGCCTGCGTTGACGGTTCTTAATCGCTGTTATATCTTGTTTATAGTTCCGGTGCATTAAGTTGCAATAAAATAGATTTGTATTTTCACTAGTTTTGTTGCTGTTATTACTTATATTGTTATTTGTAATTTTTTCCAAGTTAGTTTTATACGTTTGTTGGTGAAATAACTAGAGAATCCGTTCATATGTTTATATATATATATACATATATATATATATATATATATATATATATATATATATATATATATATATATATATATATATATATATATATATATATATATATATAAGTGGTCGTTTAATATTACCGAGTTCTTTGTAAAATAATGCATAGGAAGAGGAAATTAGTTAGGCCCCATTGATCAAATTTTGAATGAGAGCTGTCTAATAAGGACATTTACTTATGTCGCTAAGGTGGCAGTGATTTCAGCTTGTTTTTTTTTAATGGGAATGGATTGAGGGTGTATCAATTAGCCTGCACGCTGACACGAAGTTTTTAGCAGAATTTGGATCTGAAGCCAGTTAGAGACGTCAATGTAAGTTTGAACGTTGGAGCGAGGCAACATACCAAAACGCTGGTAGAAGATGGTGTAGCTGCTTAGCTAAGAGCAGTTTTCATCCCCACATTGCTTGGGCCTCCAACGTTCAGAATCCGCACGTTTCGACGCCCCTTTCTGGTATGAAATATTTTCAAGCAAATAAAAATGTTATTTATTTTATTAATTCATCGTAGAAAAACGTGACAGTAGTTTGCTAAAACGAATCATCCCCCCCTTTTTTTTAGAAACGTTTTTACATGCATGGTGTCAACGAGACCAATATAAATACAATGATGGAGTTTATATATAGTCAATTTTCAACCGATTTATTTGAAAGGAGAATTTGACAAAACATCTTAAGATCGCTAACCTTATATTGAATTATTCACGTCTTACACCATCCCACTTATATCAATATCTTACAACTCTTCTGACCAAATTAGTTATATATATATATATATATATATATATATATATATATAGTCATGCCGAAACTAAATAGCATTCCAGAAGGTAGTAACACCATTTGGACTCAACAATATACTTCAGACGTTTGTTATTTAGTATTACATATTCAATCTCCAACACCGTCCAACTATCTATCAATCAGACAAATGGACTACAGCCAAATGTTTTCCAATCTTTGGTTTTAGCCAAAACAATGATCATTCTCATTGACAAGGATCAAATCCATCTCTTTTGGTACCCAACTCCCTAAACATACTAACATTTTTCCATCATTATTTCGTTATGGTAAATCTCAAGTCCCAAAGTTTCCAGGAAGTGTTTGAACCGTTGTCAAGGGGGTTGCTGGACATTCTAGTCGATAATTCCTCATCATTAAGAATACGTTTTGGCCTCCACCAAAGTTCAACATTGGTATCTATATTTCCTGGCCTAAACATTCTCAAGCAATGCAGAACAGTCCGCACTGTAGTAATTTTCTCTCTAAATGTTTTGTTGATGTTACTAGGAGGTTGACCAGGATAACAGAGTGGGATCGGACATTCATTTATCATCATTCTGATGCTCACATATACTTTAAATTTACCCAGGTGATGTATTTTGATATAAAAAGAATTTAAAATAGTAATAAGGAAATTGAATAAGTAAAATAAATTCTAGTTGTTATTTGTTCAGCCTAGTCTGATACATGACTACAGCACATAAGTACCCAGTAAAAATTGAACTTACTACGCCAGCAATACCATCTTGTTATTCATCGTTCTGCAGTAAGTGCCCTGAATAAAATATCTATTAGGTTGTTTACACGTGACATTGTCGTTTTTTATTCTTTTATTCGAATTATGATTTTTAATAGTTCTAAAAATTCAAATGCCTGTTCATGGCCTTTCTAATATGGTTTCGTAGCTGGAACATTGAAGTTACTTCTGATTGGGTCCATTTGGTTTAACTCCATCGAATTTCAGTTGCTCTGCTTTCGATATTGATCGAAGTAAAATTATTGACCTTTTTATTATTCAACATTCCCAAATTGTGCAAAAAATAGAACCACAACACCACGGTGTAACTGGTACATGTAAGTCTTGAAAGAACTCTTTGACCCATAGCAAGCGTCAATGTATATCGAACGATTTTCATGATAACATAGTATGATACTCCTTGATATTTCACGCATTTGTCAGGTTAGCTTTTCAACATGAACAAAGATTGACTGTTTACACAAATGACTGATTATTTAATTATCAATGTTACTTTATACGTAGGAATCTAATTTTTTCTGGATTTTTTTTTCATCGAATCAAAGTGTAGTAGATGTTTTTGATAAAAAGAAAAAAAACATAATTTTTCAGATTCAGAATTGTAATACAGGTACTGCATCGATAATGACATATTTATTCTCTGCTTCTCACTCTTATCCATAAGGGAATATGCAGATCTTCTTAGAATTTTCTTCGACGTCAAGAAAATATCCGTGAGCAGCAGAGGCCCGTCTGATGCGTAGAAATACTGAGACAACTGCGTGGCGTGGGCTGAGTCAAGGTAGTATCAAGATAACAACCCCCAAAATTCTCTACCGGGCCTTGTAGAGCACAGTAAACAAGATGACTTTGATTGAGCCTAGGTCGCGTTGTTCCCTGTTCGGCACCAAACGGGAGCTTTGGTGAGCAGACGACATTTGTGGAAAAATATTTGGTTTTCGGAGCCTTACGTTTTGCAGAATTTCGGATAGAAGATTGAGTACCCACACATTATTAAGATATAATTTTTACACCTCAAATACGGGTGTAAAATTTGGATGTATATCTTTAAGTGCACTTAAGATAAGTTTTTTTTTTAAAGTTTGCTTTGGAACTATGATGCCAAAGGTATAGCAAACAGACAATCAAGTGAAGGAATTGGCCTTGCCTTACAAACAAATATACACACACTTGGCGCCTCCTGTGGTGTGATGGTTCGCAAGCTCATCTTTCAAATTTGCTAATGCAGTGAGATCATTCCTTACTGATGCAGTGAGATCAATCCTTACTGATACAGTTAGATCATTCCTTACTGATGCAGTGAGATCAATCCTTACTGATACAGTTAGATCATTCCTTACTGATGCAGTGAGAGCAATCCTTACTGATACAGTGAGAGCAATCTTTACAGATACAGTGAGAGCAATCCTTACTGAGTAGTACACTACAGTGGCCTCATGGTAGACCAAGCTAAGCTTAATAAATAATCATATTCATACACATTGAATCATATAAATGTACATTACGCTATATATATATATATATATATATATATATATATATATATATATATGGAGAGAGAGAGGGGGAGATGGAGAGTTTAAAATTATGCTATAATGTAGAAGTGTTTATGGTTGAACCATCCATTTTTATTTGTGCTACAACTTTTGAACGCTATTGCATGGGTCTCGCGCATTGTATCGACACCAATCTAACGTGTGCCATTTGGTAAGGCAGAGTAATATAGGAATATGTGGATGGGAAGGAATTCATTCGAAAATAACGATTATTGTTTAACCACTTTGCATCACTATAATGACATGTGTTATCCCCATCAACAATAGTCTTTTTTATTCTCATTCGACTTTTACATTTCTATGAATAACAAGATAATGGTCTGATCACAATAAAGGCAACTTTTTTTTTATAGTTATATCAACTATTGGTTGACATTCCAGTTGTTGCATCGGAGCAAGCTCTGTGTCTATTTTAAGGATTTTTTTTTTGTTTAATTGTATTCCAATTCGTATTAATGGAAATTCATCCTTGTTCTCGCGTTTGGCACTTGTGTAACCCCTGAATTAGTTAAATCTTTCAATATAACTCAATTTGAAAGATTCGCGTCACTTGTCAATTTATTTTTAATCTAGCTCGGCAACCAAAAAAACCTGATTGTTATTTCCTTTGTAACGGCGTCGGCCTGGTAAACCGACATTGTTTTCTTATTCTTCTATTCTTATTTGTATTTTGCTCAATACATGTTGCTCTGCAAACGAAAGAAACTAATCCCAAGAATAATTGAAGAATAAAAGTAGAAATTTTACTTTTGAGGAAGCAAATTCGTTTTTTAATTGTTTTACAGTTTCAATCTGTGCAATATGATGGCATCGATGAAAACTGTTTTAGTCTTATTGGATTATTCATAAAGAAAAAAAAACAATAATACTCAGATGGAGCCGCTTCCTGTGATCACTTTGAGGCAGGGTCTCTTATATAACGATAATCGGGCAATGATATTAAGCGAAGGATACATAGAAGAAGCTGCTTATTATGATCACTTCAAAATAAAACGTTTGGGACTGACTAGGTTTTGATAACAATAACTGGCTGATAACGTTATCAATGATGTTAATAAACGGCTTCCTCTGTATTTGAGATAGACAGTAGAATGAAGTTATGGTTGAAATAGTCACGTGTTTCCTAATGGCGTCAGTGGTCATTGCCTGAACCTAAATGAAAAAAAAAAGACCAGAATTTCGAATGCTGATTTTTAAGGCAAGCGAAATGTAATTAGTTAGAAGGTTGAAGCGCTATCTCCCTCCTAATTTAGTTCGGTGTCGGACTAAGTTACGTTTAATAAACATGTATTGTTGAATAGAAAAAAAATCTGTTCTTACTACCATGTAAAGGTTTTTCTAGAATTGATTCCGTAAAATAAGTGCATTGTAAACTATATTTTTCGTTCATACTCTTTGCCAGTGTTTTCTGTTTTTGCTGAACTACTCTGCTCTGTTAAATTAACAATTAGGTTTGGGTTGTTTTTTTGTCTTAGATTTAGAGATAAGTTAACTTGGAATAACTTTCTTTTTGCCTTTTCTTTTCGTCTGTTCAAATGCAGAGGAACGGCAGCAAATGAAATCTCAACAATCTCTTTGCGTCTGCGCAGTATTCCTTATTCCTTTTCTCTTTAAATCATTGAAAATAACTGAACGGCGCACTCTATGATAATTATTTGCTTGACCTGTGGAAATTTTACGGATGTTGACCACTAAGAAATAAACACCACTCACGCATATATATTTCAGCAATTTCAAGTAGATGATTGTAGCAAAGCAATATTAAGCTTGATAAATGGCAAGGGTAAATGAGACATATATCTGTTATTGATTTCGTTGTTGTTATTGTTGTTGGTGGTGGTGGTAACATTATTATTATTATTATTATTATTATTATTATTATTATTATTATTATTATTATTATTATTATTATTATTATTATCAGTTTTGCTATCTGTATTTCTGTGGTCTACAGCAAGCAAACTCAATTTTTCGGCTTCGGACTTGTGGGGCAGAAGTAATGAATGAATAACAGTCACAGTGACGGTTGAGTCCCTTTTACTCCCATTCAAGCAAAAGCACCGCCTTCCCTTCTCACCGTAGCTCATCATTTTTCAAAAGAGACAGTTAAAGTGAAGATAGTCCCTTTGGAGCTCATTCAAACACAAGTACCTGCTTCAATTCTTACCTTTGTTCATTTCATTGCGACGGAATAGGATGAGGGAATTGTTAGGTAACGGTCGTACATGCAAGCAAGCAAAATAAAAGTATAATAATGACAGGTACATATACCTCACGCCCAGCTGCAAATTGTTTCACCAGGAGATCTAAAAAACCAAAAGCAGAGACTGCCGTTTTCAAATTCATTGAGAGTCATTATTGACGATTGCCAAGTGTTAATAAAAAGTTGCTATTTAAAGTTGATTTTTATCTGCATGAAGTGAAAGTTCCAAGCACCATTTTTTGCTCAATGTTAGAAAAATTTGAGAAGTGTCCACGAAGCCACTCAGCTCTCTATTGCTTGTATATTTGATCAACTGTAACAAGTCGTTTACAAACCTGAGGAAAAAATATGAAGATAGAAAAATGGATCCGACACGAAATCATAAAAACGAACATCGATCAGAATTTAAACCCTTGCTTGCTCGACAAAAAAAAAAAGTATTTGGGGGACTGAGCAAGATAGTCATTGGTGATGAAGAGGATTTTTGCGATGTATATGCTCGGCTGCCTTCAATATCTAAAACGAAATTAAATTTATTTGGGAAAAATTTCTCCTTTGTTTCTGGCTAGGTTCAAAGGTAATTCTTTATTACAAATTTCAATGTGGAAAAATTATTACTGCACATCGCCATAATGAACAATTGGCTCGTTTGAATGATGTGTTGTAACAGGAAAGACCATCGTCTGGGTAAGGTAGTCGACCAGTGATTTTGCTCGATGGCATCGCCATTTCTCGGGTTTCAAATGCAAAACAACGAATGTTTATGGAGTTTAGATGAGAAGTTCTTTGATACGTAGCGTATTTTCAAGGTCTCTTGCCTTTAGACTATCATTTATTTCACTCAATGTAAGTTTGGATTGAGTGTGGGATGATTTTTGGACAACTCACGATCCAACCAATCAGGCTCCCCACTTTTCAGCCCGTAGTAAACCATTCTGCCCAACTGACACAACAATACCTATTTATCGATTAACAAAAACTCTCATTTTCTAATTAAACTTTGACATATCGTCCTGGTGTCTTTGAAATTTTCTTTTGATTTCGAAAAGACGGCTTACTACGTTGAAACATCCATCATGAGGCCAATTTATCACTGGGATAGAAACATATTATGTTGATATACCAACTCTCAGTCAAAATTACAAAACGTTTCTTTTTATAGGGTATAAATTCATTGTGTTGCTTTGCTATTGAAAACTTATTTGAAATAACGCTGGAGTATTCTAAATGTCGAATATGTCTCGCTCGAATATAAATGTATCGATAAGATATTGAATGTTATTCGTATTTTTATTCAAAATGAATTCTTTCCAGACACAACTGATAATTATAATTGAATTGCAATAAGATAGAGGTTAGTGACGTAAAGCACAAACTGTCCACTTGTTTGGTTTTCCCTATTTCGTATGAGATAAATCTTTTTGCTTTATATGGCTTTCCACAGAAGTTATATGGAAAATCTCAAATTTTTCCTTCGAATCGAAAAAAATGTAACAGAACGTTTTGACTGGGGAATATAATTTCTATGTACATCTACTAATTTTTTTCGTTAAGATTATCTTTCTTTTTCCTTTTTGCTTTCTTCTGTCTCGTTGCTAAAATAGTTAAGTATTTCTCACTGGTGACAGAAATTCGTGTTCGGGCCCAGGTAACACGATTTTCCTACCAGGTCAATTTTTCTCACCTTGCCTTGTATCGTCCTAAGCTAAGCTTATCAAACATCGAGATTATCTTTTTTTTTTTTACTTTTAGTAAAAGAAAAAAAAAACCTGGCTACTGTAGGGTCAGACTCCATTCCGACTTCCATTCCAACTGAAGATGATTACAGCAACTTTTGCATTATATATATAATGAATACATTTGTTGATAGATATAACTTGTAACTTTAACTCAGTTGGTAAGAGAGCTACCTACGGATGGCTTGATCATGATTTCAAATCACGGTAGAGAATTATTAGTTTGGTTTAACGTAACGAAGAGTTTATCCCGCTACATTAGCTTAGGATCGATCCCGGTTCTTGTTTTTCTACTTGTTACGGGGTAAAAGAGTAAACTCCTACTGGGACCAGAGTTTGACTAAAATTAGTTTTGTTATTAAAATTTAACGAAACGATTCACTACTTTAGTCTAGTGATGTGATAGAATAGACGCCCTTCTCATTTTATTGTTTATCCGTCTCTTACTAGCATTCTGAGTGTTGTTTTTTTCACTTTGCATTAATAATGCTTTATTTAAACTTATGAGAGAAGTCCTTGTTCCACTAAACCAGAGTATATGGATATCACTACCTGACCTAGGGATTGAACTCACGACCACTTGGTAAACTGCAGGTGGAACGAGCAGACAAAATACCACGAGGATGAACGAAGCAAGAAGAATTAACTAATAAGAGATATTCCCTAAAATAGACAGCGGAATGATAACTATATACCCCCGTGGATTGAATAAGGGCTTCAGTTTGAAATTCTGAGAACGTTACTGAATATTACAGGCACCTGAAAAAGACCAGAGGGTACAATAGCCGAAACGTTGTGGCTATAGCAACCAAGATGAGGACACAAGTTCTATTATATCATTGTGTAGCAATTATGATTCCTCGTCTCAGAAATCCAGACTGCTATCAACAGGCAGATAGAATGGAGGAGAAAAAAAAAAAAGGAAGGAAAATTGTTACACTTTTAAGCACCCACCTCTTTTCAGCATTCCATAACAATGTGTTTTCCGTCTTAAATTCTTTATTCGACTTACGATAGAAACTGCCAACCCGAACTGTAGGTTTCGTCAGTTTTTAAGTTGGTCCAGCTAGCTATATATGTATGTATGTATGTATGTATGTAAGGATGGATGGATCATGCGCCCAGGATTCACCAAAGGAGCTAAAGGGCTGAAATTTTTTAACATTTCCTCATTATGTCTGAAAAATGTTGGGGTTTTTTTTCGTTTTTTTTTTGTTTCTTTTTTTTAAACCATCCCACCTATGTAGATTTTTGGGCAGGGGGTTAATTTGAAATGTAAGTTTATGCTAAATTGATTCCTCGGTTTGTGTTTAGCAGCATTAGCGCTTGATTTTTCCAAATTCAGACATTTTCAGTGATCACTGCCCAAGAAAATGCGAGAGGAGTAATTTATTCATTGATCACCCCTCCGTCCAAATTTTTTGATTGATCACCACTAACACAAAGTGCTGCCAAAAGACATTGGTCACGTAACGGTTTCTATTGAGTGACTAACCAGACCTGCTCCACTTCTGTCTTTTGATTTGTTATTATTGCAAGATTTTTTTCCATTTTCATACGATTTTTTTTTCATTCTATCTTCTCTTCACAATACCGATTGAAGAGCACTGAGATGAAATGTTATTTCATCTCCTAAGCAAAATGACATTTAGAACAATGTTCAACAAGCGAATCATATCCCAAGCAATATAAAATTGAATATTAGTTAATCCAATGAAGCTTTCGTGAACATCGACTGACTGAGATGTTGGTGAAATTTGCGAAAAGGGGAATAAATTGTAAATGGTTCGGTTTCATTCTTACGTTCCCTTCTACCGTTTAATGTTATGCTGATGAGAATGGACAACTGATAAACATGAAAATAGACCGAATAATTTCGTTTATTTAATAGAAGTCATTTCCCAGAAGAAAACTTTTTTTTCCCTTTCCTGGCTCATCTCTTATCTCCCTTTCTTCTTGCTTCTGTTCCTTTCCTACCAACCACCTCTTTTGTTCTTCGTAGAGCACTTTTCCTTCTCCGTCTCTCCGATTCATATGCCTGTTGATAGCTGTCTGGGTTTCTGAAATGAGGAATTATTAATAATATACACCGATTTATACGAATTGGCGTCTATGTATCGGTTATTATAGTCTGAACGTTTCGATCATTGTACTAACCGGCATTCTTCAGGAGCCTTTCGAATATCAAGCCATGCACTTTATCCAATCAACGGGAGTAGACTGTTATCAATCCGCTGTCCGTGCTAAGGACATCTTGTATTAGTTTTTTTTCTTTTCTGTTGATTAGATCTTGTGATGCCTCTCCTGCTCATCCAACATACAGTTTACCTGGTGGTCGTGAGTTAATCCCCTGGGTCTGGCAGCGGATCCCATTGATTCAATAGAAGAGATAGAATTAACAAAGAATAATTAACTATACGAGGTATTCTCTAGCAATTTGAATGAAAGGTTTGGTTCCGAATTCCAAGAACGTTACCTAAGAAGACAGGCATCTGAAGAATGTAAGTGGGTACAACGGCCGAAACGTTGTGGCTATAACAATGAAATTGAGTAGACCAGCTCAAATAAATCAGGTAATTATAGTGTTGGTAGCAATATCCTTTCTTTCTTTCATTCATTCTTTCTTTCCTTTCCTTTCCTTTACTCTCTTCTCGTTCTCTCTCGTTCTTTCACTTGTAGTTCATTCGTGCTTCAACTTTCTTTCTTACTTTTTAATTAGTTTCAATTCTTTCTATTACTCAGTGTATTTATCTATCTTGTCATTTTGTGTTTGCTCAGGTATTTGTTTTTCATTCACTATCCCTCCTTCTTACTACTTTTCCATTATTGATTAACCTTCTTTCTTTCCCTTCTTTCACCCTCCTTTATCCTCTTTCAGTTTTCAATGTCTAGGCGCTGATAATAGCTTATTTTTTGGAAGATTTTTGCACGAAACACGTTTCGCCTTTCTTTTTAATAACTGCATTTGATATCCGATTTTTAGCCAATTACACGTCTTCTTACGTACATAAACAACAGATGGAATGTTTATCCCAGAGGAAATAAGATATTCTTATTTTCTACGAAAATTTTTCAAAAAGATTGAAGAATAAATTCCGTTTTCACTACCGATACAAGCAATTTTTTTTATCATTTATAAAATTTAATATTGCCTGAAATTTCGGTAAGCGTCTCGATCTTCATTCACCACTTCTTCCTTTCCTTCTCTCATTTTTTTTCTCTCCATCAATCTTTCTTCATCTTACTGTCTTCCAATATCCGCTAATTCAATCCTTTACCTCTTATGTTATATTTTTCTTGTTATTTATCTATTTATCTGTTTATTATTCAATTCTGTCCCGCATTCTTTTCACAAACATTACACTTCCTCTGATTTTCTCCCGTTTTTTTCTCTCCATCTCTCCCCCTCCCTCTCTTCTTCTTCTTCTTCTTCTTCTTCTTCTTCTTCTTCTTCTTCTTCTTCTTCTTCTTCTTCTTCTTCTTCTTCTTCTTCTTCTCCTTCTTCTTCTTCTTCTTCTTCTTCTTTCGCTCTCGCCATCTCTCACTTCCTTCCTCTTTCTCTCTCCTGTCTCTTCTTCATCTCTTTACCCGCCACGTCCGTATGCGCACGCGCCTGTACGATTCTGGTCCGCTTCTCCTATCTTCGTTAGCGTTCTTTCAGCCTTCCGCCCGCTTTCTCTGCTTTTCCTTTCTCGAAATATTACTTTCTTTCTTTTTTAAATCCTTCATCATCTGACAATATGTCAAGCCGACACTTTACTGAAAACCGCTTTACGAAAGCAAACAAACATGGCGTTTAGATCAGAGCCAATACTCGTCTCATTTGAGCAGTGAGCTCATACTCATACTGTCACTTCGCTGGCAATCAGCCAACCTGGCGAGAAGTAAAATACTGCCCCCGCCAGTAACACAAGCAGTGTAGGTCACCAACCCAAAAATATACCGGTAAACCATCTTATATCTACCGTACTAACACGATGATTTGTTTCTTATTAACGCCATTTTTTAGCGGTAAGTTTCTCTTTAAGAGTAAAGGACTGCACACAGTGTTTTCAGATTCCCAACCACTCCGCATTCGCTCACCAGAGGGAGTAGTCTGTTGCCAACGGTTATAATCATTGTTATCTTTTCCTTCATCGAACATTTAGCATAATTCTTTATACAGACTTATACCCCAGGATTAACGGAAACTTTATGAGTGTTAGACTGATTGCTTTAGAGATTCAGTCAAGTTAGTGTTTATTCAAAAACAAATGGGTTTAATTCTTAGGTGATATGAATTATCTCTCTAAATTTCTGTATAACTACGTAGATAAATAAGACAAAGATGATCAATCACGATATCCCTCTTAGAAACTGGTGCAAATAATCGTTTCGCTTCTCTGATTGAGGAATCGTCGGTTCCTACAGCTGAATTTCTACGTGTAGCAGTCTCTATCAGCTAATTTCATTTATTCTGTTTTATTGATGTCGTTCCATGCGACCAGTATTTGTTTTTAATTCTTTTTCCTTGTCTTATATTAAGAGCAATCAGTTTAAAGTTCGTTGTATAATGAAATTTGTTTTTGATTCGTTTGTGGCAGAGGCCTTCTACAAATCTAATACTTCAAGCTCCGTCTCATGTTGAGCCGAAATTACAATGAACAATTTATTAAATGCAACGATATAATTTCTATACATTTCACTTTCTCTCTACTTCAGAGGCAGAATTCCAGGCTGGTAGTATTTTCTAAAAAGCGAGTATTGTAATGTCCATTGAATTCCAGCAAAACCTCTTCCGTTAATGTTTCTGTACATTTCAGAAGCAAAAGCCAGTTTATAAATGAAGTAATGAAACTAACACCAATTGAATTATAAATTGTGAATTGTCGGCTTACAAATGAAAAAATTTATTATTTTGTCCAAAGCGCACGTAGTGAATTGTTCTGTCGTGTAGGTTTCGTCTATCGAAAATGTTTCGTCCAAAATTTCGAAATTCTCCGCCTGTCAGCCTAGCAAGTATATGTAAAACCTCGCGTATATAAGTGACACACACTTGCATCTCATTTCTATTGTTAATTGTATTATATTTTGTGGCTAAGACGAGAGATTAAGGCCTCGGCGTAGGTGGGTAGATTAAGATATCAACGCGTAACTCTACGACTTTATTTTAAAAAGATAAGGGGAGGCTTTTAAGAAATAAGGATTTTTACAGCTAAACAAATGCATCTCTTGAAGCTCTTGTATTTCCTGAGGGGAATTTTTGATCACGAGTGTCACCAACATGATGCAAGATATAGAACTAAAAGCCTGATATCGCAAACAAAAGTGCTATCTTCGTTCATACGAATATATATATATATATATATATATATATATATATATATATATATATATATATATATATATATATATAAATCGAGACGAGATAAACAAGTGTACTCGAAAGATATCCATATCTTTCAGCCGAGTACTGAATACTAAAAATGACAAAAGCATAATTGGAAATTATTCTTCTGAATTCAGATAACATTTATCTGTGTAATGAACAGTGCGACTTTTACTTTTAGCACCTTTGTTCGTAACAATGGACTGTTTTACTTCAACATAACAATTTTGCTGATAAAAATATCTCCTATTCATCATTTGAAACGATGGACTCTTCTACTATTAAGTCACTTTTTAATAAAACCTCAGATGAAATTGATGAACACTTATTTACACTATCAACAGCTTTTAAGTCGTGAACTATTAAATCTAAACGTAAGAGAAACCGCTAGAACTCCACGGAAACACCGGTAAATATTTTTATCAAAAAAAAAAACAAAAAAAAAAAATATATATATATATATATATGTGTGTGTGTGTGTGTGTGTGTGAATACGGAAACTGAACTTTTAAAAAGTTCATTATATGTACATGTTTTGCCTTCCGGCTTCGTCAAAGTAATAATTTTGAATGAAACAATGTAGAAACGTTCGTTTTTATCCAGATAAAGGATGACACAGTATCACACTGCAAAAGCACAAACGCTAAGTATTCTGAATGATGAAGAACCCGCTAAACGAAAAATGGATCTATATATTCGAAAAGATAGGAGAGGTTATGAATAAAGATTACAAAAGATTTTCAGCGTTTTGCTTTGATGCTATTAAATGGTCACTTAGTTTTTGTGTGTGTGTGTCTGTGTGTGTATCTGTGTGTGTATCTGTGTGTGTGTGTGTGTGTGTGTGTGTGTGTGTGTGTGTGTGTGTGTTATAGTTCGTTCTCTGAAAAACATTATCTCATGGAAAAACAAATATATCTGTGAATATCTTTCACTGGTAATAACTTGTTTATTCTGACACTTGAAAATAATTTACAGAATTCGGAGGATTAGTATATCAAAATACATTGAATTATTTACATGGATACAAAAATAGTAATTTTATTAATCTTTTGGTCATATTTTGGTAGTAGATATTGACAAAATTTAAACTGGTATTTACTCATGTCTATGGAACATTCAGTGAAAATTGACCATACAAATATATCTTGCAAAGTGCTCTACGGCTGTGGTCTTGCACCAGATTAAGTTTAACCTGATAAATACCTACTCTTTAATTAGATTCTTTTTGTTAGTTCCCGCCATACAATGGTTACTGATATAACAGCTCACCATATTTTATTTACTGAATAAATGTAAAATACAACAAGCAATGCAAAACAACGCGAAGCAATGAGATATGAAGCAAAGATATCATTTATTGCCAGTAACAATTGCTCTAATCAACGAATAACTCTGACCCTAACTTCGAATTATCAAATTAATCACCACCAACCTCTTCTTGAAAGCTCTTTAATTTACATCATTTGCTTCTCGTCGCTTCCCGTATTTTATCATTGCCGAGTTCAATATGCAAATATTTTCCACTGTCATATTTTGTTTGTTTGTTTGTTTGTTTGTTTGTTTGTTTTGTATTGTTTGTTTTTTTTCTGTTCATTCGTTCTGGTTTGTCGAGATATGTTTTTGTACGGATAAGAGTTTTCTAAATGTGTGCATCTCGCAGAAGCATAAGTGATAAGAGACTCTAACAATTGATAGCTGATTTGAAAACGCGTTATTAATTCCGGTGTTATTTTTTTTTCCTTTTAGCTCTGATGTCTCCCTTCGTCACTATTCTGTGCACGCCCGCAAAAAATACACATGCATACACAGATATATCTCTCTATATATACAACAGCAAAATTTGTCAAAGATCTTCGAAATACATCAAATTTCCAAATGCTAATGGAATAGGAATATAACGTCACGAAAAAGACTCAATAGTTTCTGAAATATAATTTGGAATGCCGTTTGATTTCGCTTCGAGGACGCATGCGTAGTAACAGATGAAACCGTCGGTGTGTCATTGCCGACACGCGTGTCATAGTTTCCGTAGACAAACATCCAATCCAAGATGCAGACTTAATAGATCGCTCTTTCAAACTATGTTGGGATTTCAAGATTCGCAAATACATGAATATATTGACTGACAGGAAGATTGTATAGCGCCACTATTCCAGAGAGGGAATTAGGAAGATGCTTGCTTCGAAAATCAGCAAACACGCGCGCGCGCACATATACATCATAAGCAGTCACAGCCATCGAAAGTCCACAAGGTTTCCCCAGCCTCTTTCTATGACGACTGCGATTACGCTAACTTTTGCCGTGTCTTGACGACGAACCCTTCTATATCAGCCCTCTTTTTTCAGTCTGGTCTTTCCCTACTGCATCCACTGTCCCACGGGCACTCATCAGTTAACTTTCGGCCCCACCTGTTATTTCTTCTTGCTAAGTGCCCAGTCCATCTGCATCTTGACGCCCAATTATTTCTACAATATCTTTCACTATATATATTTAGGTGAAATATACACCACAAGTATATATTAATCAGAAAAATCTTCATTCAAACCGTGCTCAATACTTAGTGTAGAGACTATATATAAACTATATATATATAGGTGGGCAACTTATTCGTTTGAGGAGTAACTTTTTTCATGGTTAAATTTTCCGAACTTTTTCGTAGCCCCTCGTATATGTCTACGCTCACAAAATTCCCCGACTGCGTTAGAATTCAGCGAATTCCTAACACTGAGCCGAAGAAGTAAACAAAGAAGAGGAATGTGACCATCAACAGCATCATAAAGGTGGAATATTTGTACGTGTTTGTGTAGCAGGATTGTGATAATAACACATCTCATAAGGCACTTTTTGTTTTGTTTTTCCAGTCATTTTTTCGTTAATGAGAATTACGTCAGGTGGAAAAGCCATTTAGTCATGTTCATTTATTCGGGCTTTGTTTTATAGGGCTGTGAATTTTATTTTTTTTGTTGCGGATAATTTTTTCCTTTTTTGTCTCGTATGCGTTGTCGCTAAATCTAAATTTGTCTTTCATCCTGTGACTTGCAACATAATGTGGATTTACGGCTATTGTTTAATGGTAGAGCGTAGGATTACAAAATGTCAAAAAGTCACGAGTAACCAGTTAGATGATTTCCCAGAAGTAACTCCATGGAAGCAAACCATCAAACAAACAAAAAAAATGGAATGGCCCCGGTCCAGATAACATCACCACCTACCTACACAAAAAAGCTAGTAATGTCATCACGAGGAAACTAGCCATTCTATTAAACTTATACCTCAAACAGAGTATTGTGCCAGAACACATGCTGTTATTCAAGAAAGGGAACCCGAAAGATCTAAACAACTACAGGCTAATAAGTCCATTCAACTGCATCTAGAAACTTTTTGTCAAAATGATCACTAACCGAATCATCAAAGCAATGGATGAAAATCAACCATGGGAACGAGCTGGCTTCAGAAGAATCTACTCGGCCATTGACCATTTCCATTTGGTAAATCAACTAAAAGAGAAAACAGCAGAATATAAAATGCCACTCACTGTAGCATTAGTTGACTTCAAGAAGGCCTTCAACTCAGTAGAACCCCCAAAGTCATTGCAGCTACCACACAAAAAGGCGTAGACTCCTTATATATAAGAATCTTGCAATATATCTACTCACACTTTAATTCGTTTATCAGGCAACATAAAGATTCTGAGCCCTTCCAGCTGGAAAAAAAAGGTTGAGACAAGGTGATACAAGCTCACTCAGGCTTTCAACAGCCTGCCTTGAATTGCTTTTTAGAATCTTGTAAAATGAATTATGGAAAATGCAATTCCAGCGACATCAGAGAACACGCCAGTTAAAATATCAAAATAAGTAAAAGAAAAAATTAAAAAAAATAAAACCTTCTAATGACGGAGTTGAAAAAGCAATTGAAGCGTCACCACAGAGGCAGTTCTAGCGAATGTTTCATGTGTATGTGCAATCTATGTATTCATGTGTAAATTGGCCCTTTTTGCATCGAACCTTTAAGGATTAGGGTCTTTTTGTTTTGGATCTCATTGTATTGTACATGTTTGGATTATTGGTCCTTACTGCATTGGACCTTTTTGCATTGGTTGTGTTTGCATTGGCCGTGTTTATATTATTGGACATTATTGCATTGCACATCATTGCATTAGATCTCATGTTCATTGGACCTCATGTTCATTGAAACTTTTATAAACTGGACATTTTATAAATTGGACATTCAATGAATTGAACTTTTGACTTTTAGCCCCCCCCCAAGAGCTATATACTAAGCACTTGCTATATAGTTACTTTCGATAGACTTCAAACTCGATGTCCAGCAACTTACTATTTATGAAATTTATCTAGAAATCGTTGAACCATTTTAACGGTATTGCACCAACGAAAATTGCACTGTTATATGTCGTTCTCGTTATGTTACAGTAACAATCCCACTAACAAACACACAGGAATTGGATCATTATAATATAGATAGTTTAGTTTTGGAACAAGGCCAGTGTAAAGAACCAATGAGGATCGGATTCATTATTCTTTAGTAAAAGCTTACTAGACCCGTTTGCTAACCATTCTTATTACTCCAGGATGAGGCAAAATAATGGATTTTTTCTCAAGATTTAATAACAGCTACAAACGAACTTGTTTCTATTGTATTATACTATACTAGACATGAAAAGGAGTAGCTTACTGAACCATTATCGACATTTAGATATTTTACTGTAAATTTCGCACCGAAAAGATTTCTTTTTAAAAAAAAGTTGTTCGAAGAAATCTGCAAATTCATTCTGTCTGCATATAAAATGAATTGGACTGTGCATTTATATTTGATTTTTAGAAACTAAACAGATGTTTAAAATCTAGTCACGGGTTTTAAAATGGGTGTGTACAATAGATGATGAAAAAAAAACCGTTTTGTTTTTTTAATATTATCAAATTATATCGAAAGCATAGACAGACTTTTTTCATATCAAAGTCTTCATAGTTCAGTCAAGAGGTGTTTCACACATTTGCATGCACATAGACACATGCACATGTACACACACACACACACACACACACACACACATGCGCGCGCACACACACACACGCACACACAAGCACCCAGGCAAGCCAGGCAAGCCAGGCGAGCATGGACGTCCACTGCCAATTTTCCATTTTCCAAGGAAGGAGGAGCACAAAAGCATATATTCTGGTGGGTTGGACAAAAGCATATATATATATATATCCATTTAACGGAAGAGGTATTCCATCTGTTATATGTGGAATAAGCTAGTATGAACCACTGCACCATCTACATGTCAAATGGTACACTTGACCATTGACTAACCCTAGGGTGACACGATAGAGTGACCCCCATACAATCTTTTTTTATATTGAAACTAAATTGGGATTAAATAAAAGATTTGTAATACACCATTGTCGTTCATTGACTTTCAATCCTCCTTGCCCTGTTAAATCCCTATCTGCGATCCCACCCACCACAGCAAATATTTTCTCCATCCAGTTTTTCTCCCTGTCTCTTTGACACAGGCTATACAAGAGTATATATATATATATATATATATATATATATATATATATAGAGAGAGAGAGAGAGAGAGAGATAGATATATATAGATATATATTATTGTGTCATCCACAGACTGCTGTTTCGTTTTATTACAACTCTTCAGTGTGGCTATAAGCTATCTATTATCCCATCCTGTACCACGAGGTAGGATTGAAACCTTCGCTTCAGACCCGATATCCTTCCTCTGCTCCACGGAACTGGACGGTCAGTAAAGTTGAATATAAGCGATATATTCATCTAGCATATATTCCCCATCCATCAGAATGCTCTATTTCCATGGAAGAGCATTGTATAAGCTTGTATATATATATATATATATATATATATATATATATATATATATATATGTATATATATATATATATATATATATATATATATATATATATATATATAGTACGTGCCAAATTATTACGCAAAAAGCATATGTAATTGTGAATTTAGTTTCAGGTGAGATAAAGAAAAATAATTTGACACAAACACTGACAACACCGAACTGTGCCAACCTAGCGTAAATGAAGACGTTCAGAGCAATAGTAAACAATAGGAAGCGATTTTTGTTATAGCCCTTCACTTTAAAAGAGTCAAATTATTATGTAACCACTCAAAAGTATTAAACTGTATAAAAGTCATAAAATTGATTTATTGCAAGCAAAGCAGAATTTTATCATCATATAGCTTGAAAAAAAAGCGATACAATCCTTAAAATCGTAAAATTGCTCAACAGAGAAATACGTTGAAGACCGTGGTGCATCACGTTGAACATCAGGTAAGGAAAAGTCCATGGTAATACCACAACGGAAAGGGTCTCAAATTAAGTATTTTGTCAGAAAAAAAAACCAGCCCAGAGCAGTAAAGCTATATTTGAAGAGGTTGATCGAGGTAATGTGTCAAAATCAACTTGATGCCGAATTCTCCATCATGTTGCAAAATGTACCAGGCCTGATATTCGACCGCTTTGAAGCCCGGACACAAGTTGAAACGTCTGGAATGGGCTAGAAAGTATTTGATTATTTACTTCGATGCTGTTTTGTTTCTTTTTTACATACGAGTGCCCAGCAACCCTTGATTGACCGATGGATGAAGCGGGCTGGGTGGGTGATTTGTGTTACGGGGGAAAAAAATCATCCAGTACAACTGAGCACCTACAAGGTGGTGGAGGAGTTATGTTTTCGGCTGGAATCGTAGGCGACGTATTGGTTGGACTTGGGCGTATATCAGATGCAGTAAAAATGAGTTCCCTGGCTTATATTGAATTTTGAAAGACAATTTTCAGTCTTGTTCTATGAAACATATCTTCATGCAAGACAACTGCCCCCTTCGTACAGTGTACACGCAACGGTTGACTACCTGTCCAAGATAGATTTTTAAAATGGTAGATTAATGAACTGGCCACCATTTCCTCCGGATTTCAACCCAATTGATACACTCTGGGGCATCCTAAAGTGGAAGGCGTGTGCAAATTGGCGTCGGTTTGCTATGAAAGAAGACTTATGCCACGGTATTCCAATAAGCGTGGAAGACGTTGCAGCCGAAAAAATTCAAAATTTAACAATATCAATGGTTAATCGACTTATATTTAGGATTCGTGCGCAAAGATCTTACATTTCAAAGTAAATGATATGTTTTGGAGATCTTGTTTTCAAAAAAGCATGCTGTTAATTCATAGGCTTCGGTATCTCATGTATATGAGTTTTTATGGCTTGTTCGATCTTTCTCGTTTCTATCTGTGTGATATTTAATGATTTAATCAATATATAATTAGTGTATTACTGTGTTTTCTACCCACGTTTGATAATTTTGAACGATAAAAATTGAGGAGTTGCAAAAATACACCATATTCTTCACCACCTGAACATTTACGTTCAATATTTGCAAACACTGCATAATAATTCTATGCGATGCCATAAGTAATAAACGATTATTCGGATTCTTTCACTGTAACAAGATTTTAGAAGGGAAAAACGTATTCGTGCTATGATTTGACAAGCACTATATATATATATATATATATATATATATATATATATATATATATATATATATATATATATGTCTCTGTGCGCGTGTGTGTGTGTGTCTGTGTCTGTGTATGTATGTGTGTGTGTGTGTGTGAACAATAGGGAATGAGATAGACTCAGGAGTAAAAGTATGTGGAGACTTTATTCTTTAAGTTTCCATCTTCAGTAGCAGTGTGTACCTTTTACTGGTTAAAAGGTATCCGTTTAAATATATCATGCAGTCATATATGTGTATGCATGTGTAATATTGCCTTTATATTTTTGGATATATATATATATATATATATATATATATAATATTGAATTTATATCAATCGATGTGTATATATATATATATATATATATATATATATAATTATAAATTGTGTTATATTGAAACTCTTTTTTGAAATGATCACCCGTTATTACACGGTGAACTTACCATTTTGCCAAGACAATATAAATAGAATAAGCAATTGAAGAAAACGGGGCTGCTGCAAAAATCGAACTAGAGACTAATAGAGTTGCAGAGTAGCCGCTTCAACGTATCGTTGCTCTTACCACTGAGCTGAGCAGCGGCCGGTAAAGCAAATAACTGTCTCAACTCCAAATTGTCGTCTTGTTTATTCACGGTAAATATCATCTGCTTTATTTGTTTCTTGCAAAATTTATTTCTTTTAAAGAACAAATTAGAAATTTGTTTCTTTGAAAAAGCATCGTAGAAAGGGACCTAGCAGGACCAAGACTCACATGCCTCTAGCCAGAATTTCACACGCCTGAATACCATCGTGCACATCTTCAATGGTGTCGTGAGAGGGTCACCCGGTGGATCGAAAGGCACCCCGTAGTGTTCAGTGATTAGAGCAGGTTCTATGTTCATATGCAAGTGATGTCTGTTTGCATGTGCACCCGCGACCAACAGATCCAATCCCTGGCATCATGGTGTGCGATGCTATAAGTTACAACTCTTGCTCGTCTTTGATGCTTGTGGAGGGAACGTTGACCAGCGCCCAGTACGCCCAGAACATTGTTCAACTCATACTGTTTGCCACTGCTGTCACAGGAAGACGATGTGTTTTTCCAGCAGGAAAATGGTCGCCCACATGATGCCTGTACTACTCAACATGCTCTGCAAGATGTTCGAAAATCTCCTTAGCCTGTACGATTGCCAGGCCTTTCCCCCATTGAACATGTGTGTGACATGATGGAACGATGCCTTACTCGTTAAGTTAACCCACCTTGCTCAATTGTGTCCGCAGATGCAAAAGGCATAGAATAATGTATCACAAGATTGTATTTGCCATCTGTATGCATGTGACAGTACAGGCCCCAAGGAGGATACGCTATGTACTAATATGGGGTCTGAGTACTGTTAATATACCCTTTATTTTGGAAACAGCGTACGTATTGATTTGTATAAGTGATCATTTACTGCAACCCAGCTATATTATCTGTGCATTCAGTCTTGAGTAAATTGAAAAACTTATTCAGGGTGTTGCAATTTCATTTTTCAACAGTGCGTATTGTACTATAAAAGAGTCTACATACTCAATGTCGAAATGGAACAATATTAGTTCGAAAAAACATATACGTTTCTCTACACTCTTCCTGTGTGTGTGTGTCTGTCTGTCTCTCTGTCTCTCTCTCTATATATACATATATATATATATATATATATATATATATATATATATAATTGAATAATTGTGTCATCCACAGACAGCTGTTTCGTTGTATTACATATATAGTAGAATGTGGATTCGCTACAAAAACTAGCTCATGTTTCTGCCCTCTCCGGGCCTCATCATGATGATATATATATATATATATATATATATATATATATATATATATATATATATATATATATATATATATATATATATATATATATATATATATATATCGACCTACCTACCTACCTACCTTTCTATGTCTCCACCTTAAAAAGCGTTCCAATATCTTTCACCATTTTTTATCTCTTTTCTTGGGTGAACCCACGCAATATGATATCACATGATATCGTCATGTGTTTCAAGATGCAAATCCAAAAGCAATTAAAAATCAAAGGCAGATCTAACCAGCCAACTCCATGTACATTTTTTTTCTGGGATCAAAATATGTCGTCGTCACAGTTACATCTGAGAAGTATTATGAAGCTTAACAATAACTAAAATATTTATGGATGGGGTCAATGCAATCTATACAATAAAAGGATTTTCTTTGTTAGTACTCGCCTAACTGAATAATTATAGCTACTATAGCTCACCGTATTTTGTTTGCTGAATAAATGTAGATGAAATGTAAAAAAAATAAAAGGACCTCATCACAATCTAACCTTTGCCCTGACTTATCCTAACCCCCAACTCTAATCGTAAGTAATTACCACAGCTGGGGTACCGAAATGTCCTTAACTTTTTTTTTCATTTACATGTATGTAACAAACAAAAATACGGTGAGTTGCGATAGCTATACTCATTCAGTGGGAGGGGGGACTAACGGAAAAGATGCCACTAAAATTGAAAAATTAAATATGCTAATGAACATATTTAGTACACTTAACCAGTGAGAATTGTAATTACTGAAAATAGTCTGCTACACGACAATGCTACCTGTAACTCTACACTAAGTGCCAGAATTATATTTACAGGGGTGTTAAATATACTTTTACATGTGTGTGTTTGTACGCACCCATGTATACATCTGAATATCTCAGCAAAAGGTTTTTTTTTGTACGAGAGAGCTCATATTTATCTACGATCTTGTTATATTGTTGCATGGATTATGCTAGTCTATAAGACACATGTTTTAGAAGGGATTATTATTATTATTATTATTATTATTATTATTATTATTATTATTATTATTATTATTATCATCATCATTACTACTACTACTACTACTACTACTATTATTATTATTATTATTATTATTATTATTATTATTATTATTATTATTATTATTATTATTATTATTATTATTATTATTATTATCATCATCGCCGCCTAACACAATTTTACCTTAATCTCACGAAGACTTTTTCTTTACGGTCTATGATATCGTTGCACTGAACACGGCGTAATATTTAATTGGGAAATATTTCTTAAAGCAACTCAAAAACAAGTCCTGCCCTTGGAAGCTGTCCTTTAAAAACATACAGGTACTATTGTTTTTTGCTTTTTATTTTGCTTTTTTTTTTTTGTTTGTTTGTTTGTTTGTTCCTGGTTCACACAATGTTTTATGTTTCATGCAGAGGGCAAATATTTCTTACCTTATCCATCCTACGAATTCCCATCCTTCCCTCTCACGCGCGCACGCGCTCTGAGTATTCCATTTACAGTAATAGAAAGTTGTAAGACATATTTCCCAGGGGTTTTTTCACATTACGTTGCGTTTATTTAATTTTTTGTGGAGATTACTCCACAGTCAAGAGCTTACTTCTAAAGTCATTGTCCGTTATATCAAATACCTACCTATTTATATACCTACCTATCTATCAATTAGACCATATTTACCTATCGATCTATGGTCTCTGAGATTCCTTGTGAGTTTTGTTCAATACGAACATTTCAAATGTACATTTCCAAGGCAGTAAATATAGACCCTTCCACTTACAGGAGTGATAGAAAATAATCTTTGCACTCTAAGCTAGTGCCATTTAATGCTTACGCACACCCTAAGAGGAGAAAATCGGTTCAAACTTGGTTGAATGCAAAGACGAATAGAATCGGCTATCTTCGCGCTCTGCTTCATTTCCAATCGTTTTTTCACTTTGTCACAAAGGAACATTAAAAGGCTTGAGAACGGGGAAAACCAAGGGAGTACATTGAAAGAGAACGCAAGAATGGCGCGTTAACGGCCCCAAAAGTTATTTCCAATTTTTTTTTTATGTCTTCTGGGATCTTGCATTTCTTTTTTCCTCGATTTTATTTTTCCTTGAATTCTTTGCTTTTTTTTCAGTGCTTTCCTACCCTGCATTTTCTGTGTCATTAACAGTTTATTTTCCCTTCATTTTAACTTTTAACCCCACTTTCATTTTCTCACCTAATTTCTCAATATACTTATTTATTTTATCGGCATTTATTAAGCTCATCTAGGTTCAAAAGCATTTCCGCGCAAAACAGTTCCGCGTCGACAATTCCGTGCATGACAATCTGGTTCAATGACAAATAAAAAGGCCTACTATAGAACTTGAATGATTTATTGCGATTCAACGGTTGAAATTACATTTTTTTTTCCAGCTTGCTGTTGCTACATTTTATGGGCTCGATTCGCATAGTCGTTAACTAACTTCATTAGTATTGCATGGGTTCATTGATCTTTGAAGACAGCACAGTACATCCGGGAAAAGACAAGAGTTAGGGACATCATAGAATCTATTAAAAATCTCAAATGGCGGTGGGCTGGCCATGTTGCAAGAATGGCAGACAATCGATGGACATCGTGACTCACGACATGGATCCCCCGAGACCACATGCGCAACCGAGGCCGGCAAAACATTAGATGGAAAGACGAGCTAGACAGGTTCAGGAAGTACTGGTTCCGCGACGCCCATGATAGGGAAATGTGGCAAATCCTGGGGAAGGTCTATGTCCAACGACGGACGCTAAAAGACTGATGATGATGATGATGATGATGATGATGATGATGTTTGGAAACCTCATCGTGTCCAGCTCTGATACTTAATATTTTCTTTCCCGTATGACCCTGCTCTAATTTGCTGGGTTGCAACAAAGCAGTACGCTAAAATGCAAGCAACTTAAAAAGAAAAACAACAAGATCCTTAATTTGTTGTCGAATTGCTGAATTGTTAGCGCTAAATTGTTGTGCACTGATTTGTAAGCACAGGATTGTCTTGTGCAGAGCTGTCTGGTCACAGTTTATCTCAATACTGTACAAGGCCAGAAGTATAGGTCACCTAATGAAGATCGGACTTACTACAATATTAATGGTATGTGACACAATACTAGCTAGCTGACCATTACTTCACGGCGGGGCGCCTCAATGTTTACCGATTTTATCCTAGTACGGCACAAAGCCACTAGTGTGGAATATATGGTAAGGATTGAGCTTACAACAGTAGTAATGGTCTGTGTAACTAGTACGCTAACCACCATGCCACAGCGAGTTACCTAACTGAGAGATACCCTATTTATTGTCTAACTCCTAGAGGGTTAACTCTATTATCGTACTTGGTCAGACATGGAAAAGAGAGAGAGAGAGGGGTAAGAAAGAGTGATTCCAAGAGGTCATGCTGTGTGTGTCAACTAACATTTTACTTTTTCTTTTTTTTTTTATCTTTGCCTTTTTTATTTCTTTCTTCTCTACTCTTCTCGGTCCTAACTGTTCATTGTAAAAACTTGAAACTTGGCTCACACACTCTCCTCAATAAGTGCAGAAAGCATATTTTTTTTTAATTCGGCTTCGTGGCTGAAATAGTTGTGATTCGTGTGGAGTTTGACCCTGAAGCAGTCAAGCTTGCTTTTTTTATGTATTTGCTTATAACTTATATAGGGAATATTATTTTTTCTATGGGAGAAGAGTGTCTTTCTCTTCCGTTTCTTTTCTTTTTTTCTAAATCATTATCTACATTTATTCCTTCCTATTGTTTACAAATCATTTTGCTTCCCATCTTCGTAAGCTGCAATGGCGTAAAGCGAAGAAGCAATTATCACTAATCTTAAATGGAAAATATGTTTAGCGTTCCCTGACTCAAAAATAACTCGTCGGAGGTTGGAGATGGATGGAGAAAGGGGAAGAAGGTCCATGTTGTCTTTATAACGCCTCGCTGCAAACAAACGCCGAACACAGATTTTCTGCTTTCCGCTCATCGAAAAAATGGCGTAAAGCGAACTTTCGGAAAGCGGGGGATATTTGAATTTCTTTAAATAAAGATGTATCCGTATTCTTTTCTCTCCTGTCTGATTCTTTCTTTATATCTTACCTTTTCCCTTTTATTTCCGTTACGCTTATTTTATTCTTGGTTTTATGCTCGTAAAATCTACGATTTGCAATAGGAATCAATATCTTCACTTAATTCGTATATTTATTGTTTCCTCTTTTTTATCTTCCTTTTTTTTCTTTCACCTTTTTTTTATCCCTTCTCTCTCTGTTCTATCTTATTGTCTCTCAACACTTATTGTTTCACCGTCCTCATTACGATCTTCCTTCCTTTCTTCTTTCCTCTCTTCCACATTCCATTCATGCGTTAAATCCTACCTCGTTTCTTTCTTTCCTTCTGTACATAGTTTCCACCTTTCCTTGACTTCTTAATTTACCTCTTCCGCCTTCTTTCTTATGACTTTAAATCCTCCTTTTCCCTTTTTTTTTCTCATCAAGATGCCTGTCAAAATGTCTGGCCAGCATGTCGACCGAACAGTCTGTTATGCGATGTAACTCGGAATTGAAGCCTACCTCCAAGTTGAGCAATGTTTAATACCGGTCGGCCTCCCTTGGGTATGCCAAAAGGTTAAAACAATTCTAAGCCCAGGATATACGATTTAAGACTAAATAAATCTACTGAAAAATATTTATGCCTCTTCATGACCATTCTATAGCGACCAGTGTGTTACAAAAAACACATTTGTCCATTACTTTCTTCACTCCCACTTTTCTAGACTCTCTTTTCTTGTTCGATTTCTCCACAATTCTTCGCTTTTATTTTTTAATTCTTCAATTTTCTAAATTCCTTCTTTCTTTGCTTACTCAAGTCTATTTATTCCTTTCGATATTTACAAATCTCAGCTGAGTATGACACACAGCCAAATAGTAGGGAATAAGAGTAAGAATATTATGTTTCGTCAATCTTTTATTAGGGCGGGGACTGTCTACCTTCAAAATCAGCCTTCAAAATCCTAGCTTTTACCTGAGTTCGAACACCGACCCCTCTCATGCTTTCTCTCCTTTTTTTTCATTATCACTCGAACTAAGCTTCGATTATTATCACGATATAATAACAACAATGCCGACATTTCCTTAACATTTTTTATTTACATTTATTTAGCGAACAAAATACAGTGAGCTGTAACAGCTATACGTATTCAGTGGGTTGGGGACTAACGCAAGAGACGCCAATAGAACTGCAAATTATATATGCTAATATAGATATCTAGTGTACTTAACCAGTGAGAATTGTGAATATTGAAAATAAATTTCTCTTGTGGATAAGCATTGCCTTCATAGTAAACGGTTTACTGTAACCTAAATGGAATCTATGTTCGAATCCAGTGAACATTAAAATTCCAATTTCGTCATATCTTTTCCACTGAACTCACTTGTCTAACAATTCGTACCATCATGTACTTGCAAAATCTTATACATCAGAGTGTTGCAAATTCTCCATGATTTTATTCCTCTTCTATTGCTTTCACCTTTCCCTCCTATTTTTTTTTCTGGGATTATGTTTCCTTCAACCACATACGCAACCCTTTTCCGACATTTTTTTTTCTTTTCGTATCTCCTCATTTATCATTTATCGCAGCTGAATGGCGATCAACAGACAATTCATTTCTCAATGAAAGCAATGACGGATCAGCAATCAGCCGGCCATATTTGTATGCTTATTGTATGCTATTTGGAGGCGCCTTGCCGTGGGGTAATTAATGATTAGCCAGCTAGTCAAGTTGATTATCATCACTTTGTAGTGAGTTCAATGGCCTTGTGTCAAATCTAAGCTAAGCTAAACATAATAAACAGCTACAAGATTTTATTCGGTTACATAGAATAATACGACACTGATGACTTTTACTATTATTCCTATAATTAGTAACTTTCTGTCATCAGCCCCTACAAAACACGCATGAATGTTTTGATTAAATTCAAGAATTCTCATTTTGTTGTTGCTGCAGTAGTAAAAATCGTTTTACAATATGATGTAGCCTACGATCCATGTTTTACATAGAAATAAATCAACAAAACTCTGCAGTGAACAAAAATCATTTGAATAGCATCGGAGAATAGACAAAAAAATGGGGAAAAAATGTCCTAGAAAATAGCCAGTTAAGACAACGTTGGATAGGAATGGATCATTTATTCCATCGATGTGATGTTAACCTTTCTGTACAAATGCAAGCTTCCACGTGAATTTTCGGAAGCAATAGCTGGCCTTCCAAGTGTAGCATAATCATTTTTACCTCAATTTTCAGTGATTATATTTAGGCAACTCCTCTGTGACTCTGGAGAAAACCTTACAACCTCGAGAGAAGACAATAACCACGATGTAATATTGTTTCGCTTTTTGGGGTTTTTTTTGCTTGTTTTTTTGTTTTTTGTTATTGTTTTTTTTTTGTAATTACTTTATTTGGTCTGTTTGCATTGATCTCCTAACTCATTTGAACACAGTAATTGTAAAATATTGTACTTCGCTCTCCGTTCAATAATATCTGTGGTGCATGTTTAAAAGCCGGTTCGTAACTTGGAAGCTATGATATTTGAATATTTGCATGTATACACACCAGTGGATCCTGTTGCATTGTTGCGTCAACGGAGAAATGCATCTGCTGTTGTTACAGGGTAGTTTGGTTAAAAGTGATCGATCACTCTGTTTCACTACGAACATAATTGACATTTTGAATTTGTATTTTTTCCAGAATGTATTTTCTGCAATTATTTTCAGTTCAGATTAAGATGAGTTATTATAAAGCCATCAGTGCGTGCTTTTTACTTCACAAGACTGTGCTTCTTTTTCTGTTCGTTTGATGTGCAAACCATGTATGTCTCTATAATAAGCTGCTTTGCAGTCACCCGTGTGATATTGCACGGGTCCTTCATGTGTCCTAATTATTAATATAAGACTGACAACTTGGAGTAACACATGCAGTCAGGGTTTCACAACTCTTTTATGGTAAATACTTCTTGTTTTATAATTAGATAATCGGAAAAACTATCGAGGTATTCGTTCGCACATTTATACATGTCTTCGTGTATTTTCACCAATTTTCTCAGCTCTCCATCGTATGTGTGTACATACGAATTCATAAATGCACACTGAGACACGTATGCACACAAACATACATGAAGTAAACTTTAGCATGATCGCATTCATTTTGTATTTATGCATTTACACACACACACACACACACACACATATATATATATATATATATATATATATATATATATATATATATATATATATATATATGTGTGTGTGTGTGTGTGTGTGTGTGTGTGTGTGTGTGTGTTTTGGGGTGTTAATTGTATATATATATATATATATATAGAGAGAGAGAGAGAGAGTTCCATTCTCATTAGATGTCCCACAATATTAGGTAAGTTTAGTAAATACGTATATGAACATACTCACACACACACATACACACAAACACATATATATATATATATATACATATATATATATATATATATATGTGTGTGTGTATATATATATATATATATGTGTGTGTGTGTGTGTATATGTGTGTGTATATATATATATATATATATATATATATATATATATATATATATATATATATATACCTTTATTGGTGCAAAGGATTACAATTTTACGTTTAACCCAGGGACAAATCATCCTTTTATCGTGGAATTCTATCAAAGTTTTGGACCTAGAAATGATATGCTGAACCTTCAAAGATCACAATCTTGTTTCTCAACCTCATCAACTAGCTATTGGCAATCTACAGTGTGGGTGCAGCACCTTCTGTGAAATACTGCCTTTGGCACCAGTGCAAATTCATCTGATACCGGACCCATGAAAAAGTTAGAGTTGGTAAATTCATCCTAAGACATACACGACACGGGGTAAGTAACTCCGCCTCTCTGTAAACCTAATGAATATACTGAAAGAGGAAACCAAAATAAAAACAGCCAAAGTATATGAAGTCAGAGAGCAGAACACAGTTCCTGATCCATGGGAGCTCATTGCAGTGTCAGCTTCCTCTGAGAGATATAGTGCGAGAATGAACAGTTGGAGCATGCACTTGGCCCAACTCATTTCTACCTGAGTGTTGGGTTCAAAGAATGGATGAAGAGCGTAATGGATGTTCCTGCATACAACTGGGAACTGATACTCGTATAACGCACTCACTGGCTGTGTCCAGAATGAATTCACAGAGTTGTCTCCCATGCCAATGACATCTGGTCTGTTCTCGCCCAACTCTGTTGGATCCCTGAAGTGCGTTGCACAATAGTGAAAGAGAGGGGAGAGACGAATGAGGACAGGAGAGATCGTGAGATGAAAAATCAGGACATAAGAGAGAGTGAGATTTTTAAAAAGTTAGGATATGAGAGACAGAGTGAGGAAAAATGGGTCCTTATTCTCCCGCCCCCATTCTCTCTCTCTCTCTCTCTCCCTCTCATATGTTTCCATACTCTCATATATGTATATACTCTCTTTTAATCCCCACTCTGTATCACTCACTTGCCAGTTCTGTCACAATCAACTGTCTAATCTGCAGCATTCATCAGCCTATTCTCTCATTTGACATACATGCCAACACTGACTCACTCATCTGCCAATTATGTCTCACTCATCAGTCAATCCTGGTTCACTTGTACGAAGTCTGTTTCATTCTTGTGGCAACCTTGTCAAAATTCTACCAATTCTGTCTCTCATAAGCTAATTTTGTTTGTCATGTGCTTATCCTGTCTCACATGTCTCACTTTTGTCCTTCTATCAAATCTCTGTCTCACTCTTCCGCCAATTATATTTCACTCAGCTGCCAATTGTGTCTCTCTTGCGTCAAATCCTTGTTCACTCGCGCTAAATCTGTCTTGTTCATGTGCCTATTCAGTCGATAGACAGAATAGGCATGTCCCTATTCCCATTCTTCAGTCTCACAGTCGAGCTCCTGCCAATTCTGCCTCTTATGTCTCACTTATCTGCCAATTTTATCGCACTCACTTGTCAGTTCTGACTCACTCACCTTAAATGCTTTATTAAACTATTTCTTTGAGCATTTTTCTAATAATTGCTGAAGAAATTATTTTTAAAAAGTCACACTTTTTAATTATGGTTTTTAGGTATAATAGTTTTTAATAAGCCTTAACCACTTTCGTACAGGTTTTCAAAAGGCTGATGTGATTCTGTTCATGGCCATTACTTCATACTAGACAGTGGAAAGTAATGATCAGAAATAGAATCACATCAGCCTTTTGTAGATATGTGCAGAAGTGGTCGAGGCTTATTAAAAACTATTATACCTCAAAACATTACTAAAAAGAGAAGTTTTCCTTCTTTTACACTTTCTTAAATTTATTCAATCCTTATAGTGGAGTTTATCTACTTATTTTCATATATATATATATATATATATATATATATATATATATATATATATATATATATAATTCTATTTTGGAATCTCACAAAGACTTTTTTCTTTGGATAATGTATGCCACATTGATTATATTAGTTTTAATGGGAACTGGATATGCACATGACTATCAGAATTATCAGACGAGAAAGAATAGGGACAAGAGAGATTGAATAGACTGATGAGTGGAGCAGAATTATTCGAGTGAGACACAATTGGCAGATGAGTGAATAGAATAGGGACTTGAGACGGATGAGTGAGAATAGGACGGCAGAATAGACAAGTTGACACGAGTGAATAAGAATTGTCAGACGAGTGAATTAGAATTGGTAGATGATGGAGATAAATAGAAGCAGCAGACAGAATAGGCTCGTGAAACATATGCACATGACCAACAGAGACAATAGGTACTTAGTGAGAGATAATATGGACGACAGAATAGGAATAAGAGAGACAGATTTGCCAGGCGAGAGATAAAATTGTCTCATAAATGGCAGAAATGTATCAAAATGATACGAGTGAACCAGAATGTTACACAAGTTACTCAGAATCGGTGGATGAGTTAAACACAATCGGCACATAAGTGGAACATAATTGACATGAGTGGTACATGATTGGCAGATGAGGGGGACAGAATTGACAGGTTTGACAAGTGAGAGAATAGGCAGATGAATGCGAAAGATTTGGCTGGTGAGTGTCACAGATTTGACAGACGTGTAATACAGAATAGGGCCGAAAAGAGAGATAATAAGCACATAAAAGAGAGTGGGGGGAAAGGATTAGGGACACGAGAATACAGACTCGCTTTTCTTTCTACCTGCCTATCCATGGAATGGTTGTGGCACTGTGACCTTCCCAGTTTCATAGCATGCCCTTTGTCAGTAGCAGTTGATAGAAATACCATTATTCATCCATATTTCGCTGGCAAGAAAGCATGGTTCGAGGGCAGCATGACCCTGGACATACCTGCTCTTGAAGTGCTTGGTGAAGATTCTGTCGATGTCATAATAGTTGACCATCTTGACCCAGCGTGTGACCTCAACATTTCTGTGTACACAAGCACAGATGATCATTTGGGGGATTCTGATCTGGGCAAACTGGGAGCATACAAGTTCCTGAACAACGGATAAACTCTCTCAAAGCTACTACCCCCAAAAGATAACGCATTTCTCCTGCACCTGGAAACCACCCATTGATAAGAACACATCATGTGCAGAATTTGGATGGTCTTTGCCTGGTGGAAATTCAGTTCTTTTGCCATCTACACAACTGACCTAGTCAGTGTCGACGAACAAAAGAATCCCGTGCAGATTTTTTCAGAGGCTCTTTGTGCAAATTCCTTTACCCTCCCAGTCTAGTCTTCAGAAGATAATCTCCAGGCAAGCTGTTAAGAGTTTGGGTGAGCTGGTATCACCCTGTCTTACTCCTTTCTGGAGCTGAAAGGGGTCCGAGTCTTTATGTAGCCTGATAAAGGAGCTGCTATGATTGTACATATGTTTCAGCACTTCGATATATACTGGATCTTGATGTGCAAAGAAGGCAGTCCAATACTATATAGAGAGTCATTGCTGGAGATAGGCAACCAATTACAAAAGGACACAGTACACTGCAACATCTGAGAGCAACGACAATAGCAATGACGACAGCAATGACTTGGAAAATCTATAGAGAGTGAAAACCGTTTAATTGCTGCTACGTCACATCTATGAACACAACAATTCGTTGGAACATTGGGCATTTCTATTCAGTGTTGATTACGTGTTTAAAATGGCAATCTCGTTTTTCAGTTCTGGACAATTGAAGCATTATTTTGTGTTCAACTTCTGTTAATTCTGTGTCATATTTACTGATGGGAAATGCCAATCTGTAGTTCATAAGCTAGATGGTCAGTGTCAAACCTACTATTGAAGTGGAATAAGTTTTTTAGCAGTCAGGACTGGCTGATAATTTGACTGGAACCGTTTGAAGTCCAGAATAGGTTTAACTCAGTTTTATTTGACCTACAACACAGAATATCTTTAGTTAAAGGATGGTATGGAAAGCGAATCTTTTGCTGTGGCTGGCTTTTACAATTCCCGCTGCTTGTAGATTTACAGTGGTTAGTTAACCAGGTTGTGAAATCAGGTTATGATCCTAGAAGGTCATAGTTATCATTACTGGATTAAAAAAAGTACTTCCTCCTCCAGATATGTGTGTTTATGATACTTGTATTTGCATATTTGTAGATATGCTCTGTTGCCAATTATTTTTGTAATGAAAAATGTACGAACCATTTACTAAGAAATTTGCATCCAGAGAAGAACTATTTACATTAAAAATGAATCTGAAATGTTTGTCTCGTTCAGGGGTTAAGATTATTAATTTCTCCGAGTCGTTTATATTGTGACAGTTTTTTTTGTTTGTGTTTTTGCTATCAATTCATCCAGACTATTCAGTGCTTTATTTCTCTTACATTTTAATATGCATAGTTTTATAATTTCAATATTTGTTTTTGCTTTCGTTTTTGTCTTTTTCTATCTTCTTCCTTCACGTTCCATATGTCATCTTCTCAATTCCGTGTTGTAATTATTGACGGTCATGCCCTTTTTCATTGTTTTCGGTAGTATGGCTCTTCCTCTTCTTATTTGTATTCTTTTTATTCTTCTTCATTCATCCTTCTCTCTCTCTCTCTCTCTCTCTCTCTTTCTCTCTCTCTTTCTCTCTCTCTTTCTCTCTCTTTTCCCTTCTTCTTCTTCTTCTTCTTCTTCTTCTTCTTCTTCTTCTTCTTCTTCTTCTTCTTTTTCTTCTTCTTCTTCTTCTTCTTCTTCTTCTTCTTCTTCTTCTTCTTCTTCTTCTTCTTCTTCTTCTTCTTCTTCAATCACCTCCTGTGCTTCCGGGTCATTTTTTTGCAATTCCAACATGGACATAATTTTTAATTAAAAAGATTCAATCAATTTATCATAACAAAATGATGCCTTCCAATGAAAAAATACAATCAAACTGACAGTTTGATATCATAAGCGGCTTACCATTTTCTATTCTTTGAAGTCAGTTCACATCTCATAACCGGGCACACACTGCAGACATGTCATCCTACCTCATCCCTACTCAACTCTGATTTTTATGGTTTTCTCCAGTGACCATTGTATAATTGGAGTTTAACGCTTTCAATTTCTTTCCATTTGATTTGGCTCCCTCTTTCAGTTTTCATTTCAATAGTTTCAGTTCCGTACATTTTTACGCATACTTGTATTTATCCTTCCACCCACCCTCGTTCTATCTATCTATCTATCTATCTATCTATCTATCTTTATGCATACGTCTATGTATGTTCATTTGTGAGTCCTCGTGTAATTTCCCTAATTGTATTTTGACATTTACTCCAGGGGTTACTGGAACCATCCAGATGGTTCTGCTTGAGGGAAACTTGTTCAAACAAGGATTCGCTTCCGTTAGTAAGGGTATTTAGCAGATTATGGCACAAAGCCGAGTTTTGTGTGGGTGGGGGCAATGTGTGGGTAGGGATAAAAACGGTCCAATTTCCTTGGCATTTCCTTTTTGGGATGCCCCTGACATTAGTGAATGACCTTGACCCTATCTCTTCAAGTGAAACGGGGAGATGCAACCTGGAGGGACAGCTTCTTGAAAGTAGACATTATACTTCCACCATCAGCCATGGATGACCAGGGAAGTATATTTTT
>OY735216.1:25856903-26124403 GCA_963457665.1 Thysanoteuthis rhombus | reverse complement strand
CACAGAAAACACGAGTTAATAAGTGTGGCATTCATAGACAAGTTAATGATGCTAAATATTTTTATTACTTATTGTATTTTAGATTTTGAGTTTTTATCCGTGCGCTACTAAATTTGATTTTACTTGCATCAGCGGCCTTCAAGTTTGGTGACAAGTCCCTTCCTATTCAGAGAATATACAGTATAATTATTTGCTTATTTCTCATATCTTATCATATTAAAGCCAAATATATCAATTAGCATGTTTGGTTGGTTTTCTTGTCTGGCTAGAGTCCTGTTATAACTTAAAAGTTATAATGAATCGATCTATGTGAAATACTCTAATAGAGCTAATAAAACAATAAAAGGGTTCTAAAATAAGATAGTCTGATGCCATAACAATAGACAATTGTGTCACAGAAACGATGATCGGTAAGTGTGTGAGTGACTGAAAAAAAAGAGAGATTCATTGAGTTAGTGAATGAATGAGTGGGTTAGAAAAGAGTGATTTATTGAGTGGGTGAGTGGGTTAAAGGAAGAGGAGAGTGATTTAGTGAGTCTCTCTTCCATTTCCTTCGCCTTCTTCTAGATGTGGCCAACATCGTGATAAAATCGCCGACGGCGAGGGAAGAGAAGCAGAATATCTAGACAGTTAGAGACGTTTCTGACAAAAAGTGACCAAAAATGGTCAAATGCATTAATAATGATAATGATTGTTTATAAAAAAAATTGCTATGACATCAGCACCAATCAAAAAAAATATTAAAAATACTGTTGTAACAAAGTCAAAATGGCTCAAAATCTAATTATGGCCAAACCGAGTATTTCATGGCAGAAAGCTTATCAAAAAGGCCAAATTTGTTAAAGCTGACTACACTTTTTTCCTAATTTGAAAAAAAAAAAATAATATTCAACTTTATTTTGTAATGAAATGTTACATTTTTAATAAGATAAGTTCCTTTCTGTGACTTTTTATTCATACTGGCCGATTTCAGGATGACTTTTAGTCTTAATGCTTTATGTTTAAAACAGCTTGAGCTGAGTTGTGACAAAAATTGAAACTAGAATACATGAATTATTCTTAAAAAATACCAAATAAAATAGCTTTATGCTCCTTGTTGCCCATCTCTACATAAATGATCCCGCTAATCTTTACAGGTATATGCTAGTTTTCTTATGAATCACTATAATTGGGGAGGGGGGGGGTTATAAATCTGGAGTAATGTCCCTTTGACAGACTTTTTTTTTATCAATTGATAAAAAAATGAATTATTTTATCCGAAACCAGAGGCGCTGCTGGACTGGGAATCATTTTATTTATCCAATTAGAGCATTTTAACGAGACTGCATTAACAATTTTTTTATGTTTATTCTAACCCACTTACCCACTAACAAATATAGAGAATTAATATTAATTACTTTATTGTTTATCATCGTGTCCTTAAAACTCACTCTGTTCATCATCATCAGCCTTTTAGCGTCCATCGTTGGCCAAAGACTTACCCCAAGATTCACCAGGCCTCTCTACCATGGGCGTCGCAGAGCTAGTGCTTTCTGAATTTGTCTAACTCGTCTCGCCATCTTTCTTTCTGTCAGTCACAATTCCACATATGATCTCTAAGGATCCATGTTGTGAGTCGTGATGTCCAGCGGTTGTCTGACATTCTTGCAACATGTCCAGCCCATTGCTATTCGAATTTTCCAATGTTTTTTGTTTGTTTTTGTTTTGTTTTTTCATTATAACTCAGACCCCTGTCTTTTCTCTAATATACTGTGCTGTCTTATGATCACTTTATGCATTGGTTGTATACATTTCTTTTTAGGACTTGTGGGATTTTCTTGTTCTTGAAATCAAGGTTGCTCTACCGAGGTCTTGCCAACCTAATGAGATTGTTCGCTTGATTTCTTCTTCTTCTTCTGTGGACTTCATGGATATTCGTTGTTCGAGGTAGATGTTGTGGTCTTCTCTCTTCAGCTCTGCCTTTTCTATTTTGATCGTTGTGTCTATGTCCTCAACATGTTTGTTATGCATGACATTCGTTCGCTCCATAGGTCCAATGTAGTATGTAAGGTTCTCACTGGAGATCTCAAAGCAGAAATTATCAAACACCATACAATTGTCACCTGTTATAACACAGTTCAGGGGTCCAAGAAAACCGACCGCGTAATAACTGAGCCGTAACCAATTTAGCTGCTTGGAACCAAATCTAGCTATTTTAAAGCTAAAGTAATATTTCAGGGCATCTGTATTATAACACGAATAGTGCTGTAACGAGGGAGATACTGTATTAACGAATGATTAGTCTATCGATTATAATTACTTATTTTTTTCATGTCACGAAGTCATCAATAACATCAATAATATCAATCATGATTCCGCATCTCCGTTGTGTGATGAACCCCTCTCGAGGTGTTGGTTATTCTATATGCACACGTTATCAAATTTTGAAGTTTTTATTCATTTATTTAGTTACTTTATTTCATTTCATTTTATTTTCCAGCTTCTGAAATTCTGCCTGACTGTTGGAACGTTGCAAACACTTTGTAGGTAAGTGGAGGGACTCAACTCGTACTAATGCAGTAATGTATCTCAGATCAGGTCAATGAATACGACTTGACAAAATTATTTATATACCAAAGCGTAGAACTACGACTATCATTTCTAGTTTAGTCTATTCTTTCATTTTCGAAACAGGGAAAAGAATATTTATTGTAATAGAAAAAAACCTTTGCAATGATCCAAATGATCTATTCCGCTGTCAATATATTATAAACTAGCATAGTATCCTATAAATGATTAGATGAATTTATTCACGTAAGCTTCGGTACTTCTGTCCAGGATCAGAGTATTTGTGCGCTCTGGGTGGGATCAAAGTGTCACTCTTCAGTACTTCTGCAGATGAGCAGAGTGAAGTATCTGTTCGCAGACCACATTTTGGTTTTGCGCTGGTGCAATGCTGCGGCCAATCATGGCTTACTGAGGCTCGGTATTGCGAAACGTAAGAAGCCAAGGATTCGTCCTACGGCCTCAAAAGATTACCTGGCCCAGCCCCAGGGGAGCAGTATGCCTGGAGCAGTACCATCCCATCGCTTCCTTGACACCAGAGTCAGAAACTGGAGCAATTCTTGCAGCTCTCCCGTACTAGAATCCCACATCAAAAATGGCCTCGTGTTACATCTTGCTACCGTGGGGAAGCAAGTAAATACGGAGTATAGTATCAGTGTAGTATTAGGGTGTTGTGTCGTTGCGCTCAGCACTTCTGTCCAGGATTGGAGATATTGTGTGCTCTGCAAGGGGTCAAAGTATCGCTCCCTGGTACTTCTGTATATGAACAAAGTGGAATATCAATATAGGATCAATGTGTTGTATATGTGCAGTTATCAAGAGATGTTACACTTGAAGAACATATGGATATATGTGGATATACATTGCGTTCTGTATGTGTAAATTATTAAGTTTCTCAGACCATGTTTTAGATTTGCATTCTAACATCGGTGATGTCCAAATTAGATAACCTTTTTCTCGCAATTGTTTTCTTGAAGAATAATTTGGGCAAATTTTCTCAATAAAAACATTTCATTTTTTTTTCAAGCTGCTGGTGCGATAGGATGGAAAATATATCAGTATGAAAGCGATTCCTGGTAGCCGTCAAGATTCATACGTCTAAGACTTTATACTCACTGATTTTTCTACACTCGTAGTACCTGGTGGCTCTCACTGATGATCAAGTGCCAATTAGTCTATTCGATATTCCATCACATTCCTCAGTATTATTGAAGATTTTGGTAATGCTCTCGTCGGGAATGTTTCAATTCTTCCCTGTATTTTCAATTCTTACTGCCTCTTCTCGAAGCTATCAGGGACAATTTCAATAGCTTCAGTAAAGATAAATTCAAATGCAGCCTTGAATTCCACAATTTTTCAGAGTTAAACACAATATATACATATATAGGTAGATAGATAGAGAGAGAGAGAGAGAGAGAGAGAGAGAGAGAGAGCAAGAGAGAGAGAAAGAGATTTGCAATTAGAACATTTCATTTTCGTATTATCTACCATTTTGTCTCTTTTTATGACAGAGTTCATCCTTATATGTTGTTATGACTATTGTGTATACAAGGGGCTATTGTAAAGTTCCCGGACCAAGCCAAAAGTAATTTTTGTATTTTGATAAAACGAATTTGCTAAAACGTGCGTCATCATACTATCACTAACCCCCAGAAATTTTGGTGGCCATAGCTCTAGCTCTCCTAGAGTTATGCGATGACATACAGGTGGATAAAAAAAAGATTTGGTGAACTGACACTCGACCACTCTAGAAACGTGTATGCCACTAAAAACCTGTTTTCGACCCAAAGAATAATCACCAAAAGCCAGACAAGGCATTTCAAGGGTCTCGGTAACGAGTGATGCAGATCGCAGATGTGGTCTTACATGACGTCTCAAAATCCCCCACCATCGTCCTCAGGCAATATTCAGATAACTTCCCAGTTTTTACTCTTTCTCTCTCTCTCTCTCTCTCTCTCTCTCTCTCTCTCTCTCTCTCTCTCTCTCTCAGTTTTACTCTATTGTCTGGATTGTCTGGAGTAATTATTAGGAAAATAGCCATTCTATTGAACGTATGCTTCAAACAAAGTCAAGTTAAGAAGATTGGAACAATGCAATCGTAATGCAGCAATATAGATAGGAGAACCTGAAAGATCTAAACAACGATAAGCTATCTCAACTGCATCTTTAAACTGTTTACCAAAGCGATCACCCACCGAATAACCAAAACGCTAGATCAAAACTAACAACGGGAACAAGTTGGCTTCAGGAGAAGCTACTCGATCGTCGACCATCTTTATTCGGTAAATCAACTAAAAGAGAAAACAGAAGAATATAAAATGCCACTTGCTGTAGCATTTGTTGACTTCAAGAAGGCCCTCGACAGTGAAAATCATTGATACTATCATACAAGGCGTAGACTCCGTATATGTAAGAATCTAGTGACATATCTTCTGACACAGCAATCTGTTTATCAGGCTATATGAGATTCTGAGCTCTTTCAGCTGGGAAAAGGGTTAAGACGAGTTGATACCTGCTCACTCAAACTCTTCACAGACTGCCTCGAATTGATTTTTTGAATCTTGTAAAAAGAATCATGTAAAGAGCAATTCAAGTGACATCAGAAAACTAGCCAGTTATAATATCAAAGTCAGTCACAAATGACTGAGGTAAAAAAGCATCTGAAGCGTCACCAGAGAAGAGTTTCTAGAGAATGTTACATGCATACGTGTCAAATGTATGTATATATGTATTAATTGCATTGTTCCTTTAAGCGTTGGGTCTTTTTGCATCGGATCTTCTTGCATTGGACGTGTTTACATCATTTACCCTTACTTGCAACATATACACCGGTACAGCAATTCCTTTCCTAGGCTACATAAAGACTCTGAGTCCTTTCAGAAAAAGGGGTAAGACAAAGAGATACCAGCTCGACTAAACTCTTCAAAGCTTGTCTCTAGAATACACAAGTAACCAGATTTGCTGACGATATCTTTCTTTTCTGCTGTAAACTTTCATAATCTCCAAGTAATGTGAGACGAACTCAACGAAGAAACCAAAGAAGTTTGTCTTCGCACGAACTTCTGCTAAACAAATGTCTTGTCCAACAAATCCGTTGAGGAGCAGGACACCACGATCAGAATAAAAACGTAGAACTGAAGAAAGTAGACCACTACATCCACGTAGTACAACGAATCTCTTTCTTAGTTTACCATGTCTAAATCTGGTCTCATAGTCTGAAGTGGGTTATCTGTTTGAAATTCAAACTCCAATAGAATTCCTTTTTCAATTCTTTGGAGGCCTCTCTGGTTCGTGTTTGCACCATTGGTCTGCATGGACCAATTCTAATCGTTTGGATAGTTCCCATTGGACCAACGTTTTCCATCCAATCATGTTTATTCTTAAACTCCCTCTGGGTTAAGTCACTATATAAATAAAATGGTAATTTCTTTCTATACGTATACAAGCGACATTTACTATTTTGTAATGTCTTACCTATTTTTTATTAGTCACAAGCTTAGTACCCGTCAAAAATGATCATTATGTATATATACATGTAATATATATATTATATGATATATATTATACAATATATAATTATATGATCATGATTATTATTATTATTCACGTGTAGATTGGTACTCCTGTTTAGGCTAAGAGTATACGTGCACTTTGTATAGGATCAAAGTGTCGCTTTCCGACATTTAGTATCTGTGTGCTCATCGAAAATTGCTACACGCAAATTACCTCGGTTACGATGATAGACCTATGCCCAAACCTAGGGGTGACCTTTATTCGAAAAGGATCTTGTTGAGTGTTCGGTGGGATATGCAAGGAATCGTCCATTACGAACTTCAAGATGATCACCAAATAGTCACAGCTGCCAATAACTTCGGCATTTGAAAACAGATTTGGACAGAATGCGGCCACGATTAGAGAGCAGAAATTCTTCATCATGGTAATGCACGTCTATATGCCCTCCAGTGACCAAAGGTCTGATAGAGACATTCGGCTGGAGAGAATGGTTCATTCACCATACTCTCTCAACCTTGCTTAATGATTAAGCGTATCTTTAATCGCCACTATATTTGTGTATTCCAAATGAATTGAAATATCGGACAGAACTTTCATTACAACCTAATACATTTTAAGAGACATATATACGTATCTACTTATAGTTATATATATATATATATATATATAGAGAGAGAGAGAGAGAGAGAGATAGAGATATGTGTGTGTGTGCAGCACCAATTCTAGAGCGATGGTTAGTCACACATACCATTGCCGAGGGGTTCGATCTTTATTAACCACCAAACAACCGTGGCCTTTTGTCAGTTTAAGCTAAAAATTTGTGATTCCTTTTATATATATTCATATATTATTAAGAATTGGATACATAATCCAACAAAAAGAATTATAGATTTGTTTTATCATATTGAAACTATGTTTGAAATGATCTTTCGTTATTACACGGTGAGTGTATCATTTGACCTAGACTGCGTAAATAGAATAAACAATCGAAGAAAATGTGGCTATTGCTGCAAGAATCGAATCAACAACCGATTGGTAGTCGCTTACTGAATTGAACAGCCTCCGGTAATGCAAAAGGCCCAAATAACAGATTTATCTCCAAATTTTCATTTTGCCCAAGAGCAGGCCCTTTTTCTTTAATTGTATATTCTATTTACGCTGTCTGGACCAAATGACATATTCACCAAGTAATAATGGGAGATCATTTCAAATAGCGTTTCATAGTAATATAACTCTCTTACACGCACACACACACATACACATACATATATATGTATGAATGTGTGTGTGTGTATATATATGTGTATATGTGATACTATACTGGTCAAAATAAGAGAATGATTTATTTAAATGCAGTTCTTATTATTAGTAATTACCACAAGACTTTAAAATCCATAGAATTTGTAGCTCTTGGTAAGTACATAATGAACGGAGAAGCTTTTATCGAAAATATTAATGGAATAAAAGGTACCTTTTATTTGAAGAAAATACAGTGGACAAAATCAGAGAAAGTTTGTTCTTTTTTGTCAACTTCTAGAAAATTCTCGCAGACATATGGCGATATCAACCTAACTAATCGATAACTAGCATTATTCTCAGTGTCGCATCAGCTGCCAGACATGCCAAAACTTATACAAGCCAGAAAGACTGATGACATGTCTCTCTCTGGCTTGTCCAAGAGTGTAATTCTGAGTTTTGAAATTACATAATGAAACCAAATCTTGTCTCATCAAAAAAAGTCGTACGACCAAGCTTTTAGTAGGAAAGCGTAGTTTAGAGGCGAGGATGATCCCATCAACACTCCAACAGGCAAATCGAAATCTCAACAAGCTGCCGTACAATGACCCGACGATTCGATGGATTTGGAATGAAAGCTTGTTCTCCAGTAATTGAACCTATGATGAGTGAAAAGAATAAGAAGGGTGGACTTGAATATGCAGGGGAATACGTTGTTTGGCTAGATGGGAATAGGTTTGAAGTTCATTCCAGCGAAAGTAAATTAAATTCAGTTGATTCTGACGACAGACAGTTGGTTTGTTGAACAGGTGATATATTTGAACCGAAATGTGTCCACATTCTGCTAAGTTTAGAGGAGGAAATGTCATTGTATGAGGGATTTTCTCCTCTGAATGTGTTGAGAGAATAAATGGACAGTAAATGCTAATGTTTATCTAATTTTAATGAAGAAACGTGCAATCGCTTTTCTACAAACATCTCCCAACCAACAAGTCATTTTAATTGCAACATCGATTACTACACTGCTAGACGAGTGGAAAAAAATTTTGAAAAAGAAAACATTGCTGTCATGAAATGGCCTGCACAAAATCCCATCTTCAATCCCATTGGGGACTTATGGAAGAATAACAGGAGACGAGGTTGAGAAACGAAACCAGAATTCTGTAACTGATTTATGAGTATAACTAGCAGACGAATTGAAAATATTACACCAGATCTATGCAATAAACTTGTCGTTGCTGCGCACAAGTTATTGCTAATAAAAGTATCTCTACTTCGAACTATTCGTTCAGCTGCATTATTCAAAAACGTTCAATTTTTGTTTTATAAACTTCATATAAATGATATTCTATACCTGTCTTCTTATTTTGTCCAGTGCATTTTTTTTTCCAAACAAAGGTTCCCTTAAATATCTTTTCCCCACAACTACTTTCGATAAAAGCTTTTTTGTACATAAAATATATACCAATAGCTACGATTTCTAAAAATTTCAAGATCCTGTGGCAATTACAATTAATAAGAACTACCTTTGAATAAATTGCTATGTTATCTTTACCGGTAATATATATATATATATATATATATATATATATATATATATATATATATATATATTATTTATTTATTTATTTATTTATATACATATATATATATATTTATTTATTTATTTATTTATATACATATATATATATATATATATATATATATATATATATATATAATTATAAATTGCGTTATATTTTATAGAGACGATCTTCAGTTATTACACGATGAATGTATCATTTGTATTTGTCCTAGATAACATAAATTGTTTGTTCTATTTAGGTTGTCTAGGCCAAATGATACATTCACTTGGTAATAACGGGAGATCGTTTCAATATAATATAATATAACGCAATTCATAATCATTCCGTCGGATCATATACCCATTTCTTGATAAGTTATTGATCCTCTTTCGAATACATGCACCCACCAATATAAGCATATGAACAAGTCGAAAAACCATGATTCGATTTTAACTCTTTCTGATTTAAATGTTGAGGATTTTAAAAAAATATATACCTAGAATTGATGAAAACCAATCCTAATGGTAAATTCTATGGAACAAAAAGCCACCCAGAATGCTTTCTGCACACAACGAGCCAACAGACAGACACATTGATGCAGCTATAGAATGTTCAAAGACTGAGCCACTCCGCCTGTGGCATGATAGCAATATTCACTTAAATGTACATAAAATTCCGATGCATTCATAAAGCATTTGGGGTTGTTTTTTAATTCATAGAATTCAGCACTAGGATTGGTTTTCATCAGTGGTAGATTCTTTCAATCATCAACTTTTAAATCAGGAAGGTTAAAATTGCATCACAGCCTTTTGATACAGACTCAGGTAATGATAGATAGATAGATAGATAGATAGATAGATAGATAGATAGATAGATAGATAGATAGATTGATAGATTGGTTGAAAAAGGGTGAAGAAGGCAGTGATAGAGCCGATAAAGTTCGTCTTTCTTTTTCATAGTGATAGACTTGCTGAGAGGAATTCAGTGAAACAAGAACAGAATTCTAATGATGAATCCTCGTAACGTTGAGAGGAAAACCGTGTATTTTAGGCACTGAGAGGGAATCTGTTGATGGGGGGGGGACCTCCGAAAGCTAAACCGCGGATAAGTGAGGTTTACCGAAATAAAAACCGCAGATAAGGGGGATGCTAGTAGAAAAACTCTAAAGGAAATAAATTATTTCTAAAATAAACAAGTTTAATATTTAATCCCATGATTGTGAACGCTAATGACGTAATTTTATATGTATACCAAGAATTGATTTTTAAAAACAAGAATATATGTTTGTTCTTTGATGATAAAAACAGAACGTATCACTGAAAGGGAAAACCAAAGATGTTTTTTTTTTCTACCACGAGATTGGATTTGAAAAAATCAACCAAATCTCATGTAGTCCAAAAATATTCACGACGATGTGCGAAGCAAATCATTATATATATTTGTGTGTGTGTGTGTGTGTGTGTGTGTGTGATTATAAATGCCTTAGTTTTATTTGGAACTCTTTTTGAGCCGATGCCGATATCCCGTTTTTATACAGTGAATATGCCAGCTGGCCTAGACAGCGTAAATAGAATAAACAAATTAGGAGTCCAACAGGAGACCGTCTGTACGTGACGCCGTTCTTAGCAGTGAGCTAAACAGCCAGCTGGTGAGTCGGTAGTTTGAATAACCGCTCTATACCCAATTCTCATCTCGTTCAACCACTTTTCATAACTGCTCTTCATGTTCCCCTAACGCAGATAATTATATTATAAAGAAATGGATATATAATCCGTCAGAATAATTATAAATGCGTTATTCTTATGAATCGACGTACATATATATATATATATATATATATATATATATATATATATGCAAAGTACATGACAGGATTAACGATGGTTAACGCTAATTCTTGCAAGCCATTCCTGATAAATATGACCCTCACTGGGAGTGCCAATAGTAAACCTGTACCAACCTAAGTTATACTTTGTAAATTTCCATATATATCTATTCTCCAATAAACTGCCCCAAGTCATTGTGCATGAAAACGACACAGGAATCTCTTCAAATGGTGAAACCAAAAGGGCCAAACAATCTATAAATATGCGTTAAAAGGAAAAAATAGGCTCATATTACCCGCTGTTGTAAGAATGAAATCATAGACCAAGCAACTGAAAAGGTTACAAAGAATAGATCATTGAAAAAAAAAACGAGGTATTCCATTAGACACGTGAAAAGAAAATGGCAAAAAGCGTATATTGAAATTCGTGTGGGGTGGGTAAGTTCGTATAAGAAATGCTAAACTGCATTGTATTTGTCTTTTAATGTCCTTACTGACAATAGAAGTAGCAGCCATTAGTACCTATTATCATCCGGTCTGTCTGTTCATTGTTGAGAGTATAAAAATGTTTGCGTATAGCACACATTGGAATGTAAGAAAGATTTAATAGTACCATTTTTTTTTCGCTTTTACAAACTACTTTTCGAGTCCTGGATCATATCTAAGTTGTACGTTACTAACTAGTAGACATGATTAATACAAGTTTCGAAATGATCTAAAGTACCAATTAACAAATATTTGATAAACATCATTGCTTAGATCATGTATACAAACGTACGTTTTGAACATGGGGGAATTATGGATGTTATTGCAATGACAGATCCCCATCTTGTCCACATTCTGGCGATTGTTACTTACGTATATACGAGGGTGGGTCTGTAAGCCCAGTTATCAGCTTAGTTGAGTCCATCCAGATGGATTAATGGTTAGCACATCTGCCTCACACGCAGAAGATTCTAGGTTCGATTCCCGGTGTCATAGAACAAATTTCCCCGAGCACTCTAAACTTACTGATTCATGTGGAATGTAAGTATTGCTACTAATCACATATATCAAACCTTTTACAACGAAAATGTATGTATGACTGCCTTTAGATAATTCTTGGTTGAGTAAAGACTAAAGGCCCATATATCGAGATGATGGTGTCCACAAAGTCACTATTGCTATTGCTATATATTATGAGCACACAACGGTGAAGTCTTTCTCGGATGCGTCCATTGAGTAAGTAATAATTGAGTGCATTGACATGGAAGGAGATTTATGTTGACAAATGAATATTCGTTGCGCAAGAATAAATGCCTTTCTAGTCACTGACTTAGCTAAACATATCTGAGATGTCTCGTCATGGAGTAATGTTTAGAAAGCTGGAATAGCCGACCATTACTACTGTAGTGAGTCGATCGTTACTGAGTGCTTCATACTTGTACCCTTGTTCCAGACTAAGCTAAGCTTAGTAAATACCCAGGAGACTTACAGCAGAGCGATGATTAGCAAACTCGTCTCGCAGATCAGGTCATTAATGTGATGAGTTCGATTCTCACAGTTGAGACCTTGTGCAAGACTAAAAGTCTCCCAAGACACTGCACACAAGGGTGGATCAATAAGTCCGTAGCCTGATACCGTTATTAGGTGAATCTCGATCTAAAATATCCACTGTACAAAATTCTATACATGTGATTAGCAGAAGGTGCATTAACAAGGGAAGAGATTATGTTGAGATATAAGTACTCGCGGCGTAAAATAAATGCGTTTTCTATTATCAGACTACGGAGTTTTTGATGTGACCATATATATATATATATATATATATATATATATATATACGAATGATTCAAAGAAACCGTATACATATGTTCATAAAGGCAACTCATTTATGCGCACATAATTGACTGGCGTTTTCCCGCCGTTGAGCTTCTATTTCTCACAGATCATTAATAATGAATTTTATCCGAATGAGGTGTTGTGTTAGACGTGATTTGACAGATTTCGTCTGAGATTGGAGACGAATTGTTGTTAATATTCAATAATTCATTGTTGACTGTTCTCGTCCTTGATGTTGTTTCCCTTCAAAGCGTTTCAACTGGCTCATCCCGATGTAGCGAATAAAGTTTCACTTGAAGAAGGCCAGACAATGAACCGGTTGGAATGTCGTAAAGGGAAAGGCAACAATGAAAAAATTAAGTTGAGGATAGTTTTTTTCTATTTTGTATTGATATTCGGACCATCCTCATCTTGGTTGTTTTTCATACACATGGACACATAGTTCAGTGGTTACAGCATCAGACAAATTACTGTAAAGTAATCTGATGGTTCCAGGTTCGATCCTAGTGTGAGACAATACAACAATACTACTAACGCTAAGAGGAGAGTACGGTCAATATACCCCCGTCGGATAAATAAAGGGATCGGTTCGTTACTTCCCCAAATCTACCAGATGATACCTGGCGAAGGCCGTAGAGTGCAACGGCCGAAACGTTGTATGAAAAACCACCAAGATGAGGATGGTCTGAATATCAATAGAAATAATTATAATACCTCATCTCAAAATTCCGAGGCATAGATTTTTCGTTTTTTTTTAAGAAATGATAAAAGAAAGGAAATATTGTATGTTAGCGGCTTGACGGAGTGAATCTAAGCAAACGTTGTTTTCGAAGATTTTCTTTGAACCTTACCTAATCCGTCTTGGGGTGGCCATTCGGACATTCTCAAATAGACGGTCACTCTAGACCAGCGGTTTCCAACCTGAAGTCCACAGGCCCGTGGGGGATCTACAAAGGTATTACTGGGGGTCCACGAGCTGGTCGAATGACAGACATTTCAAGGTAATTAATATGATTTTTTTTTAGTCAGACCCCATACGGAGGACAAGCTGGCACCAGACAGAGTACTCAAAAACCGTACTGTCTAGTGTAAAAGCCGGTTGTCTGGCCAACCTGACGCTCCTAGTAAATATTTGTTTCTGTCTTTGTAATATCGGTATAAACATGTTTATTAGAGTTACAGTATTTGAGCAACATCCAAATCTCGAATGATCGTGTTTTTATACCGAAGAGATTCGTTATGGGGGTGTTTCATCCCATTTTATATTCTGACACACACCCAGCAAGCTGCGAATCGCACGTGCGTAACGATTTAGTAAAACACAGGCATATGCCAAGACCCTGTTCGTCCGTGGCCTGGAAATAAAAAAAATCTATTTTCGGGGAGGGGGGGGGCTGTCTCCCCCAGGCTGCACCTTGCCGTTGCACTCAATATAAATCCTCGATGCCTGAAGCGTGCCAAAGGGCAAGTGGAATAGCACAATTTTTGTCTCTACTCACATTTCCGCGTGGGGGTCCCCCACACTAAACTCGACCTTGTGTCACATTCTGCCCTCGTCGGGGTGGGTGGGTAGGCGGATAAATACCGATACTAAAGATGGAACCACTTACGCGAGAAGCTCATCACACACACACACACACACACACACACACTCACGTTTAGAATAGACCTGCAAAGTAAATGAGTGATTCGTGTGCGCACACATGGTTTTATGTGCAGACCTAAATACATATTCCTGGAAACATGCCTAAATATACATGTTCTGGTTTTCATCGTGAAAATTTCGGTGAGCTATAAAAAAAACGTAAACAAACTCAGATACATGAATATGATTGAAAACAGCGAAAGACTATACCCAGAGTAGTCAGTCATACGTTTTGTTTGGTTTTTATTACCACAATATCCAAATGATGGAAGATATAAATTGGTAGAAGCCACTCATGATAGCAAGTAAGTAGTATTACTTCATAAAGTTATGCAGTTTTATTCTATCAGGTGTGTGCGAAAGTTTCCAGCATTCCATTAAGAAAACTACTCACTAAATACACAGCTGGAAACCGGTTAACCGCCGGAGAATTTTGCACATACATAGAGTGAATATGCTTGTAATCAATAATAAAGACATAGCTAACTCGTTTTGTTTCCTTGTGTTAAAATGGCTTTTTTGTCTTCATTAATGTTTGTTCTCTAATTCTGTATCGTCTAATCATTTCAACCAAAAAGACGTGATGAAAAATGAAAAAGTTGAAAATGCGAAGGATCAGACGTTTTCTTCTATGATATCGTTTCTGTTATATATTCCTCTGTTATATCATCACCTCCGCAAAAATCTCATCTCTCGGCTTTTCAGATCTGTGGAGAGTGTTGCAGCAATTTTAAATCCATGTTCAAGATTCAACAAAGTGATTTTCATTCTCGATTTCGAGTTTCCAAAACGAACATGTACAAAAATAGGAAGAGAAGCTGATGTGAGAAATTTCATGCGACTGAAATTAACGGGTAGATTCAGTTTTAACATTTTCAGTGAGAGAAAAATTGATTTTGCGTTATGGGAGGGAGTGCATGCTTGTGGAAGGGTGTATGCATTTTATTAGAAAAATTGTCCCACTAATATCTACTGAAAATCGATAAATTGATGATTGCTTTAAACAAAATGAGAGAGAGAGAGAGAGAGAGAAAGAGAAGAACGAAAGACAGAAGCTGAGATGGATGAATAGATAGATAGATGGATAGATAGATAGATAGATAGATAGATATGAAAGTAAAGCTAGATTTCCAAGTGCAACTGATCAAGAAGGTGTTTACGAGATAAATAACTTGCTGAGAGAACACCTGTCTCTTATAATGGAAATCCTCGCCTGAAAAAAAAAAATTTAATACGGAAAACCGAGGGATGATAAGATGCGAGAAAACAACCCGCAAAAACAACATTTTCTCAACATTTGTGCGTGTGTGTGCGCGTGGGTGCGTATGTGTTTCTGTGTGTGTGCGTGTGTTTCTGTATGTGTGTGTGTGTGGACGCGCGTATGTACATGTTTGTGTGTGTGTATGGATTACAAATGTACGTTTTGTACATCACATGGGTAAACATATTACGTTAACATATAATAAGTACGTAAGAATGTATTTACAGAAAGAAAAAAAAATCGATAAAAAAGTGATACTTACACAAAAAGCCGCGTATATCACATTGTAAGGAAACATCGTTAACTGTTACAGGTATCGTGTAGTAATATACACACGTAAGTTTATGGTGTGCTGGTTTCAGTATTACATCCGTGAGGAGGGGTGTCACGCCCTTCCTTCTTTCTCGTGTTTTGTCAAAACAGTTTTGACATCATTTTTTTGCTACCCTTCTTTTGCTGGTACTATTCCAAAATAAACAGATATCCGGAGGTAAACTACCATTGACATCGTTATTAGTTGTAGTATTACTAATATGATTACTTTTATAAAGGGGTAAAGTGTCTTTCATTTGATAGCAAAATTCTAGTACCCAAGGGTGTACATTGTATTACGCATTTTACGCGTGCGCTAAAGGTCTGGAAGACGGTCCGACGGAGTCGGGAAACGCAAGAAGCACCCATCTAAAGTACAAATAGCTGCATAGCTAAATCTGTGTTGTAGTAATAGTAGTAGTAATGTCCCGAGATGCAGTCGTAGTAGTTGTTATAATAGAAGAAGTAGGAGCTCTAATAGTCACAATAGTTGCGCGAATTATTGTGGTTAAGACCACTTTATCTAGAAGGAGCAGAAATAGCTTTATATACACTGCTACAGCGTAGTTAGTTTGGCTGTTGTAGGACATCGTCTAAAAAAGGGGCCTTCAGCCAGGTTACCTATATTCGATCCGGTTGTGATTTTCCTACTCCGGCACATCAGACTGAGTTTGGGCAGCTCAGCCTTCACTCACGTCTAAACACTTGAACCAAGTATGATGCTTAGTGTGAATATTTCTGTTGGTCTGATATAAAAGATTTCTGAGGAACTTGAATGTCTACTAAATTATGAAATTGATCTTATGGCATAACGAATCCTATGATGGTCAAGCCATGTGAAAATATTTCTTTATCGTAACTTGGATTTTAATCACCAGCCCAACATTTTCAGATGTCGTCAATTTTTGTATCGAACAGCAAAAAGATGAACAGATGCTACACTTTGTTCAGACGTTGGCATAAAATACACAACACGGATAGATAGATAGATAGATAGATAGATAGATAGATAGATAGATAGATAGATAGATAGATAGATAGATAGATAGATACCGTATATATCCGAGTATGATACGCTCTCGTATATATGCGCACCCCTAATTACGGACAATAGATTCCTAGAAAAAAAAAAAACTCCTGTGTATAACATGCAAGGACTTTTCAGAATTTGTGGCAGCTAAATTTAACCCATGTTCAACTTTTTGACCGGTTCGTATCGACTAAAAATAAGATTTTATATGATTTACTTTATGTTTTGAAACACTAAATTTGCACAGTAATTAGAAAACCGCTCAGACATGTTCTCATAAAATTACACCAATCTAATCGCTAAAATAAGCTCACATGAAGAAAAACAAATTGATAAAGGTCGTCACAGTGAACGGATCTCTGACCTACGATAACTCAACAAGCGACAACAAAAATCGACAGTCAGCCGTAGAAGTTGCTACTTTGAATCTCGGCTCATCGTTAGCCATCAACTAAACGGAACCACCGACTGACTCCAGATTTGTATCTTCGTAAGGGTGGATCGTAAAACAATGTAAGAAATTATATTTCTATACTTCATGCCTAAACAAAAATATGAAAGAACTTTTTTCAGTTCTTTTCACCTGAAAAATATCATATTTACTCGTCAAGAAATGAGATTTTGAACACCCACTCACACGCACAAACTTATTTGCTACCAATTGTATCTATTTATAATTTGTGTATTTCAATCACCGAATAATTAAAATTCGTTCGAAACAACTGGGGCCTTCTTTATGTTACATTTCTACCCCCTTAAATCAAAATTTAAAAAGACTGCTGGAAAATAGACATCCGTGTATTTATTTTAGTTGTTGCACCGAAATACATTAAGAGTAAAAATTATGAGACAGGAAAAGCCAACGGATATTCAAGTGAAAAAATATTTCTTAAGAACAGTAATCCTTCCGTAAAAAAAATTGACTCCAAGTTTAGATACCCACCGACAACATCTTTAATGAATACTTTTGAATTACCATGATCATTTTATATGTTACCATTACCACAGAAAAATGTAATATTGTGATATAAACTCTTTCTTGTACATCAGTTAACTTGAGCAATAGATATAACTTATTTTTGCTTATGCAAGCTCGTGTATAATTTGAACCCCTACGTTTTAGATTTAGAAATCCGGAGGAAAGTGTGTATCATATACGAATACATACAGTAGATAGATAGTAAATCAACTATGAATCGGTGATCAATAATGAATAATAATTGTCAGCAGAGAATTTTACCACATTCTATGCATGTGTATAAAGGAAAGTTACTCAGGGCCATGAAGTCATGTCCGAATACGGGATAGACTTGACGCTATGGCCAAGACTTCCGAATTTTTTTCTTCATTAGTTTTTAGTGATGAACCTGGGGACATGCCCTCGGAATTCTGACTACTCAGCCCAACGTTTAAAACACTCATCTACTCCAGTGTTCGTAGCTACAAAACTACTCAAGGATCGATTAATACTGAGAATTACTCGTTCAAAGAGATACAACGTAAGCACATCACCCTGGATTCAAATCAGCTTTCCTTTTGGTACGTCCAAACGAGCATAACTGACAAGGCACTCAAGTCTCAAACTTTCCAGTCTCAAGTCCTCTCCTTTACCCGATCAATGATACCTCCTCAAAAGCCAGTATGTTTCCTCTAGTAGTTGTAATTAATTCGTTAACGGTCGTAGACATCGATTCACTGATCTGAAATTTGAAACTATAACATTGTCTTCATGAGAGCAGTAATATTTCAGTATTTTTATCATCCCCTTTATCAATTAAATACAAAAATGTACACACATTTAACACATACATACACACACATACACTTACGTATATATATATATGTGTGTGTGTGTGTGTGCGTGTGTGCATGAGTGTGTGTCTGTCTGTATCACGACGCACCTCACCTACAAAAATCCATTTCGCAGGTCTGTAGGCTATTCACGTACAGGCACCGCCGGCCTGTAAAGTCATGGAAAACCCTCCCGGTTCTCTGTTAAACGAAGTCAAGCCATCACACATACATACACGCAAACGCAAACACACACGCGCAAACGCACACACACACACGCACACACACACACATACGTGTGTATGTATATGTAAATATATATATATATATATATATATATATATATATATATATATATATATATATATATATACACATGTATGTACGTAAATGTATGTATATATATGTACATTGAAAAGAGTATAACGAGGCAGCAATCATTCATTTAAATATGCATTGGTAAAAATAACAGACGAACCCTGTCTATTTAATTATCAATTGAATTTTGTAGTTAGTATACACACTTTTTTATCGAAGTTTTTCAACTTTTAACTCTGGAACGTTTTTTTTTTACTTCGATGACGCGCAAAATAGAACAAAAATACCCTTGAACAAATTAACGGAGTTTGTCCGTTATCTTTAACAATGTAAGTTTATATTCATTTGTATATATATATATATATATATATATATATATATATATATGCATGTGTGTGTATGTATATATATATATATATATATATATATATATATATATATATATATATATATAGTACAATGTGGATACGCCACACAAACTAGCTCATGTTTCTGTCCTCTTTATTTCCAGCTCTACTCTAAAACAACTCAACTTCAAGAGTAAAAAGTTGTATGTATCGAGCACTCTATGAAATAAATCCATTACATTTCAGAAGTGACTTCATATCATTGATATATTATCATACTGCTAGCCTGATTTGTACCACACACACACACACACATATATATATATATATATATATATATATATATATATATATATATATATATATATATAAGAATGAGTATTCGCTACACACACACACATTTATGTTTCTGCCTTGTCTGGGCTTCTTCAGACAAATGATTGGGTATATTTTAGATTCCTGACATTTTTTTTTGGGGGGGGGGTTCTACCATTCTAGGTGGGAGTCCCAAACAGAAGTCTAAAAGAAACCTAATCATTCACCTCCAGAAGCCTAGATAGAGCAGAAACATAAATGTGTTTGTGTAGCGAATCCTTATTTCATAATATTACTGCCTACTCATAACCAACTTAATATTTAATGTTAAATGCATCTAGCACCCTATTAAATGAACTTATCATACATCGTATATTGCATTATATTATATAATATTGCATCCCTGATTTGTACTGTGATATATATATATATATATATATATATATATATATATATATATATATATATATATATAGATAGATAGATAGATAGATAGATAGATAGATATAGATATATATGTGTGTGTGCGTGTGTGTGTGTGTGTGAGAGAGAGAGAGAGAGAGTGAGAGAGAGCATGCCGGGAATATCCTAAGGGTTGAGACCTATCTTTGCCCAGAAACTAAAAATAATGGTAAGCATAATTCCTCAGGGGCCAAGGCTGCCAGGTCAGGCTTTTTCGATACCTCTTTAGGTTCTCATGCGGGTTGGAATGTAGCTATGTTGGGGAACTTTTTATTGGAAGCTTGAAGCAAAGTTTGTATGAATTCTATCAAAAGAAATGTCGCCAAATTCCTCTATGGCCCGGTGAGTACAATTTTCAAGATGACCGTCAAATACTTATAATGCCCATTACTTGTTCATTATTCACTCTAAACAAGTTTTTTTCAACGGCTTTTTGTAGTATCAAGTGTGCTACATATTTATGAATGTGTTATATCATTTAAAACTGTATTTGAAATCATCTCCCGTTTTCACACGGAGAAAGTGTCACTTAGCCTAGACAGCGTGAATAGAATAAACAATTGAAGAAAATGAGGCTGCTATGGGGATCGAACCTGCATCCGATGAGGTATTCTGTGGGGTAACATGTATATTTCTTAATAAGATAATATACGGAAATTTTACCGGTCTGACCACTGGAAAAGTACAATTTTCAAGATGGCATCCAAATTGATGGACACATTAGTAGGCTTTATGTAAAAATACTACCCTATTCTCCAAAAAATACAATAGATATTTCAATTTTTTTTGTACTATCAGCTCAGTGGCATTCGAAAGTCTATTTCAGTCTGACCATTGTGAAGGTATGATTTACAAGATGCCAAACAAAGGCCTTATTATAGACATGCTTTACGAGTTATAGAGCGGTCCTACTTTCTCTAAATATCCAATGGCGCTCATTGATTCAAAGACATTGCGTGATCAGACATGATTTGGGCGGTCATAAAGCTAACTAATGTGGCAGTCAATTTGAACGCCATCTTAAAAATTGTACCTTTCCAGTGGTCAAACTGTGATAGAATTTCCATTTGTTATCTTACCGAGAAATGGATATATAGTCCGACAGAATGATTTATTGTGGCAGTCAATTTGGAGACCATCTAAAAAATTATACCTTTCTAGCGGTCAGACTGTGGTATAAATTCCATATGTTATCAAGTACACTTGATACTACAAAATGTAGAAAAAACTAGAGTGACTAATGAGAGTAATGGGTATTATAAGTATTTGGCGGCTATCTTGGAAGCCACCAAGAAAATAGAAGAAATTGGTTACACATTTTTTTTTAATATACTTGTATCAAAGTTTCATAAAACCTTTTCTTATTGCTACACTACTTCTTGATTTATTTCAATTCGAAATATCATCAAGTTTTTCCATTATACAGTTACTCAAGTACTTCTTACCTGAACCTTTATTTTGTCTAACTCAACTGGTGGAAAATTTAGCATATTCTGTAAGACTCAAAACAACTCGGAATTATAATGAAACTAGCTGAAAATCAATCCTACACGTCGGGGTCTTGCTCTACGTCTACTTTATACTGTTAATTAAAAAGATGATTCGCTTTAGCTAACCTGATAGACACAATGTAAGGGCCTAGTTCAGCATTATACTTACACTGTAAATCTGACTCAGCAAAAACTTTTTCGAAGTCTGAAAATTTCAAAAATTAATATGCTAACACTATGCTCCGAGGTGCCGTTAGAGAATTTGGGGGCGATAGCTCAAGCTGCCTTTGAGTTATGCGATGACAAACAGACATTTGGTGAATCAGATGAAAAGTTATAGAATCAAAAATAAGTAAAATCCATTCATAACACTTTGTAACTGGCAAAGAGGAACAGTTAATAAAGCGGAAAAAAATAAATTTATTTCAAAACTTCCTTATTGAGTTATATGGTATCTGGGCTTTTTATAGAATTTGTGTTTATTTAGGCTGAGATCTTGTTTTTTGGAGAAAAGCTGCAGGCAGCACTACCTCCCCAAGATAGCACCTTCCCATTGCACTAACGGGGCGGGGTCAGGAATATGGCCTGACACCTGCAGCAAAATCTAGTGAAACCCAGCAATTTCTGAATACACTCATCATACTAATGTGAGAGAGACCTTACATTATTTGTATATTTAAAAAAGAATTTGAGTAACAGTTTGACTTGAATATGAACATTTATGCTTGTACGTGAATATAAGTATGTATAGCGTACATACATACATATGGCTATAAATTGTGTTATATTATATAGGAACTCTTATTTGAAATGATCACCTGTTATTACACGGTGAACGTACCATTTGGCCTAGACAATGTAAAAAGAAAATACGATATTTACGTTGTATAGGCCAAATACTACATTCATCGTGTTATAACGGATGATCATTTCAACTAAGAGTTTCTATGTAATATAACGCAATTCATAGTCATTCTATCAGATCATATATCCATTTCTTGATAATGTACGTGCATATGTAAATCAAATTTATTATAACATGTTTTGCTTTCAAGCTTTGTCAAAGTATCAATTTTAGATAAAACACTCCTGAAAATTCCGTTTTTTAAGGGTTTTTTTTTCTCTTAAAATATTGTTTGATTCAAAATTACTACTTTGTCAAAGTCAAAAGAAGAAACGCGATTGTATAATACATTTGATTTAGGTACAACTATTTTTCTTATATTCCACTTGATAATATCGTCGGATATTGTATCCACGTACTGTTCATAGCCTTGTCATTTTTTGGAACTTCAATCTTCATATTTCTTCTTCCTTTCGTTTCTCCATCTTTGTGCATTTGAATTTGACCCATGCACGCGTTGAGCCACTCAGTGCGCGTAATAGTACTATAGAATGTCCACAGAGTATTGTAAATTGAAAGCGTACAAGGTAAATAACTGTGAAAATGACATTTTTAGGTAAGAGCTTTCCTTCTCATTGGCGTATTTGCAGTAACAAGCATATTCAACTCGGTACTTGTGATGTAATTTTCCACCTCGTCACTCTTTTTCGTACACTTTAAAGCCATTAACTATAAAACAAGAACCTCAAGTTCAACGATACGTCCATCATCCGTGGTAGTAGTTGCAGGAGGAGTAGAAGAGGGAAGAAGATGTGGATGGTACCCCCGAAGGTCAGGACCAAGGTTTATATCAACCCACTATGATTCGCCTGGGATAATCGATACCTAACATTACTAGTTGTGGTAACAGTTGCAGGAAGAGTAAAAATATTAAGATGGCTCTCTCAAAGGTCTGGACCAAGCATCATATACATGCAAAATGATGCAGCTGAGAAAATTGATATTTAACATATCAGAGACTGGTCGGCCGACCGGAAAGCGTCTTATAGAGATGGATTGGCTGCATATAAAAATTATTCTAAAAAAGATGGTATCAGCATCTCAAATTTCATTATCAGTCTCCAAAGTCCATTGTTGAACATAAACCTTCCCCAGGGCCTGTTTTTGTAAATGTAAGACATGGAGAGTGATAGGCCTTACCTAGCAATGCTAGCCTATGATGTCAGGAGTTGAATGATCTTAGTCTGGCGGCCTAGTCTTGGCCATTTTGACAACGTAGAACGTACTCGATACAGTCGCAGATTTCTTCACTGCACGTAAGTTTTTAAATCCGTTAAAAACCTTTGTTTTCCTTGAGCTTTAAAAGTGACGTCTGCTTTCTCTGAATATCAGATTCCAAATAAATATTAGATGAATAAATGAATAATCACATTTCATTACATCCGTTGAAAACCGTTTTCTTTAAACTTTGAAAATGATGTCCGTTTTCTTTGATTGGCAGTCATCTAAAAAAAAAGTACACATGTGCAGACAACAAAGGAGGGAGTATGGTGTAGCATCGTATTCCAGGAGGCAATGGTCTTCCTGGTTTGAGGATAAAACTAAAAAATCCTGGTTTCTGCCTGGATTCGAACTCCGACAACTAGCATTGGGAACAAATGTCTTATCGTTTTATCTATTTAGTTGCAACGTATCTTATAAGTAATGAAGGGATTAAAAAATCTCGTATGTTCACTTTGGCGGCCATTTTGCACGATGTCTATTTATAGGATTTATATCAAAGTTATTAGATAAATAGATAAATGAATAAGGGAAACAACTCAATAATATCCATTTAATATGTCCATAGTTTTCTCCCTAAAGAAATCGGATCATTATGATATTGATTATCAGGATGAATGCATTTATGAGTTAAACAGCAAATACTTTTATTCTCCAGGTTGGGGTATTTTAACGATATTGTGCTAATAGAAATCTCTCTACGATGTGACGTTTTGGTTGTATCAAGATGACAAACATACGAACACACTGAAATCGGATCATTATAGTATAATTCATTATTTTCATTTTTGTATTTTTCGAAATTAAAGGATTTGAATTTCCAAGACCCTAATGAATCAACCAGAGAGAAAGGGAGAAAAAAAGAAAAGGTTATTAGCAAAATAAAAATTACTAAATTTTAGAACCCTTTCATTGCACTTTGAGGCACTTTGCAATTAGTGCAACTGATGTCTATTTCCCCATTCATGCAAAGCCCAACGTTCGTGAATTTAAATGGGTTTTCATCACATATGGACAAGAAAAAGTGATTCAACATCAACTTGGACTGAATTGACAGGCAACAGACACCCGCTGTAAGCAAATGTATTTTCACAATGTTTCATGTGAAAAGTGAGTAATATTTTTCAAATCCAACTCAGCAATCAATAAACAAACTAATTTTCGTCGAATCCTATTTCTACACGGCTACTTTAAATGGGGGAGATTCTTAATTACAGAGTTTAGATTTTTCGTCAGTAAACATCAATCATGATCGTTGTTAATGTCAGCTTATCAATAAATTCTAAAAAATCCTAATCATGGACTAGCATCCAGAAATAACGCAACTGCAGTCGTGAAAATAAATAAATGAGTCGATTTTGAAGTTATGTAAAAAGAAACTCAACCGAAAAATAAATATGGTCCGAATAAATTCTTTATATGACATCACTGACTTTTTCCACAGGACAATGTCTCAAATAGTGCTCAAAAACACCTATAAATATTTAGATTCTGGAAAATCTATTTATTATTAATAAACCCATCGAAATAAATCCCCAAAAGTCGAAAAAAAGTTTATTTTGCAAAAAATAAAATTAAAATTAAGGAGAGGTCTCGGGGAGTACTGATGCCAGTTTTCAAGGCTGTAGGCAAAGCGGTATGGCCAGGAGTACAGAAACACAAACAAATATTCGCACATACTAAAATAATTGAACCCTTTGCCATCTTTGATGGCTATAGCTGTTCATTTAGAAGTTGCAACGCTGATGATTCTGCTGCTTCCAGATGTTCTGGTTCGAGTCATAACTGAAATGTTCTGTTATTATTATGTATTGAATGTTCGAAAATCTATAGCATTTTGAGGGAGACGTAAACTGTGTCTGTTCCTTTCTGTATGTTTTTGGGTCAACCTTACTTTTAATAAGTCTTTTCGTTGTGTTTAAGCGCGTGTGTGTGATCTATGATCTATAATAATCTCTTCTTTATTTATACCATCTATATCTATACATCGGTTATCTATTGATCTATCTCAGTCTCGGCTATATAAGCACTGCTTAGTAAACTGGATGAGATGTGCATTTCCCAACGACACAAATAGTCGGAGTTCAAGCCCCAGCAGTAGCTAGGATTTCGGATGCTGATTTTCCAAAGCAGGCTTGGAAAATTGACGAAACACAATTTTGCCCCCACCCACCTAATCTGCATTAACCCCTTCCCTTGACCATGCACTGCCCAAATTCGAACTGAGGCATCTGCTTTGATCTGTTCTTATCTATCCATCCATCTACAGGATGGGTGAGAACTGACTCTCTATTAGAAATTGTATGTAACTTCTGTTAATATTGCTCCATTTCTGTGACTTTTTCCTGGAAGAGGTGGTGTACTGCAATAAAAACGGGTTCAATTGCTGGAATGCATTCAACATGGTATGGCCAACATACCGTCGGACTCTCTGCAAAGGTTTATCGAATCCATACTGAAACACTTATAGAAATTGGTGCCTACATCGAATCATAACACAGCATGCAAAATCTACCATTGAACGTTCCATAGTGAAGCTACTTTGACTACAATCAAACAATAAATAATAAAGTTATAATCAATTTCCAGCAGGGAGTTTCTTTTCATCCACTCTATATTCCTCCATCTGTAAACTATTGATCGATCTCTCCCGGTCTCTTCGTTTACCAATCGTCTGTTTGATGGCTGAGATAGTTGCGTATATTACTCCAGTGTCAGTAGTCGGCGCTCAAGCCCAAATAACAGCCAGGAAACCCAAATGCTTATTTCAAAGGTAGTCATTCCATACTCTCACGGAATATTGGCGCTACACACACATCCTATTCCCCGGCGGTCAGTACATTCGTGTTCTTGCAAAATCCCAAATACAAACATGGTAAAGAAAAAAAATATCCCTCTGTTCCATTGGAGAGTGTGACTGAAGAGATTTGCAAAGGTAGGCGTAGACACATACACAGAAGTACAATGAATATTTATTACAAAAACAGAGCGAGAATAACGAAACACATTGAAATAGATAATAGATCATACAGCACGGAAAGAGTTTAGGAAGTGGACTCCACTGGGAAGCAAAATAGCGATGAAAATAAGTTTCTCTCGAATATAGAAATATTCCATTATTCCCTGCTTTGCGTACAGAGGCCTTTCCACATCACACGCACAAGGATATACAATGTGCACAACCGGTATTTATATATGGATACATATGCATCTACATATGTATACATAGGTATAAATCCCTTCATGAATATCCAGAGAGAACGAACACAACTATGACTAAAATACTTGACGGTAATCAATATTTGGATTTCAACAAAAAAAAAGACAGACTACATAAATGAACCAGGGCTATTTTGGGGGTCTAATTACATCACCTTCAGTCGTAATCCAATCGAACATAACTATGACTAAAATACTTGAAAGTAATCAATATTTGAGTTTTAAAAAAGACAAGCAAAAAACAAAAGAACGAGAGCTATTTTAGGGTCTAATTACATCACCTCCAGTAACAATCCAATCGAACATATCTATGACTAAAATACTTGGAAGTAATCAATATTTGAAATTTTTTTAAGACAAGCAAAAGAAATGAACGATTGCTATCCTAGGGTCTAATTACATCACCTTCAGTAGCGATCCAATTGAATATAGTTATGACTAAAATACTTGAAAGTAATCAATATATTAATTTCATGAGAAGACAAGCAAAAAAAAAATGATCACTATTTTAGGGTCTAATTACATCACCTTCAGTAGCAATCCAATCTACAGACTGGAGAATCATGTTTATATAAGCGAATTCACTTTCCCAATCAACTTAGATTTACATCACTATTGATACAAGTGTATTAATATAGGTGCATGGCTGTATGTAAATTCAAATATTCGTTCATTCTTGCAAATCCATGTACGAATAAAAAAGAATTAAAATTGTAGACGTATGAACATCAAAAGGTCCACAGCATAATGATTAAAAAACGCATTGTGTTTACACAAAAATATTTATTTTCAATATATATTTAATGCTCTTAATTCAAAGGTGAATGTTAATTGAAAATCAAAATTCAGCTGATAATTACACACCAGGTTACGGACTTAAGGATCTACTCTCCTTTATAGCCTACGAATATATATATATATATATATATATATATATGCGTGTGTGTGTGCGCGTGTGTGTGTGTGTGTGTGCTCACATAGTTAATGGGTCAATTTGATGTTATAAATAGTTTGCATACATAGATATTTTCAAATCTGTATCAGAATATAAATGTACACAAAAATCTATTGTAACAAGACGTCAGATGGAATGAGTACGTTGTTGTCTGTCGTTGCCTCTGAACAGTGGGAGGCGAAATTAAGACTGTGGCCTCTAATGAATAGGAAAACTAAATTAAGGCTGACAGGACAAAGAGAAGTGGAACGCTATTTTTTGGCCAGACAAGCACAGAGACGACAAAGGAGATACAGAAAGGGGGAAGGAGAGGTGCAGATAGTAAGAGAGTCACGTCCACCCAGTGCTAAGCTTGTGATCCATGCAATTCCTTATTTTTGTTTCAAGCTACATTTCGTGTTTTTTTGTAAGATAAGGGTTCTCTCTCTTTCTTGGTCGACACGAAGTATAACGAAGGGGTATATCATTATACATTTTGCCACGGCGGAGGGTTATAAGACGAGTCACATCCTCAGTTGTACCAGTACGCCTAGTGGTTACCTTCAGTAGACTCGACACTGTCATATATACGTGCGTATGTGAATATATCTCTTATGAATTTCAATCAAAATCAATAAGAATGGATCAATAAGTCTGCTGACTGACAGTTATGAATTTTCATCTGGAATTTAACGTTCGATCTTATCAATAGATAGGCTTTTGGGTGCATTGACAACGAAGGAGATCATGTTGGAAAATGAATATGTTGTGTAAAATAAATGCTTTCCGACATTAGACTATGGGCCTACTGATTTATCTACGTATATATATATATATATATATATATATATATATATATATATATATATATATATATATATATATATATATATATATATATATATATATATATATTCTAGAAAGCTTTAAAGCTTTAAGCACTAAACACATTTAAAAACTTTTTTGTGCCACTTCAGTCACTTATTTCCCAATATCTATCAGTGTAATTTACGTATTTTTTTCAGTATTTTTCTATGTTTTACACGTACTTTGATATTATGGTACTCTGTGTAAATTTTGTCTAGCTGGGATCATCAGTTGTTTACCATGTAACCGTTGCGGGGATTTAAAAACGAAACAGTTATATTAACATGGCATATCAGCAGTTTTGATCAAACACAATTATTTCAAGATATAGTTAACGTCGAAATGCAGTTTGTTATTTTATACAAGGTATTATACTGATGTTTTGTATATACATATAAATATAGAGAGAGAGAGAGGGGGGAAGAGAGAGAGTGAATAATGGACCTGATATCAAAAGGAAATGGATTTATCTCTTTTCAAAATTAAAAGTTCATTCTTCTTCTTGGTCATAATTTAAGGTTTCACTTCTTTACAAACGTTCTATTCGCTTTTTAACCCCTCCATGAATAAAGGTTCAGGTTTATTTGTGATCTAAAATCGACATCGTATGAAAAACGTTGATCTTTCAACGCTTCTTTCAATTTCGGCAATAACTAAGTCTGGTGCTAAATCGGTGTACAGCTCTGAATTTCAGGCTTCTCACCGTTTGCACCTTTTGTTAACTTCAATGTGGTCTTGCATTGCCGTGATGCAAAAAAATATTCCTCTTTCAGACCTTATTCGGTGGATGCGTTGGTCGGGGGTTCAGAAAGCTAAATTTGCCTGTCTTCTTGAATTATGATATCCATTCCTCTTTGATTATCCTTAAACGTTACTGAAATCGTTCGTCTTGGTTTTCGCTCATCTAACACACTCATCTTGCCCTTACTGTGGTTTTTCGCATGTCAACCAACTGGTGGACAATTTTCCCATCCACGCAACCCTTGTCATAAATCGCTTTTATATCGCAGTGAATTTCGATTGGAGCGCTACCTGCCGAGAATTTCGATTGGAGCCCTACCTGCCGAGAGTTCTATCACTGTTCGCGGACTTATATGTAAATCGAACGTCGTACTCATAACTGACGAACTTAATGCCGTCACATGGCAAACTGACTTTAGGCACATTTGAACAGGACTTTATATACTGCCGAATACATATTCAAACATGTTCCTATCTCCATTTCAAAATGTTTTTACTTGAAGATGCGCTTTCAAAATTTCCCCGATAATAAACTTAACAGGGCTAGATTATTCTGCATGTTAGTAATGGTATGCCGAAATGTGTGCAACTTGAATAGAAAGCGATACCTTCCTAGAGTGGCCAAATACGTATATATATATATATATATATATATATATATTGATGAAGAAAATCTACACCAGCATAATTATCATATTGTGTGCACTAAATGTTGTATCGATTCAAATGCAACAGAAAACTAGATCATTAGAAACGGGTGTCTAATTAATATTGTTTTTAAATAAACTTCTGCAGAAGGCTGCTTTCATAGAACAATGGGGTCTTTTTCGTTAGTTTCCATCACACTGAATAATTACTGCTATTACTCCTCAGCGTATTTTTGTTACCTAGATAAATGTAAAAAAAAAATAACAAACTCTGACACAAACCAACTTTTGCCCTAACTGGTTAACTAACCCCAACCCTAGGTTCTTATCTCAACGAGATAATAACAACTGAGCTACCTTAACTTTTCTTTTATTCAGCCAACAAAAATACGGTGAGTTGTAATTATTTAGTGTGGTGGAGACTAATAAAAATTCTGAAAAATGACTGAGAACTGAATTCACTTGTTGAACAAAAATCCTTTCAGCTCAAAAACATATCACTAACAATAGCTTGTGGGTTAATGATATTAACCAATCGGTCTACGGCAGGTGTTCGTGTCCTCATTTATTTCCATTGTGTTGTATTGTTCCGTATATTACATATCAGAGACGGCGCGTAGATCCGAAGACCCCACAACTGCGTGGGGGCTGCTAGAGCTCTTAGGGCCCAGTATATCTGAGTAACGCTGAAGAATCTTTTTAAAAAATCTTGATAAATCTGAAAAATAATGTAAAAAAATCTTTTAAAGAAATTATCTTTAAAAAAATTGCCAGGGGGCACAGTCGGACCTATTGCCCCTACTGAATCGATCCCAATTTATGCTAAAGGTATCAAGATTAGATGTAGTTCATCATCATCATCATCATCATCATCACCATCATCAACAACAACAACAACAACAACAGCAATTCTTTAGTATCCGTCGTTGGACATAAGCCTTTCCTTAGATTCGCCAGATCTCTCTATCATGAACGTAGCGGAGCCAGTACTTTCTGAATTTGTCTAGCTCGTCACGCCATTTTACTTTCTGTCAGCTATCATTTTGCATATGATCTCTAGGGATCCACGTTGTGAGTGGCAGTGTCCAGCAATTGTCTGACAGCCTTGCAACATGACCAGCCCATTGCCATTAGAGTTTTCTAATGGTTTCTATGATATCTTGGAGTCCTGTCTTTTCTGCGAAATATTGTGCTATTTCAAGGTCTCTCCATGTAAGGCTGGGCATGCTTTTCTCTTGTGCCCGTTGCGGTTTGAGGGTCAATCTTTTGGTCGGATTTCATTGATGCAAAAACGTTGGTTGGGCGCTCAGAAAGCTTGCCTGTCTTCTCGAATTATGATATCCATTCCTCTTTGATTATCTTTAAACGTTACTAAAATCGTTCGTCTTGGTCTTCGTTCATCTAACACACACATCTTGCCCTTTCTGTGGTTTTTCGCATGTCAACCGACTTGCGGACAATTTTCCCATCCATGCAACTCTTGTCATAAATTGTTTTCATATCCCAATGAATTTCGATTGGGGCGCAACCTTATAGCGCCGAAAATTCTGCCATTGATCGCAATTATATGTGAATCGAAGACATACTCAAAACTAACGAACGATGTAACCGATTCTTCACTTGATTTCTTTTTTCCTTTGAGGATTTCATGGAGATTCGTTGTCCTAGTTAGATGTAGCGTTCTACTTTCTTCGGCTCTGCGTTTCCGATTTCGATCGTTGCAATCTTGTCCTCATTATTTGTTTGTTGTACTTGACATTTGTTTCACTGAAGAGCATGCGCAGACCAACTTCCTAGCTTCCTTCATTTAGTTCGTTCAACATTAAAGAGGGAAATGGCAACTGCAATGGCGTTGGATGTTTTGTCTGTGATCTTTCTTTGAGTCTGCGTTGGTCACCCAATTCTTCTCCTTTCCTGTGGATTCTATTCCAGCACTTGAGTTAGTTTTCCGATCTCAAACATGATTCTAACGCTCCTGGTCTCTATCTTGTTTTTTTTGCTATTTGTCGTTAGTTCGGGGAACTGGCTCTCCTTTAGACATCGTCTTCTACAGTAGATTCCTGTCCTGTGCCTGCCTCGTGGGATTTATGTAGGATGCGCCCAGTCCACGCCCACTTTTGCTTCTTCGTCCTGGTTGATGGGGATCCGGTTAGTATTCTCCTGCAGGTTGACATTGAAAATCTTCTCCAGCCACTTTAAATTCAGGATATGTCGTAGTTATCTGTTGATGAAAGTCTGGAGCTTTTTGGTAATGACACACAATAGTGAAGCCACTCCCCATGTTACAGATCCATACAGGAACACCGGTTTCATGTTTCGAGTTGAATATTCTGATCTTATTTCGGAGAAACAATGCTTTAAGGTTCCCAATGAGTTGCAGATTGTTAAACACATGTATTGACTGGCTGATTCGATTTTTGCTGGCATGTATAGTTCCTTATCATTCGGCTAAGAACACGATTATCGAAAAATTAGAAACCTAATGAACGGAAGCTTTGTCTTTAGCGAGTGGGGAAATTGAACCTGCTTTCTCTCTTCGAAACACAAGATAAGTTTTGTTTTGTGGCTAAATTCTTTCTTGGCGTATTCAAATGCCTTTACTTCGTGTTTTTGTTTTTATTAGAAACAGTCAATCAAAAGCTATCACCTAAACTGTCAACACGTTTCTCCAGTTTTTAAGTAAATCTAGCTGGCTGGCTATCTAAGTGTCTGTCGCACGTACAAGCCACACCAATGGAGCTATAGGGCTAAAAAAGATTAAATATGTCTACAAAAAAGGTTTTTTCGTTTTTTGAAAATCGCCCCTTCCAAAACAGATTTTAGTGGGGGTTCAATTTACAATGTAAGTCTATCCTAAATTGGCTTCTGAATTTGTGTCTGACAGCGTTCACACTAGTTTTGTTTGGGTTTTTTCTTTGAAATTCACCCTTTCGTCACTTCACAACAAAAGATGAGAGAAGTAACTTATTCGTTGATCACCCTTTTTTCCTGTTTTCTAATTGATCACCCAAACATGCATGCTGCCAAAAGACGGCTGGAAACTTGATGCTCTCTATTGCGTGACTAAACAAACTTGTTTATATTTTTTGCTCGTTTGTCCTTGTTTTTATCTTGTTTTGTTTTTTCTCCCTCATCTAATCTTTGTGATTAGTGTCAGACAAATATAAGGTTATGACAAAGATCAGCCGACATGCAATTTTTTTTTTCCACTGCACAAGTTCGAAACATAACAAAAACATATCAACATAAATTTTAGACCAAAAAATTCGATAACAATACTCCTCAAACCATACTTTATCTTCTTATATAAAACAATATCTGATGAAAACACTGAATTTTCAATACACACAATCACATTATTTTTGGCTGCCAAAATATGCATCGAAAAAGATATATATATATATATATATATATATATATATATATATATATATATATATATATATGTGTGTGTGTGTGTGTGTGTGTGTGTGTGTGTGTGTGTGCCAATCTCCTGAGACTGGGGTCCGCTGGAAAATATGCAACTACCGCACCCACTACGCGGGTCTACTTTGTGCTATATATATATATATATATATATATATATATATATATATATATATATATATATATGAGATAGCAGTGCATTTTCCAGCGGTGCCAGTCATTTTGATCGAGCCGTTGTAAATATCAGGATTCCCAACGCTGATTTTCAAAGCGATCAGCCTCTCTCTCCACTTAGCTGATTGGCACAACACAATCTTTCCTCCGCCATTCTGCCAAGTACTAGACTAAGCTAAGCTCAGTGAACAGTGTTCACTTAACAGGAAACAAATTTTTTCTGCCCTCCAACCACACGGTCACCAAAGCTTACTGTAGAGCTATTACCATTTATCAAAGACAAAGATTCCTTCCGCAACTACAAACTCTGTCTGGAACGCACCTTTCTCCTATCACATTAAATATGACCTAGTAGCAGACATATGCTCCTTTAAAGCAACCGACGACACTTATCAAATGTCCTTTTGATGCCAACAACACAAAGGGAAAGCAGATAAAAAAAAAGAAGAGGAAAGAAGGCAAGATTCCTTCTCAAAACGTTAGGTATCTGTAAATAAATGACTCCATTCGAGTCAGTCTAGCAACTTTGGAAGAAGCAAAAGCTACATCAAACAGTTACACATATTACTACAGATAAATAATTCACGCCGTCACTCCTACAACACACGATAATGGCTTTAACACAATAAGTTAGCGATCTAGTATACAGTGGGGGAAAAGAAGTATTTGGACGCCTACGAAATGTTCAATTAAAACACTTCCAATGCTTATATCACCAATTTACACAGGTGATGTATTTTGATATAAGAATAGTTATCATAAAGAGAAAAAAATACATATTTCCAAACATACGATGCAGGATAAAATATAAACAAAAGTAGCGGTGGAAAAAGGTTTTCGGACACATCGATTTCATATTTTGATACATAGTTACTTAGACCAGGTTTACTATTGCTTGCAATTACCCTCCACAAGTTTTTTGCAACATTCTTTTGAAAAATAGCCCCACGTTTTCCTTGCAGACAACCTTCGAGTCATTAATGTTTCTACAGTCTTTTTGATGAATTCTATCTTTCAAGCATCGCCATTAATTTTCAATTGGATTCAAGCCAGGAGATTGACTAGGCCACAGAAGCACCTTTATATTGTTCTGTACAATACATTCACGAATTACTTTAGTTGTATGCTTTTGGTCGTTATCACGTTGAAAGATCCAACTATCTCAAAACTCCTGCTGTTGTACTAAAGAGAACAAATTAGCTTCCAAAATACTACGATAAATCGCTCCATACACGGTTCCTTCAAACAAGTGAAGTACCCCTGTGCGTTTGAAATAGAAACACCTAAACCATGATCCTTTCAATTCTGGGTCTTCGTAAGGGGATGGTGTTTTGATATCTCAAAGACCTCCATTTTCTCTCCATACTTAATGAGTCTGGCTGTGGCTGAAAAGCTCAGTTTTTTGTCTCACTTAACCAAAAAATACTCTCCCAAAAATAAATGAGCTTCTCTAAATGATTACGAGCAAACTTTATCTGAGAATTCCAGTACTTTTTTTCTTTTCAACAGTGTTATTTTCCTTGAGGCATGGGACTTACACTGTTCATTATTAATAGTTCTTTTAGTAACCGATGTTCCTGCTGCTCTTAAATAATCTTTGATCTTTTTCCGAGTTATCATTAATTCACTTTGACCGTTTTTCGAGTTGCTCTTGGGGAAATCTTCCATGGAGTTCCAGTCAGGAGAAAGTTTTGGGTGGCAGCAAACTTTTTTTCCACTTGAGAATAGTCGATCCAATGATACTGATGGGGATAACCAACATCTTGTCAATGGCCCTGTATCTCAAATCTTCATCAAACTGCTTAACTACGCCATTCTTTGGTTTTATTGAGAACTACTTTACTATAACAATGACAGCATCCTTGCGAGATGGTGAAGTAGTGAATGATGATTGTGATGGCATCATACCCTAGTGAAGTAGTGCTGAAACATTCTAAAAGGTTTCTATGCAGGCACATAAAGATATAGATCTGCTTTCCTTAACTTACCTTTTTACAATACATTTCTTATAGTGCCTGATAGATACGTTTTTCCACAGTGACATTTGATTATATGCTCTTCTAGTATATGTTTGAATTTATGTATTTCCTTCTTAATAATAATTAGTTCTGGATCGAAATACAACACCAGTGTAGATTCAAAGAAAATGTAAGCATCAGAAGCATAATTGAATGAATATTTTGCGAGTGCCGAAATACCTTTTTCTGTCCAATGTATGAAGGAAATATGTCCAGAAAGAACCATCCATTTTAATATTGACTAAAAGAAAAAAAGACTGCCTAGAACGTTGGCGCCTTAGTTTGCCTTAAAGTATGAAAGAACTCCCGTTGAGACCTAACACGTTGTCCCTTTCAATTTTCAAAACAGTCTACTTTTGGGTCGCTATTAGACTATCTCGGTGTGTTCTCATGAATCTCGTCAACAATCTGGGAATCTGTTCCCTTTCAACGGCGATCTGAGCTTTGGAAAAAGACAGAAGTCGCAAGCAGCCAAATCTGGAGACTGTCGGGGGTCTGAAAGACTTGAGTGATGGCGCGTTTTACAAGAAAAAAATGTACGAGACGTGGAGAATGGACAAGCACATTACCTGCACGGTCATTGTGAATGCGATAGTAACTTAGCACACAAGATTGTTCGACAGGGTTTCACAGCCGATTGTGTAACTCCACGAGAGGCTGCCTGTTATATCAATGCTACACAACCTGTTCTCGAGGTATTCAAAATGGTCGGATACTATCCGACGAGATCTCAGACTTGTATGTGCTTTTATGTGTACGTTTGTGCACGTGTGTTTATGTGTGAGTCTGCGTGTGTGATCCTATTGATATATTGATGTTTATTCTCGTCATTGTCAGAAAATTGTGAATGGAAGTGTCTTGGTTGCTTGTTTAGAGAAATACACGCGTTTGAATGAAAGAATAGCGAGAATAAAATGAAATAGTTCGGAATGATGGTGGATCAGTGGTTAATGATGAGAGTAGAAATGAATTTCTGGTCTGCTCCAGAACGTCAGGTGTGAGTTGTCAAAATCTAACGGGTTTTCCTTACAATGTTCCTTTTAGGCCATTTAGCTGGTCCCAGAGATAAAGGAACGGGGTTTGGCTCGAGGCCAGCAGCTCCACCTCGTAAAATTTACTTGCTACCAGCATCACCCAAGAGATTATCCCTGCGATCTCCTCAGCAAGAATCTGGCCTGAAACATTCATTTTCCAGAGGATGTATGATGCATGCTAGTTAGAGCCCACAGAAAGCCAGTTCGCCAAATAAAACTTCAAATGACACAGACAAAACAAAAAAAAAACAGGATACACTAGAATCGTACTTCAGATCGGGAGACCAGCTCAAATGATGGACTAGAATCAACGGGAGAAGAGTGAGAGTTTGGACGCTGAAGCGGATCAGGAGAAAATCAGTAAAGTGTGTAGCAAAGGCGGTCGGGCTGATACCGGGTCCAGCTAAGCGGAGTTGCCAAGAACCTAGTCCGCTGGCATAGCGAGGTTTCGCCCCTATGCTCTGCAAGGATTTTCCACGAATAAACAAAATAATGAAGTCACTGGTATATCCAGGCGATTTGAAAATATATGTAGATAGATAAGTCTGAATAGAAACCGTCATGTGACCGATTTCTTCTAGCTGCATGTTATATTGGGAGTGATCAATTGAAAAAGTTGGAAAAAGGGATGATCAATGAATAAGGTACTTTTCTCATCTTTTGTTGAGTAGTGATCATTCAAAAAGTCTGAAATTCCCTCCCACCCAATCAAACGTGAATGCTGCTGGGCACAAACTAAGGCATCAGTTTTGTATAAACTTACACTGTAAATTAATCCCCAATAAGTAGCTATTTGGAAGAGGGTAAAAAAACATTTTTTTTAGACATAATAAAGAGTAAATACTGAAAAAGTTATCCCTCTACCTCCATTGGTGCGGCCTGTAGATAGCCAACCAGCCAGCCAGCCGAACCAACTTGAAAAACTATTTTGGCAGTTTTCGTGACTGTTAGATGACAGTTTCTTTTTTTTTTATAGATAGATAGATAGATAGATAGATAGATATTCTCTATTTCGTACTTAGGTAAGAAAAAAATTAAAAGTGAAGGAGAAAACTTACCTCTCTATCATCAACACTTTTTTATTTGTTTTCTATTTTTCATTGGTGACCAATCCTTTCAAGGAATGAATAAATAAATAAACGTCCATATGTATATACATGTATAAGGGAGGACAGTGTATAGTATTTTGGTAATGATAATTTTTCCTCAAATCATCAGTAAGCGAGCTCGATGACTTTTTACAGGAGAAACTAGGTTTTGAGATTTTATCAGAGCAAATGAAGTAAAAGACGAAAGAAATTTGGAAAGAAACCGATACAGATAAGAAGAACAGCGCAAACAACTTTGATGTCCCCATGGGAGCTTTTCATTCTACCCAAATCTCGGATCTAATCGAGCTGTACATAATACAAAACCTAGAAAGAATCATTGATAAAACTGTTGGGACTAAACAAAGATAATGGTTTGTTAGTTATAAACGACAGTAATGGATCTGGAACCAGTAGATTACAAAGGAAAATCAATGCATTCAAGTATATAAGCTTTTGAATTGAAATTATGTTCAACATAAGAATTGTGAATTTCTTTGACGTTTCCCTGAGTGATAACATGCATCAATCATATTCAAAAGACAACCAAGATCCTACATAGATTAACATTAAACCAAATCACTCATATTTTAAAAAGTTGGCTTTAATTATGGATTAAACTTTGTAGAGAACGTAGATAACAGTACCAATAACAGCAAAGCCAAGGACAGGAAAAAAATAGAAACATAAAAACCATTGGTTCAATTCACCAAAATTCAAAATAATAAAAATCAATAATAGAAACTTTAGACCTCCAAATAATTTTAAAGAAGAATGCTACTTGTGCGTAGATGAGGAACTAAACATTTTAATTTTGAAGACAGAAAGAACCTCCTGAAGTATAGAAACGAAATGAAGGAAAACTTAAACTGAAACCTAACTAACCACTCATTAACACTACGTTTAAATAGAAAAATAATATAATATGAGTAATTAATACCCAATAATAATGATAATAATAATAATAATAATAATAATAATAATAATAATAATAATAAACAGCTACACCTGCTACAACCCTTTTAAAGTCACACCATAAACCTAATTCACTCAATACTAAACTCTAGACACGAATATTACCTTACGATAAATATACTATAACACAATAAGAGAATCAAAATAGACTACACAAATATTAACCCCCGAGAGGGATAATTTTAAAATAGCCAAATAAAACTAGTAAATATCACTCATAACATATACATAATCACAATCCAACGGCTTGATGACGATTAATCAAACCAAATATCGACTTACTGTCACCAAGCACCAAACTATCAACCCAATACAAAACCGCACTCTTCCCCGAGTAGCAACAATCGATTCAATACCATCATAGTTTTGATACCCAAACTTCCATTAAGATGACACAATAATAATAATATAGACTCCAAAATTGAAATTAGAAATTTAAACTACAACAATCACAATAGGGGTATATACAGCTACATGAAAAAAATCGAATTAAAAATATCAATTATAATTATAGTTGAAATAATATTTGAACTAAACACTAACATACTGAAAACATTATTATAATCAAAATCAGAAGACAATTAAACGAAATACCCACGTACCGTATTTCTTAGATTACAGTAACATACTTCCCTTATTACCCACACAACAAAATTCGCTCATTAACTCAGCCCTCTATGGTATTCGTTAACACCATATTAACATAACAACACCAAAATAAACCGAACCACGGAGAAAACATTGCATTGATTCCGTTTCGGCAAAGAACACCAGGAACAAAACAATCCATCCCTCTGATGAGATGTGTTGGACATGCATCGAAATACTGTATCGTTTTTTTCCCTCAATTTTGTATCGTTTACTAGGAAATAAATAGAGAATAATTTTCTATAAAAATTGAGGTTTGTGAGAAAAAAAATGTAGCTTGTCATCTGAAACTAGAGGAAATATTGAGCTACTGCATAAGCCTAAGGGGTCGCACAGAGCAAAAGCTTTCGAATTTGAATGCTTGCAAAATGTTGCTCGTTCGGCTACAAAGATCTACAACACGACCATTGACTATTTGAATGGGCTTCGATTTGGAATATCGAGAAAAACTCACCGTACGAATAGGTGCAATCACACACTTTTGATGAGCAATTGGAAAATGACTGCCGTCGATAAAAGAAAAGATACAAACCAAAAATATGGTGTGAAAATAGGCGTAACCACTGCAAAGATCGCCTAAAGAAATTTGTGCTCATGGGATGTTTGGCCCGCAAAATCGACATGTTTCCCCAGAGAGTAAACGAGCATGCAACCAATTTGTCAAAATGCAGAAGTATTGGAGCTTGAAACAGTGGCGGAACTGACACACACACACACACACACACACACACATATATATATATATATATATATATATATATATATATATATACTAAATCCATCCGCGATTTTACAGGGGGCAGATTCTACAGGGGAGGGGGCAAATTTTGGTTGGCCTCTTTAGGTTGCCTCCCCTTCACTCATACACACGCACTTTCATACGTTATAACGCAGGGGTGTGGGATGTAGCTAATGCATGATTTGATAATCTCGGATTCCCGAAAGAAAATCTGCATGTAAGGCGCCTAAACCGGAAAAAATTACAAAATTTGTAAATTGAGAACATGGCAACTTTTATCGCAGTGTTGTGGCACAATGATGCTTTTGCAGACCCGAAATTTGACCGTGAAGAAAGATTCGTGTATGAGTCAACACCGCTTCTGGCGTAAAATGCCACGTATGATTGTTTTGATTATTCTCAGCGCATGTTGTACGTCAATGGATTGTACTGTGAATTCAATATGATTTAAACAATAAAAAGCAGTCTTAGTATATTTTTCGTAATTTAACGTCCCAGAATTTTGTGAGGGCATTGTATGGACTGACTACCAACGCAATTAAGCTAAAACGACCTCTGTCATCCAGAGCATGTGTAGCTTACCAAAAAAGAGTTCGCTAAAATCGCCATTACATAAAGAGTGTCGGTGAAATAATCCGATTGACTGTTACTCAGGATATTGCGCAAAGAAGACACAAAAAAAGAGATGATGAAATGAACCCAGGAAATGTCCGTAAGTTCCTTAAATTCAAAGATGGTCCAGAGGATGAGAATTGCACTAACTCTGTGATGCAGAATGGGATAATTGATTAATCTGCATCTTTGGTAAGAGAAGAAATTGCAGATAATGTGAAATCGTGTCATTATTTTTCTATTCAAGTTGATGAAGCCAATGATGTTTGTAGAACAGAGCAGTTAGCTTTGGTTTAAAATTCTTGTATGAAACTTCTTGCTGTGTTCAGAGAGGCTTTATTTCCTTTACTTCCCTGATCATGTTGGCTGGTGCGTCTATTACTTGACACCATTTTAAGTCGAGGGAGAGAGGGGGGAACTGAGTTTGGTTCATTACTTGTTGGCTTCAGATTTGATTGAGCATCAGTCAAGAGTGGAAGATAAAGAGGTGTTCAAGAACGCATACGTGACAAAGCTCCTCTTGCTTATCACGTACACTGTTATGGACTCAGACCTAATTTAGGTTTTAATTAATGCTGCAAGATATATTCCCGAAGTTACTGATATCTACAGCATCTCCAAAGAACTGAACGTCTTCGTCAGTAACTCTGTTGTTCACGAGAAATTTATTTCCATGCAGCGAGAAGTGTTTCCCTAAAGTATTATTACGAGAACTGCAACATCTAAGTGACACACGATGGTGGTGTCGGGCCGTCTCGTGCGAACACGCTTGGTTGTGCCTGGAATGCGTGGTTAGACTTGAAGGAGACTTCCGCCGATGGGACAGGGGCTCGTGCTTTATCCGCTCGAGGATTGCAGAATTTGTCGACCCCTTACAATTTTTTTCTCGGATATTCTTGGAAATGATAAAACTATTGCTGCAGAATAAGCAAGCAGACATAGAAAGAGAAGCAAACATCATTTCTTTGTACAGTGATGAATTAGCTGGTATGATACTTGAACCTTTTGACTTGATTGGGTGTTACTCTGATAAGATTAATAAACTCTGTAAGAAGTGCTGCATTTCACCCACAACTATACAAAAGTGAACAATAAAAGCCTAGACGGCTTGACGAATTCATTGTGCCTGAATTCACAGGTCAAATGTCAACTGTACATATCAGCATCTTCTATTCAGTCCCAGACAGTTTTATAAGTGAATTAGACAGTCGTTTCCGTAGAGATTACTCTGTAATCTTTTTGTGGTATTCAAGCTCTTTGCCCCGAGGGAAACACATTCTTGTCTGAAGAGGACATAAAGAGATTTGCAGATGCATTCTCAGTTAATGAAAGTGATTTGAAACATGGGATTCCTTTGGTGAGAAAACTACTTCTGAAAGAGCCTGATCAACCTGCACCCGCCGTTCATTTCCTGTCATTCATACATCCTCATAAAGCAGTGCTCGACTACTTATACATTTACTATTAATAGCTTCATGCGAGGGAAGATTCTCAAAATTGAAATTAGTGAGAACATTCATGAGAAATTCTATGACCAATGACAGACTGAGACACTTTACACTGCTATCGATTGAAAGTTCGCGAGCTGTGAGGAAGGATTTAGAATGTTTCGTTAATTAATTTGATAGCCTTTATGATAACCATAGAATTAACCAGCATTGAAACTTTTGTTAAGATTGTTTGTGAACTACCAAGTATACTAGAACTTTTTTGCATTATTCATACATTCTTTTAATTACCTTTGCCCTGATAAAGGTTTCCCAGCGTTGCACCCTTGGACGCTTTCAATTGATTGACTCCCTAATGAACTGTCCAATGAGAATCAAGGAAAGTATCACGTGAGTCGGACCCTAAGGATTCAACGGGACTTGACTTAGAACACGCTTTCTCTCCGGGATAGCATACACAACGGACATATAATAGGGGATCTTCGTCTTGTCACCCCTTACTTCAATAAACCTCTCAACAAAACTTCACAAAGACACCAACACCTTACAATTTACATACTACCAAGAATTCAACATGACTGGAAATATGTTCAACTGACAAAGACTTCAATTACGAACCTTTCAAGAACCCTACAAATTCTTAATCATGGTTACAAAACCTTCAACGGTAAGTAACAAGAAGCACTTTTCTTGCAACACTTCAGTTTCTATCTCTTTCTTTTCTGTTATTAAACATGAAAAAAAAAAGAATACATGCCTAGATATATCTACATCTCATTTGGTCTTGCTAATCAGAATCACTTACTTTACCTTCTTACTTACTTAATTACCCGACTTAAATTTAATATCCTTATATTTTGCAAGAACGATTCTTGTAAGTAATTACTGCTACTACCACTACTATTTGTGAAAATTGTTTGATTTAGTAGTATATTACTTGATTTGATGAAGTACTACACCGATATTTCGGAAAAAATAAATTCTTTGTATACAGTTGTGCTTATCATCTTGATGAAGTATGAAAAAAGAAATTTCTCCTCGCATGCATTCTGAGTTTTGCCCCCGTCTTTTAATCTCGGCCTCCAAGTAGCCCCCTATTTTCTGAGGGCTTGAAATACCAATGACTATATCCCTAAAACGATATTTACTAAGTACATGAAGATATACATGGTAATAACATTACTAAATTACCCAAGAGGTTCTGCGAAATTTATAAAACACATGACCACTCACATGCACGCACACATACACTCGAGCAAACATATTTCAAGTAGCCAATCACAAACGTATTTAAGTAATCTGCGCACAACCAGAATAATGCCATCCAAATTGTTTCTAACAAAGCATACAAGTCCAATTTCTCATCGGACAATATCATTCAGCAGAAGCAATCTAATGCAAGCTTTGCTGGAATTCTACCAAAACCACCGTTAATTATGGTAACAACAAATTGATGTGTCCAAAAAGAAATTTCATCAGACCGACCCTACAAAATTCTTGTCTGGGGCAAAGTGTACAGCTGACTTTCGATGGAAAAAAAACACGCAGAGGCGTGGTGTTGGCCTGTTAACCGTGCAGAAAACGGATCCGGCGAACTGAGTTCAAATTTTAGCTGAGGTAGTTTGTCTTCGTTTCATTTGTATACCTTTAAGAAAGGCATGAATCCACCTCTCTCTATTTGCCAGGTCAGGGAGTACACCCTGCTGCTGGTACCATGTAACCCGGTACAATCAGTTACATGTTAGGTGGAGAGTAGACGGGTACCGTCAATAAACCCAAATGCCCGAAGAATTACTACGCAAAACCCAGTATTTCGTGAGGTGATTTGATTAATTTGGATACACCACACACGAGAGAGTCGATATAGGGTTAGCAAGGTGTTGGGCATCATCTGATATATATGTTACTCCAGTAGTGTTAGAGTTTTCGACTCCTCTGTCTATTATGGCTTTTTACGTACTTGTAAAATCCATGATTCTCAAACAGCATGACAAATATTGCTTCAATCCGTGTAGTGCATCATTAGATCAATTTTCTTTGTCAGAATACCTCCTGTTTATACCCAATAACAGACATCCAGTTTTCCGGTAGAGTAATCCTATTTTTTATCATTCCCGCGTATATATACTGTCTGGGTGTCATAACTAATTCTGCAAAGGACTGGTTTTCTGACACTTCTGATTTGTTTTCCAATTCTAATTGGATACGATTGTCCCCGAACATTCGCTTTCATTATTCAGCGATATTGATTTTTTTTTTTCATTTACATTATGAATCATCGCGGGATTCGCGTAAAGTAACTTGTTTCTAGGAGTTGGTATCTAGCCATCAACGCCCCCTATATTGAAAGGGCACAAGATCGCTGATATATGACAGACTGTTGTGGCGTGTTTCTTCTCCTAAAGACTACCCAGATATACGCCGTACATGAAGCCGCATGGGCAGGGCTAGGAAAATCAAAACGAAAAGAGACAAATACAGGCAACCGATACATTGCGTGTGTGTGTGTGTCCATGTGTGTGTGGACCAAGTTGGAAAAAAGGAAAAAACGGCAACCCTAAAAGACTTCATATACATTTAGGTACATTGACAAGTTTAGCTCCAAGAAAGAAGCGGAAAGGTCGGTTTTTAAAAGATATCTCTAGTCAAAAGGACGCTACTTATCCTACAAGGCAAAAGAAGGACGATTTTACATTAGTTTCTCCTGAACCTATCAACTGGTCATCTTCAGTGCCAGGGGAGGGCGAGTAAGTCACTTGTATCTTGGCCTTCCCTTTCTGCTGATTACTACAAACTATTTCAACCCTCCACCAGCTGATTTTGTCCACGGGGTATTCTCTCTGTTTATCTCTTCAAGTGTCCACAGAGAATTCCTTTGTTTGTTTCTTGGAATGTTCACAGACTGATCTTTTCGTTTTTCTCTAGAAATGTCCATGGGATAAGTCCTTCTGTTCCTTTCTTGACATGTCCACGCAGTATTTATTTTGTTTGTCTCTTGAATTATCCACTGAATTTTCATTTTATTTGTCTCTAGAAATGTCCACGGAGTTTTCATCTTGTCTGTCTCATGAAATATCAATGGAGCTTTCTCTTCGTTTGGTTATGGAAATGCTCGCTAATTTTGTTTGTCTCATGAAATGTCTCTGGAGTTTTATTTTTTATTTTGTCTCTTGATATAAACAGCGAGTAATCCTTTTGTTTGTCTCTAGAAATGTCCACTGAATATTCTTTTGTTTTTTGTATGTCCACATATTATTTATTTTGTTTGTGCCAGGAAATATCCTTAAAGAATTCCTTTTGTGTGTCGCAAGAAATATCCACAGAGTATTCTCTAGTGTCTAGAAGTGTTCCTTTTTGTGTCAAGAAATGTCTATGGGGTATTCCTTTGTATCTAGAAAAGTCCACGGAGTATTTCCTCTGCTTGTATCTAGGAATGTAATTTTTTTTGAGTTGTATCATTTATGAGAGAAGAGTTCTCGATGCCAATGATAGAGAATACGTAAATATAGTGTGAACACAGAAACCAACAAAAGTGTGAAACTCGGAGCGGCTCCGAGTTTCACGCTGCCGCAATCTTCAGACCGTTTTCTGATGATCACGGCAGCGTGAAACTAAGAGTCATCATGAAATGTTGATTTTGGGGTCTACACTATCTATATCAATATTTATGTGTGTTTCGTTTAACACGACGGATAATCGTCGGACTTTGAAACCTTGATAATAACCAATGATTCTTGAAAGCACTAAATACACAACTCAATGAATTTTGGACAGTTCTTTTACACTTGAGATCCTGCAATAAAAACACCTTGTTCGCAAAGAAAAAAACGATTGAATAATTCGACTCGACAAACATTATCTGTCGTGTTTAACGAAACATGATAGAAAAAAAGATTATCGTGTATATGCACATTATATATATATATATATATATATACATACATCATCACCATTATATATATATATATATTTATATATATATATATATATATATACACATCATCACCATTATCATCTATATATATATATATATATATATATATATATATATATATATATATATATATATGCATCATCACCATTATATATATATATATATATATATATATATATATATATATATATATATATATATATATATATATATGCATACATATATGTATCATCACCATTATAAGTCCATTACTGGGTCTCTCCCATCTCTGTCCATATCGTGTGTGGTATATGTATTGAACATATACATTGAGGACAAAATAAATGAACTGAACTACATCATAGTGATACATCGGAAACATCAGAAATACAAATACAGACTACAACTTAACAAAAATCGCCCTCATATGCAAATATCCTGAAACGAGCAACGAACATGATAATCAACATCAACAGCAACAACAACAGCAACAACAAAATACAAAATCCTTTTCAATTAATACTACTATCAATACTAATACCGATACAAACAAACGCCCGGCAACAGAAAAGATGCCCTCTTCAACACGACTTTAATCAAAACAACCCTGAAGAAAAACTGCCATCCTCCGGAAAACGAGATACGCCCCCAAACCGAAAAAACTTGGCATGGGAGATAGGAAATATTTGGCTACGGTAACGTAATCTAATCACTTGAACAATAACTTCGAAAAATTATCAAGATTAGAAATGACCCCGATAAAAAAAAAATGATTAACCTAAGAGAACGCAAAATCAGAGGAGACTCTTTTAAACTACTGAATAAAGGCTTTGAATTCTGCTGCCACCATCTGCCGCAATCTGCACTTTAACAAGATTAATTTAGATAACCACATACCAAACATCATAGATTAATTTGAGGAACCCGACAAATCATTCACCCTCAACAAAATAGATGCATCTATTTAAACATGGAAATACCAATTAAGGAAGACATTAAAAACGACATCAAACACGATAATACGCAAATCCGATCACAAGATTACCTATCCAACGAGCAATAGGCATATCTCAAGAAATTCAATGATAGAAATGATCTAATTATTACTCAAGCAGATAAAGGAGGCTCCATAGTAATTTGAAGTATAGATGAATATCATAAGGAAGCAAATAGTCAACTAAACTATCAGGAGCTTTACAAAGAATTCCCGAGTTATCCCTTCGGGGATTACACAAAAAGCAATCGGAATCTCTCTAGAAGATATGTGCCTTAATAATCTGATAGATAAAGAAACGTCAGAGATACCTAAATCTGTGAACGTTAAAACTGAAAAAATACACGGTGAAATCACAAAAATAGAGAAGTTCGCACATTTTAAAAGACATTCTTCTCTAGGACTAACCGGTTGTGTACGATACTTTGATGTCTTTCTCATTTTCCAGTGGGAGATGAGCAGATTATCCATTATTTTCACCACTTTTAGAATATAGTCTAGTAATAGTATTCTCATTATCCTGATTATTTTTCGTCCTAATATTGGATCAGTGCTAACTTTGGTTTATATACTGAAATTTGATCGACACTTGTTAGATATAAGTTCAGTTCATACCTACCAGCCACCTGAAATAGAAGACTAGTAATCAGATGAGGTAATTGCCACATCACTAAATTATCAAGTTGTGGAACATTTCATACGATCCTAGCTAAGCATGTGAAATATTACATAAGAGACAGAACTAGGCTCTTGAAACAAGATTAAAAACATTAGAAAGATACCCCAAAATGCTATCCTAGTGACTACGTATGTTAAATCCCTATACTCTAATATCAATCACGAGGAAAGGGTCGCAGCCTTAAAAGAATGTCTAGATAACAGAATAACAGAATAACAGAATACAATACAGAAATGATCACACACCTAATGCAACATTCAATAACTGTAAATAGCTTCATTTTTAGACAACCTAATTCATGCAGATAAAAACGAAAAATTACAAACCACACTATGCACTAAACTTACAGACACCCACAACTATCTCTATCTTAGATCTGCACACCGAAAAACACCTGGAAGAACCCTCCCCCCTGCATCACTCACGTGCTCTAAGACTCGGAAGTATGTGCTCAGACTATGAAGAACTAAATGAAAATAATGATAAACTTATACATTTCACAACACCGACATAATCTGATGAAAGATCAAATTAACAGAGCGATCATTATCCCTACAGATGACACTAACTGACAATGATATATCGTATACCTCTTATAACGACATTTAATAACAGCTTAATCATGCTCTTCCTCATTAACTCGAATAATTAAGCACCACTTGGATATCCTAAAACTTAAACCAGAACTGAGTAATATGTTCCAAGAACCAGGTTTAGTTTCTTACCGTCGTTCCAAAAACCTCAGAGACATGACAGGTAATGATATTTTAATCAACAGATATTCAAAACTACCTGCGGTACAAATTACCATTAAAGATACATTCATTAGTACTATAACTAAGAAGGCTTTTTAGATCCACCATAATTCGAACTGCAAAAGCAGGAATGCCATCTACTTCCCTCTGCAATGTAGTTGGGAAGGCTGAATCACAATTTAATATTAGACTCTACAATTACAGACATAGAATAAGAGCATTCAATAACAACGACCACAAGCTACTGCCGGTCGAACAACACTTTTTTCTAAGCAGGCCACCATTTCAATAGATGTTAATGATAGAAAAAAATGGAGAAATACATACCCAACCAAAACCCTGCGATATCTGAAGCTCGTGAAGAAAGGTGGGTGATACACCGAGATATCCAATCACCTGAAGGGCTCAACAATAAATTAAATCATCAGAACAATACGCAACTCCACAACACAATTTGAAAAATAACGCATTGGACAACACAAGCCAACCCTTCGTATGACACCCAATTACACACACACATTGGTTTTTTTTGTTTTGTTTTTTATAAATATACCAAAATACAATGTTTTTGCAACTATACTCAAACAACAACCAGTCTAAACTTTCTATAAATATTCTTAAAAACCACAACAAAATTATTCTCTAACACTCCACCGAAAGATTGAAAACTTTTATCACACGAACTGAATTAACACCGAACCATTGTCGATCAAATTCCAGTAAACTAACCCCAGTTAGCACTAATTCAATATCAAGACTTGAAATAACCTGAATAATAAGAATATTCATATTCTTAAAAACAGTGAAAATAATGGATAATTCCCCTCCCCCTGTCCAAAAATTAGAAAGACATTTCGATGTACACTACCACGTTATATTGATTAAAAAAATAGAACAACAACATTAACACAGAGACGCTGTATCAAAGAACTGCGTCTCCAACTATCCCCAGTCAGTCGGGTAAAGAAAGGAAGAAATAATAGCTCTAACAACACCCACACACCAGAAAGTCCTTGTAAAAATTGATACCATCACAAACTGTTCTTTCACTTTACATCATACGCCGAAGAAGACAAAATTTGTGCAAACTATAGTCCGCTAACGAACCAAACGAAGAATAAAATGAAAGGATACAAAATAATGAATTCTTTCACATATATACTCCTGTTTTGTCTTGAATTTACTTATATATATATATATATATATATATATATATATATATATATATATATATATATATGTATATATATATATATATATGTGTGTGTGTGTGTGTGTGTGTGTGTGTGTGCACGCGCCACTGAGAGATTTCTGAAGTCAGATTTCCCAAGTTCTATTATAATGCCTTAAAGCTGGCATTGTCTTTTTCCACTCTCTTTAATCCTGTTTCTCTTGGCCGGCTTTGTATCGATAGATAATGTTTGCATTGGTGCCTTGTAAGAGAATCATTACAACTAAATTCTATGAACTATTTATGTATTGTCGTAGCATCCCAAATTAAAGAGTTTTAGAAAAGGTTGAAGTAATTTTTTTTACAACAACAAACATTGCATCCATAATGAGAATTCTCCAAAGAGCACACTGAATAATAACAGAGCATAGATATTTACTAAGCTTAGATTAGTCTGGTCCAGGTGCTACATAGTAAGTAGGAAAATTATATTGTACCCATCATTCAAGGAAGAGATGTACCTTCTTCGAAAATCAGCAAACCAAATCCTGACTTTTATCAGAGCTCGATCGCCAATTACTGACACCGGTGAAGAATATGCAATTTAGTCCACAAGTTGATATTTGCTTGGTCTGGTACAAGGCAGCATAATATGAATAGGTTGGTTGTATTGCGTCAATCATCCAAGTAGTTGGGGCCTGACGGCTTTGAAAATCAGCCCTCGTAATTCTGGCTTTTATTTGGACTCGATCACTGATAACTGTAATTTTTTATTCAATTTATATTTTAAACATTATTTCTATAAATATATTAGAGAGATAAACCCTACAAAACACCTACAACTAAAATAAATATAAGTGACCACTCGACGACAAGATTATTGAAAAAAAAATGAAATTTTAACACAAAATTATCTCTGAATTTTTTCATAGAATTTCAAAACTACCGTTTTTACTATTTTTTATCTAATATATAGACCTTCTTATGCAATTGGATTGAAGGCACAAAACACTACTTTTATTTAGGGTAAGTTACTTTCGAAAATAATGTATTGGTTTAAAAAAAAAAACCTCGATAGAAGATAGAACACTTTCTTTCCTGGTGGTAAGTCACTTTTGAAACTTGACAAAAAACACTACTTTATTTCTTATTTGACTTTTTTTGGATTGAAAGCAGAAAAAATATTTGTTTTTCTGAGGATATGTAACTTCTGTAAACACGACATTCGTTTACATTTTTTAAATGATGACGTTTGAATAACGTCATCCGGTGTCCAGTCAAATGTGTCCCGGACAATCTCGGGGTGCGAAAAGTAAACTTGGTAACTCTTGTTCAACCAAGTGAAAATTTTCTCAAACAATCTGAATATTGTTGTTAAGTCTGAAACAAGGTGGAGTGCAAAAATAGTGAAACCCATCAACAGGTACCTTGGGGATATACTTCAAGTTCTCCAGGACTTGACAGACGATGAAAACGAGACCAGTGAAACAAGAAATGACGCTAGGCTGCTGTATAACCGCATTGAGTTACGATTTTCTGTCTTTTCAAGGGTTCTAGAAGAAAGATCTTATTCGCATTGTCTGTATTCAAAAGAGATTGTAAGTTCCTAGCATGAACTTCTATGATGCTGCCCTGGATTTGAATGAAATCATTTGGATGATCAAAGAGAAGTGTTGCTCAGTGAGTCGCTCAAAGAAGGATTCAGTTTCTATCAAAAATGGTGTATCGAAGTTGAAAGATGTCACAGGCGAAAGAAACGAATGGCTGAATTAACAGACGCAAGGTTAACAGCCAAGGAGGAAATAGAAAGTCATGAAAGGAACGCTCGATTGTCTTTTCAAAGAAATGGACGAAATATCCTCTCGTTTTCGCGACTCCGATGTCAAGTGATGGTTTCTATTCGATGTCGAGGGTCAGTGTCACGACACCGACAATGATGACCTGGAGAAGAAGCGCAAATATTTGGGCCAATTATACAGCTCTGATGTTTATGGACAGCAGCTATATGAAGAAACCTCGGAATGCATAATGTCGCTCTACAGTCGGGCTATCAAGACCTGAAGAGCTTCTTGGATTAACTGTTCAGTAGGGAGATTAAAGCGTCTTCCCTTATCTTTGCATTGCTATTCAGATAATGCTAGCCATCGCAATTTCAATCTCCAGTTATGAGAGATTATTCGGCAAGTTGAAAGTAATATTTCCGAATTCGAGAACCGACAGACTTTGATCTTGTTCTGCTGCGTGTAGAAAGAGAAGGTAATAGAAAACTGACTTGGAACACATCATAAACTAATTTGTGTCAGCAAAAGCAAGGGAGGTGTACTTGTAATTTTCATATAGTGCCATAATTTGTTGATTAAATTATTAATGAGCTTGACTTGTATTTTTGAGCTGATATTATGGTAGCGTTATCTGAAAGATGGGTGTCATCGTGTCAGATGTTTGGACAGGGGCGTAATTTCCGTAAATACGCATCTGAAAGGAGGTATAATGATTTATTGATCTATCGCTCAAGTTTTAATAAAATTTTTCACCAAGTTCTTCATGAAAAATGCTGTAATGAGTTCGATCCTCACTAGCTTAGTGAAAAATTATTTAGGGCGCTTTGCATGGTGTGATGATTAGCAACCTAATCTCACAGGCTAACTCGTTAGTGTCTTGAGTTCAAGCCCTGCTCCGGTGTGTTGGATTGTTTCCCGCTTGCGATGATTAGAAGGAGATATCTCTCCTCCCATTTGTGTTGGTTGTTTTTTTAAAGTTGAGATTAGCTCGCAAGTAAGCACCACTCTTTTAGATTTAGTGTCCTCCCTCAATAACTCAGCAGACGACAACTAAGCTGCTGGATTGTTTCTCTTTTTAGTATAGCCTTCTTTTAAATGGACTTTATTACAGGGTTGAATGGTTCTATCTGCCCAGCTATTTTGTTCTTGAGACCGGGAAGCGTATTCATGCCTTATCCGAGGACGTTAGCGCGAAGGCATTACAAAGTACCTCAGCCAGAATTTAAACACGTTTTGCCGATTCCATTTAATGTACAGTTAACATTTTGGCAGCTCTACCAGTCTCGGTCAAGTTTAGTCAATATAGGTACCTAATACTCTTATCAGAAATTCTAGAAACTGAAAGGCTCCAAAAACTGAACATTTTCCAAGGAAAAATGTTCTGTTTTTAGAGCTTTCTTACTTAAATATAAAAGGTACTTAAATATTTTTACTACTAAAAATCAATACTACGCGAGTAATGTTATAGTCTATCTTTATCTCATTTCATTTACCACTGTACAAATGAACTGTAATATTATTTATAGTATCAATTGACCCACTCTGTGTAAATATTTACAAGGTTCATTGCAGAGACACTGCCATTACTTTACAATCGACTTAATTGTCTACTCTATATATGGTACCTGTGCTACTATTCCGAATTCCGAAAAGTGTCTGGTCCCAACGGTTTTAGATAAGAGATTGTGTATCGGCATGTACAAAAGCTTGTCTAGAATCAGTGCAAATCATCTCTCAGAAGTGATTATTAGAGAATAACAACGGGCGGAACCCAAATTCTCTTTTTCAGAAGCCTTCATTATCATAACGAAGGACTATCAAACAAATGAAGGTAACTGAATGTATCACAAGAGGCTGGCGACAAATGAATAGAGTGAACGTTGAAAAAGAGAAGCACAAATACGAAAACTGTTTGGTTATTTGGACTCAATTATGACGTGAACCACAATCAAGCATTGTCTACAATTATGAAATCTTTTTGGGGGGAAATATCTTTTTTAATCTGTGTGACTGAAACCATCCAGTTTAGGATTGTTTTCTTTTTTGTGGGCTCTCAATAAAATTTTGTAAGATATTCTCATGCAGAATCCACGTTTACTAGAGCAGAAGAAGGAAATTCAACACAGCATAATGTTGATATTTTTAATTTACCGCCGGATCCATAATAAACTGTGCCTTTATGTGTCTGCTTTATACTTGTCAAAAGCCAAGCCAATAGCTCGAAATATTTCAAGATTATTGACTCAATCTTTTTTTCTTTTCTTTTCTTGCGGCAGGTGCACAAAAGCTATTTTAAAGTCATTGTAGAGACTAAGACCTTGAAAGAAAAAACTTCTCAAAAGCCAAGTCCATAGCTGGAAATATTTTAGGATTATTGGCTCAATCCTTTTTTTTTTTTTTTTTTGGCAGCAGCAGCAATTGCAGTAGAAGCTATTTTAAAGTCATAGTAAAAACTAAGACATTGAAAAAAAAATACTTGTCGAAAGCCAAGCCAATAGCTCAAAATATTTTAAGATTATTGACTCCATCTTTCGTTTCTTTTTTCTTTTGCAGCAGTTGCAATAGAAGCTATTTTAAAGTCATTGTAGGAACTAAGACCTTGAAGTCTCGTATTTTCATTATAAAGGCGCTAATTTCCACTTCGAGATAATTAAAACATGAGAGTGTGTTGTACTGGGAGAGAGTTTCTAAGCATCACTCTTACGCTGTCTTCCCTGACACCGATAGTAAATATTAATACTAATTAAATTCAGCAGTATATAAGTATAGCTCATAAAAACCTTGCTGCTGTTCAAACACTCATAACATATCTCTTTTAAGGCTCCTACCGTAGCGTAGAGGTTAGCAGGCTTGTCTTGAAGACCGATTCGCTGGTGTAGCAGATTCTATCCCAAATGCATGCTTCTCTACTATGTCCTTGTGTCACACTAAGCTAAAGTAAGTAAGCACCTACTTTGTGGGTTAGATAGTTATGCATTTTCCAACTGCGACAGTGATCGGTGTTTGAGCTGGGGTAAAGCCTAGGAAATTGAATGCTGATTTTCAAGATTAACAGACACTCCCAACCTTCTCCTATCCCAATTTACCACCTTTTGGTTCTGTGTCAAATAAACACGTTTAGTAATTATGAAATTATTTTATGTATCTATATAGATCTTAATTACAGCAGCCGAAAAGCAATCCTCTATTAGAGTCTTAAATTCCATATTTCAATCACGGTAAACCGTGATTGTCCAGGTTCGAATCTCGATGATGTCAGTATGTTTTTTTTAGTTATTCTCAGATGTGTCCATTTAGCGGTAATGCCCTTGGGAAAGGCATGAATGTTTTCTCCACTCCCCAGCTTTTGGTAACTAAAAGGGCAGTCTGGACTCTCTAGCTATGAATAGCAACCAATCTTGGAGACGAACAAATCTTCCAGACTAGAGAGTGAAGGCGACCTCAAGGCAATAGGGTGCCAATTTTTACTTCCATTCGATAGCTTTTGCTGCCAAGCTGATGCCAAACGTATCACTTTTCTTACATTTGTACTAAATCATCGAGATCGAAGTGGGGTTCTGTCGACTGGGCATCCCAGGAGCTCCATACGCTTCGTCCATGCTTGCGCCCTGGATAGGTCACTTCAATGTTGTTCTAGTATCTACTGAAACAGAAAGAGGCCTTCTTTAGTTTATTTTATGCTTTGTAAATATCGATATCATCTAGGTTTGGTTAGTCTAACCAAGGACACAATTGTCGGAAACCCAGTAGAGATTAATTTCGCCATACTAACAGATGTGTCTGCGAGACGAATAGCAATGGTCTGCTAGGCTAGATTGCTACCCATTACATCACGATAAGGCACCATAAGCTAAGTAAGTATCTATAATAGCAGATAATATGAAACATAACCTTAGGCTATGGAGCCGAGCAATATATATATATATATATATATATATATATATATATATATATATATATATATATATATATATTTCATTCTTTTTGCATTGTTTACAATGGGCGAGTGTATTGAGCGTTGTAAAGGCTGCTAAAAGAACAGCGTATAACTATGTGCAACTAAAAAACACTAAGATTAATTACGCTAAAGCAAGTGAATGATTGATACGAATATATTTATAAACTTATCAAATATATTTTTTTTAATTGGCCAGATTTGGGGCCGTTGTAGATTTTTATCAGCAAAATTGGAAAAGTGCCAGATCTAGCCAAAAATGGCTAATATGGCAATCTTGCCATAATGCTGATATGTCAAGCTGCGTTTTGATTGGTTCATGATCGTCGGCTCCCTCATCCGACTATTGTTGACATTAATTGATTTGAACTTTGCTAGATTATTTGACGATGTTTCATACAACCACCAATACCGATACAAAGAAGCAGTCGTGAAAATAAGGGATACACTCTTCAACACGACGACCATTTTAAAAAAAGCTGTTACCCTCAGAATTACGAAATAAGCCCCTACCAAAAAGTTTTGTACGGGGGGATCAGAAATCGTTTGGCTACCACAACATAATCTGTACATCACTTGAACAACAACTTCGAGAGAATATGAGGATTAGATATAGTAAAATAATTAACCTCAGTCAAGGGTTGGCAAAGTACGGCCCATGGGCCACCTGTGACCAGCGTAGCTTATTTGTGTGGCCTGCAAACGTTCTTGTAAGGAGATATCAACTTGTGTGATTCATGACGTTCTCGCATAGAATAACCCGCCTAACGAGACTAAAATGAAATTTTGCTGACATACCATAAACATGAGAGTGCGATAGTGAAGGACGGCGTAGAAACATATTATCGTCATAGTATTCTTTTCTGGTGTAATAGCAAAAAAATCCTTTCTGTGCGGAGCTCCAGAGGTTCTCTGTTGGCCGTCAAATCTCGCGACGGTCGCGATTTCAATGGTCAATGTAACTTTAGTGATAAAGAGCCCCCGCTATCACTCGGTTCTATTAATTTGGCGCTGGACTTGAATGTGGTTGGTACAAGGCGATACCTACTTCTAAATATGGCTTTGGGTTGGTTAGAAACTTACCTGAGATCTAGGTACTCACCACCAGGTTCGAACATGACCAAGTCAATTGTTTACATACTTGACTGCAGAAAAATCAACCTCTATAGCAGCTTCATCCTTCTTATGGCATTAGAACAAAGCAGATTTTATAAGTATACAGATGTAGCGGTAGTCAGTTGTTATCTAAAGCATGATAACAGCACATCGTACAAGCAAGTTGATGATAGTGTGTGTGTACCGACGGCTTATGGCACAAGCCTATTTTTTACACTGAAAAATGGTACAACAAATCCAGCTGTTCAAGTATATACTTGAACAGACAACCAATATATGAATGTTTGTGTTTGCGTGTGCGAGCGCGCGTATGTGTGTGTATTTCTTCTATTCACTTCCATACACAGGTGGGCTATGTTTAATCTGAGTGAAACCTACCATCTATCTAACCGCCATCAACACTCATCCAGCATAATCTAATATCACGGTCAGGCTTCCTACACTGACATATATGTAGTTTATCATTTTCAAAAATAAAATTCTCTCTCTCTCTCTCTCTCTCTCTCTCTCTCTCTCTCTCTCTCTCTCTCTCTCTCTCTCTCTCTCTCTCTCTCTCTCTCTCTCTCTCTCTCTCAAACAACGCTCCCGGTTCTCTTTTGTCTCAAATATGAATTGCCAGCAAAACATCCTGACTTTATTCAACATTCAATGCCGCAACTGCGAGCCAATCTATATAGGCTATTGAGTTCACCCACCAAATATGGCTTCAATCTTCTTCGATCGAAGTCGCGTGTTCATAAAATTATATTGCATGTCTCTTGTCCAGTAGCACCCTCACACTATCTTGTTTGTACATACCTAATTAGGACGTATGTAATATTTCCTACTCACCAAAACATGTTCGCTTCGCCATTATAAGTTACCCTAAAATCCCTGGATCCATTAATGGCTTGTACAGACTTACAATGAGTGTATCACTTTACGAAGGCGGATCAAAAGGCCTGTGGCCTGAAACAGTTATCAACTGAATTTTGATTTGAAATTTTCACCGTATGAAGTTCGATAAATGTGATCTATGGAGGAGTGTATGTTTAAATACATAGGCGAAGAAGGGGATCATCATCATCATCATCATCAGTCTTTTATCGTCCGTCGTTGGACATAGACCTTCCTCAGGATTCGCCACATCTCTCTATCGTGAGCGTTGCGGAGTCAGTATTTTCTGAATTCGTCTAGTTTGTCTCTCCATCTTGTATTCTGCCAGCCTCGGTTTCGCATATGATCTCTGGGGATCCATGTTGTGAGTCATGATGGCCATTTGTTGTCTGCCATTCTTGCAACATGACCGGCTCATTGCCATTTAAATTTTCTTGTAGATTCAATGATGTTTCAGACTCCCATTTTTTTTCTTGTTATATTGTTCTGTCTTGTGATCTCTCCGTGTGAGGTTGTGCATGATTCTCTCATGTGCACGTTGCATGGTTTGCAGGTCTGTCTCTTGGTTAGGTTCCATGTTTCAGCTTTATAAGTGACTATCGGGAGGATGCATTGGCTGTATACTCATCTTTCTAGGGTTAATGGGATCGTCTTGTTTTTGAAGGCTGAGGGGTTTATACTGGAAAATAAATACGTCACGTGTAAATTGAATGATTTTTCCCGTCATTAGGCTATAGTCTTATTAATGTACCTACATAAGTCTTCCCATACATGGGTACTTTCTTCGTAGAAAAGTTGTAAAGCATATTCATCTTCCTGCATTCCTCCAAAACCATTAATCACATGTTATCTTACTATACACTGATCCATTAATTATTTTCTTGAGAAACATTTCATTCAAGTCATTCAGAAGTGCAATTCCAAACTTTTCAGAATCATTTCAATGCGAAAATCTTTACGTTCCATTTTCCCACTCCCGAGGAAAAACTGAGTATCAAACTTAGAATAATAAAGCCGAGAGAGACGGTAAGGCAGAAAAAGTGGAATATTTTTCACAAATGAATATTGTCTTTCAGGTTCTTCTTGAAAATTAACGATTATGGCGTTTTAGTTATTTAGAATGGTAAATAATACAGTTACATTTTTGCCTGCATTATGAAAACATGTGAATGTTTTATTCCTAAATTGCAAAGCTATTCTGTGGAAAATCCATCGATTTCTCTCATTAACTCAACAAACTTACTTCGAAATATTGGCTTTTGACAACATAGGCAAGTTGGGAGAAATCTGTTGACTGACCATCATTGGTTGACCATTGGACGTGCTATGATTTATGCCGATGATCACCAACCTGGGTTCTTACGATCGCAAATGGTCTGCGAAAGTCTCTTCTGGGTTCTTGGAGAAACGAAGCTTGACCAAAAATCGCTAATATCAGGTAAAACATATTGATAATACATAATAATATTTCGGTTTAAAAACAAACTTCATTTTGTGTACAATGTCGGACCATTTATGTTCTCTGGAGATTGTTAAACTAAGAAGGGTGCAGCTGTCGCGATAAATGATGAGGTGCGGTGGTGTTTGAGAGATATGCTCGCCCAAAACATGAACTAAGATCATTTTTTTGTTTATATAAACGTTAATCATTAATTTACAGAGTACAATTTCAACTTTTCAACTACAAAAACTACCAAGTTTTCAAATATCCAGAGTCCTGTTATTTGATTGATATAAGATCAGTTTCTCCGGGTGATTCTAAAGGATTCTACTTCGATCTGTTTTTGTGGGTTTTTTTTATTTTTTATAAAATATTATATCTTCTTGATGAATGGAAATGAAAAGATATGTACGTATATATTCTTTATAGTATCAAATTTAAGGGTTCTTTCCAAGTCTCTCAGTAATATTTGGGGTTTGTATCGTGAAAAAAGGTTGGTAATTTATGCACTGGTCGGTGGCGAGTCTCAAAAGATCGTTCGCCCAGTGACTGACGACCGCTTGTTAATAACGGTCCACTGTTAACACGCGAGCGGAACTAGATTCTCTGGGTCATGGGGTTACGCGACATTACGGGATGTGGTTAGTGATTAGAACGTATTCATACTGCGTAATGAGTATTAGGGATTTTGCAAGTACAAAAATGGACAGACAGTGATAAACATGAATTATGAAAGACTTGTTATATACTAGTCGACATCGTCGGCATCTATCGTGGACGAACCATATTTGACATAAAAACTGACTAGTTAAAAATCTCTTTCAGTAGACTGCCAGTTTCTCTGCATTACATAAAATTCGAGGATCATCAGACGCCACTGCCATGAGGCAGACACCACCCAAGCACACACACACACACACACACACCACACCCTAATGCCACTGACGAAAAATGAACAATAAAATGTTCAGAAAAAGGAGGAGAGAGGAAGACCGTTTGATAATGGGAGTTCAAATGGCTTTTTTTTTTTTCGGATCACAAAATGTCACTATTTTATTTCAGCGACATTTTGCTTCGTTTACAAACATTGCCGTTGTCCTGAAGATTGTAATTATAGTTCAGCAGTGTGTAGTAATTGCTCAGTGATTATACCGAAACTTCTAGAACCTCAATTCTGAGTGAGGCTCGTTTAGCCATATTTGAAGTCAAAATTCTCCTCATTATTGGTAATTTTGTGCCTATGGCAGCAAAATAGTCAACATTCGGGAAGGAATTGCAGATTTTAAGCGTTCTGTCTTTCACTGGTTGAACCAAAGCTACAGGCGGTATTATGTTTTAGTAACAACGATGTCGGGGATATTTTACTACTTGAAGACTGTATGTAAACAGTAGATATTAAGCCAGTTGAGAATTCAAAGCACTGTAATTACGGTAAAAAAAGGTATATAATCGTGTGTCTAACGCATCTATGCTGTTTAACAAAACCAGAATATAATGAAACAATAGACGCATACCGAGTGCTTTCCAAAATTTCGAGGAGCCCAAAGCGCAAAATTGTCTTCTCAAAGAAAAAAAGAAATTGTTTGATAATGAAATCATTTATCGTAAAGTAATTGATGTTGAAATATTCGGTGAGACACGGGAGACGTTGGTTAACCCAATGATGAACAGATTGCTCAATCTGTTCGAATTCTCCTATCTTTGGAGTTGCTGCTCGTGTGTGTATGTGTGTACATGAGCTCAGCTCTGCGCAGTTATATGAGGCGATAGTGTTGTCTTCGTTTCTCGAACGATCCATTCCAACCATTGTTTATAGCAAAATGGACTACCGTACATTGTTAAAGGGCTCCAACTGCTCCGCTATTTATCCACGGTGGATTCCTGTTTTCCTCAAACGCACTTAATTGTTCCTGTTGGAGTTTGAACTCGGCTCACTGATTCCGTTCCATGAGGCCAACTGAACCAACGCTCTTCCAACATGGAATGGAGCACTCTGATAGATGAGGAATATATGTGATGAATAAATATATCACTAAATTCAACCTTACTGACTGTCCGGTTCCGTGGAGTAGAGGGAGGATACCAGCCTCTGGGATTGAAGCTAAGGTTTCGATCCTGCCTCGCAGTACTGGATGGTCTAATGGATAGTCTATAGCCACACTGAAGAGTTGTAATACAACAAAACAGTTGTCTGTGGATGACACAATAATATATATATATAACTTAGAATGAGTTTAGTGTCCAATTTACAGCGCTTATTCAATCAGTTTTATCCGACGAATCTTTCAAAATGGGCAGTTATTTCACTTTAATAGCATTGATAAGGCACTTGTTCTTTTTCTTTAATTCAAATTTATAACGTTTACATTTTTTAATTAAGAGATTAAAACAATGGAATTATCTTTCTCACAGGCTGGATAGACAGAAGGAATTAGTGCAGTTATTAGTTCCGTTTTAGTCTGCTGCTAGTGGGTGTGTGTCCTAACTCGCGTTTGGATATCCTGTTTATGGCTGGGTATATTAACTCTTTTCGTATATTAAATTCAGTTTATTTATCATTTAGTCAGGTCGAATTATGAGTTGTTAAATTGAGTATCACCACTCAATTTTCCTTTGTTAGTTTTGTTTTTAGTATATTTACTGTTTTATTCCGATTTTGACACTAATATTTGGTTCAAAGTAGTCACTTATGGAGCTGAAACATGGAACCTAACCAAGAGACATATCCGCAAATTGAGAACTATGCAACGTGCACATGAGAAAATTATGCTAGGTCTCACATGGAGAGACCACAAGACAGCTCAGTACATCCGGGAGAAGACAAGAGTCAAGGATATCACAGAATCCCAAATGGCTGCGGGCTGGCCATGTTGCACGAATGGCTGACAACCAATGGACATTGCGACTCACGACATGGATTCCCCCAAGATCACGTGTGGAACTGAGGCTGGCAGAATATTAGATGGAGAGACGAGCTAGACAAATTCAGAAAGTACTGGCTCCGCGACGCCCATGATAGAGAAGTGTGGCGGATCCTGGGGAAGGTCTATGTCCAACGGTGGACATTGAAAGAATGATGATGATGATGATGATGGTGGTGGTGGTGGTGATGATGATGATGATTACTGATTCTAACCTTTTGTTGTTGATATATAGTTGTTTATTAATCATTGTCGCTTATTTTTCTTTAAACATCTTTTGTTAATTTGCTGCTTTATTCCGATTTTAAGAACCATGTTTAGTTCAAATAATTCCTAGGTTGAGGATTACTTTTTAAAATTTTTCATCAATTTTAATATATATCAATATCTAGTAATTTTATGTTTTATTTCAAATGTTAGATTCCTATTAGGTTATGCTTCTCTTAATTGTTTGAGGGTAAATTTCGTTTTGTGTCTGCAACTTGCTCGTACTTCGGATTTTGAGTTTAATAATTTGTTTTGTTTTGTTTTTTTTTTCCTGATTGAATCTCATCATATTGAATTTCTCTTCAAGATATAGAAGACGTTTTGCGTGTAAGATTTTACAAGTGGTTCTTTTCGTATCAATTTCTACTTCATCGTTGGTGTCTTTTTCCGACTTTTGAGTTTCCAGTAAAAATTGGAAGAAGAAGTGTCATTTCTATAATTCTCATGTATAAATTTATGTGGTTGGCTAGTCTGGTTTTTAATCAGGATTGTGAGATCCTGAAGTAAAATTTTGATTCATTTGAATTTTCCAGAGTGGAAATCTGTTAACTATTTCTAGAGTTACACATTTGTTTCCTAATTTACATTCTTGGGGCTTTTTGCAATTGAATTTTTCATTCATGCATATTTGTACTGTTTTCCTTTCGATTTCTCATCTTATTGTCATGTTTCTTTATTATTTTTCTGGGTTGACTATGCAACTATATCCTATTTTAATTGCATTTTTGTTGAGAATTTCGTAAAATCTGTTATACGTCGAGAAATGCTTTTTTTAACTAGTTCTATAAATATTTTACCGACATTTGTTATAACCAGTTTATTAAAGTGGAGTGTAAATTTTTATTTTGTTTTGCTCTCCAGATGGATTTTTGTTTAGTTTTAGTTTATATTTTTTTAATCCACTTTTTTTCCAGTGCGTCATTGGTATGTTAGGCTAATTTTATGAGTTTTGTGTTAATCTTGTGTTTAAAGAATTTGGGATTTGAAAAAGAGTGAATGATGGTCGATTTGAATGTTTGTTTTTATACATATATATATATATATATATATATATATATATAATGGTGTAGAATTTGTTTTTATGTATGGTTAACGATTGTTTGATCGAAGGTTGAATGTGATGTCCGGAGAAGCAACGATGTTCACGTTAGTTTTTTTTCCATATTAAACCCTATTTCTTCAGATTCCTTTCTGAGTATTTCCTTTCAGTTATATCACATTTATGACCATTACATTTGCAAAACAACAGCGATAATCCGAAAATAAAGAAATGAGCCCCGGTTGGGATTCAAACCCACAACCGTTATCATGCAAGTTTATTCATATATATATATATATATATATATATATATATATATATATATATATATATATATATATATATATGATATAAAAACAGTCCATCACCGTCAACACATTACTGGAGATGAACAGATAACAACCTCACAACCACGGTGAAATGGAAAATATTAAAATAAACACATGCCAGAACATTGAAACCCCATGTTACCTATGCTTGAATGAGAAATTTTAAATCCTCAGATAAAAGTGAGAATAGAATACCTCCTGAGAGGAAAATACCACCAAGTGCTGATGGTTTAACAAAACAGTGAAAGCGTGTACAGCATCCCCTGTTAATTTATAACTACCAGACAATAATTCATCTCCACTACATAGAACAAAAGAGTGATTAACAACTGAACAAGGAAATGAAAAAAAGGTATATAAATAAAATGAGAGGAGGGTTCTCCGTCCAGAAAAATACCTTCCCTATAACGGGAATAAATAGGGACATAAAATAAATCGAATCATTTGCCTGAAGAAGCCCAAACAGGATAGAAGCATTAATGTACATGAGTAGAGAATCCTTTATATATATATATATATATATATATATATATATATATATATATATATATATATATACATATATTGTGTATGTGTGTAATTTGGCGGAATATTTCCATTGAAAACGACGGACAAGTACCATCTATATATGATATTAAATATACATAAACATGAATATTTTCAGCAACAAATTAAGATATTACGAAATATAATAAGATATCAAACAGTACAAATGTACAAAGGAGAGACTTATAAACAACATAATTTTTTTCTCCTAAATAAGAGAGAATATTTCATGAACGAGATAAGAGAGAAGTAAACGACTTCGATTATCGGAAGGTTTTACGTTGAAATTTCAAAAGTAACCGATAAGAATCAGTGGCAGTATGAAGGAGTGCTTAACATTAAACAGATTTAAATTTGTCTCTGGATATGTTTATGTCCATTTATATTTAATGTTCAATATTGTGTCTGTTCCTGCATTGAGAAATCTCCAAACAAACATCAACTTCAAATATACGTATAGGTATTTATATTATACAGGAATGTCGTTGGTATCAATCAGTATGATGATATATACATACATATATATATATATATATATATATATATATATATATATAGATAGATAGATAGATAGATAGATAGATAGATAGATAGATAGATAGATAGATAGATATATAGATAGATAGAGAGAGAGTATATGTCATGAATGATTTTTTTCCATATGGATTGTTCTATATATATATATATATATATATATATATATATATTTATAGGTATAATTTTTCACGTATATACAGGTTTCCCGTAATCCGAAAGAAAATCTCTTCGTAGCCAAAAAAATGGGAAAAACTTTTTGAGTGTTCCCAGGCGAAAAGAATGGTGAGGATGTTTTGTTGGGCTGAGTTAATGGAGATTGTGTTGGTAGGAGGTACAGGAGACTATTTTGGAATAAACTATTAATTAACAATGTTCGTTAAATATATCATTTTAAAGCGTAATTTTCGATCTATTTATTCGAACTGAACGTTTTCTTCTCCCCATTTATTCTGGTTTATTCGAGTCTGTCAAATCAATGGTGGAAAAAAGCAAATTCGAGAAATTTTGTTGTATGAGATCGAAAAATGTAACTTGAAGTAGTGGAAACTGTTCGCAATATTAACCAAGTACTTGTCCAGGAGGGGGCGTCAACGAACGTACTGCAACATTGGTTCCAAAAATTTCGAAACAGATGAGGTCGTGGATGTCTCCCTGTGATTGACAATATCCAATATAGGGCCATAATTGAGGTGGATTCACGTAAAACAATTCAAGAACTAAATGTTAACAGTTGTTCGACATTTGCACCAAATTGGACGAGCAAAAACTCAAAAAATGGGTGAACGGAAGCCAAAATTTCGCTGCTACGAAATCTGTTCTGCACTTCTTTTGTGCAACAAAAAAAAAACCATGTCTTGATTGCTTTGTGACACAAATGTATTCTTCACATCAATCGGTGGCGTTCCGTGCAGTGGCCGAACAGAGGTGAAGCGTCAAAACACTTCCGCAGACCAAAGCTGCATCAAAAGAATATGATAGTCACAGTTTGGAGATCGGCAGTCCTGGTGAAAATCAAACAGTATTGTCAGGGATTAGACAAAATGCTACGTTTAATATTGGTCAATCGAAAAGGACCAATTCTTCTCCATAACAATGTCCGATAGGATGTCATGCGAATGACCCTGTAGAAATTGAACGAACTAAGCAACGAAACTGTGCGTCACCCAGCTTACTCATCACACCTTTCACCAACCGACTACCACTTTTTCAAGCATTCCGACCACTCCCTGGGATACGTATACAACATACACTTTTTAATTCAGGGCGTATTCAGTGGATCATTGTAAAAAGAGGTGAATATAATTAGTGTATTCTTAATTCAACAATTATAACAATAGATAATTTGCCTCTTGTTTGGATGTGCAACTATGTGAATGTTCAAAAGAGTCCATGGCGAATTCGAGTTTTATGCACGTTATTATTCTTAAAGATATGGGTATGTAATAGTGAGTGCAACTTTTTAAGGTTATAAGAATGCGTGTGTGCATTGTAGTAGCAACATTTTAGGTGTGAAAAAGTCAATAAGGATTGAACTGGGGGTGGATGTACCGCTGTTTATGTGTGCATGTAAATATATGTTGAGTGGAAATATATTCCCGGTATGGACAATACTGAAACCTTTCCGAGAGTTAGATTAGCTTTCTTTGATATTTTTCGGGAGTGGCTCCTGTGAACCCCATTTCGCCTGCAGTCATGCTAGCTTTGGTCAATAATTCGTGAATGTTTAGATTTATTTAGATTTATGAATTTTTTTTCAGTCAAGATTTCGGAGGGAAATCTGTAGAGCCAATTTTGCACAGTTTTTGTTCACTGGTAAAATTGTTTCCTTGCCAAAAACTAATTCGACTAGCGTACAGCCTAAGCCTCTTTTCACTGCATTTCGTATGGATAGAAGTACAAGCGCCGAGTTTCTGATCCAATTTTCCTTATTCTGTCCCATCGTTAAAGCTGTTTTTAGTTGCGTATGTGGTAGTTTTACTAAGCCATTCGAATACGGGTGATGGGCGATTGTCGATATGGTTTTGGTTCCAAGTAAATTGCTGAATTCACAGAATAAAGCCGACTGAAACTGGGGACTTCGGTCTATAGAAACAACACTTTATACTCCATAAATTGATATCCAGTCTGTTAATATAGGTTTAGATATAGTTTCAACGGATGTGTCTCTGTCAAGTATAGCATTTGGCCAACGTCTTAATCTATCAACGATAGTCCACAAGCGCGTAAATCCCTGACAACAACCCCACAATGTCACAGTGCAGATGTGTAAATCTGGCACCAGGATTACTGAAAGTCCCCGTAGGTGTTTTTGATTGCCTTTGCGCTTTACGCCGTTGGCAGTCTGTAAAATTGGTAATTCAATTTTCTTTTGTCATGTTCGGCCAAATAAAACGCTCTTTAACAATTTTTAAAATAGATTATCTACTTGGATGAGGTAATTCATGTAAACGTTCAAATATTCGTTTTTCTAAGTCGTGGATTGTTTAAAATGTTTCCACTTGATACTTGCTCATCAGAAAGTGGAACTGGTATATCTTGCAAACTCAAAGACGTATCCGTCAGGACGTCTTGTATTGGAAAATCAATTTCTTGCTCTTTAGCGAACAAATTGTGACTTGATACGCCGTCACTAATTGCTGTAATTTTTGAACGGGATGATATATGTCACGGTCTTTTATGAGCGTTTAATATACCTGGATCGGTTGTTTAATGTGAGGTGTAGTATGTCTTCCTTGCGATGTATATGTTCACATGAATAAGACGATGAAGATGATGATGACCACTGGAATAGTAGCCGCGTGCTTTCATTTTGTAGGAAAACTTCTTTTTAAAATGACATTCAAACAGCATTGCATTTATTTTTCGTCGTTCGAAAGTATTTTTCTGGTCATTGTGTTGCAGTGTTTCAGAATGTTCGTTCGAAGTGTTTTAGAATATTCTCGTCGTTCGAATGTTATGCACTGGACTCTGTGAGATAAGACGATTATCATAAATCCAGGCTTTGTTTTCCTTTGAAGTCGGTACGATTAAAGATTTTTCGCCGTAAATCTACGAAGGTGAAGAAATGATGTTTGCCATTCGTCGGAGAAAATTTGGGCACTCTGTTTTTCCGCCAAATTATGTTGAAATGGCCGTTGGACTAGTGTACTTTCTTGTCGGATGGAAACGCGCGTGGTTTCACATATTGTGTAACTGACTTGTTGAAAATTGGCTGCCTCCGTCTTCTTTCAAGTCGAGGAAAATTTGCCGTTGTTCAGAACTCCTGCTTTAGACATTTTCTTTTGCTTCTAGCAGAAATTGAGTCGAGTTCGGAAAATCACTAGTGCATAAGTGATCGACATCTACGCGCATGCGCGTTTGTGTGTCTGTGTGTGTCGAATTTGTATTTATCCATCGAGTCAGTTTCCGTGTGTTGGTAAGTGTTACGTTGGCTTGGAAGGTATTTTTGGTTGTTGATTTTGAATGGTGTTTTTGTCTCCGATCTCTACGTCGTTAAATAAATGTCTCAACACACACATTTCCCATGTGCTTTAATAGGGCTTCTTCAAATGAGTCGTAAGGGTTTACCTCGGGTATCATTGATGATAAATAGGTGACCATGCCGGCTACTTCTGATGGAAGTTTCTCACTAACATATGCACATGACGCCCTTTGCAATTTATTTTCCTCGCTGGAGACATTCTACAGAGGTATGAAAGTTCTCTATAATATAAGATTGAGTTTAGAATTGAAATTACTTGAAGCTGATTCCATGGTGAGTCATATGAGCAAGAGATCATAACGATAAAGTAACACAGTCCTTAGGAAAACGAATTACGTTTATTTCATTTAGTCAAAGGAAAATACATATGTAGCATAATCTTTATAAGTGAAATGTTCTATCAATGTCTTTGTGTGTAATGCAAAGAGAGTTTAAAAATGAGTGTATTATTCTGATTTGCATATCAGAATATAATGGTGTTTTCATGAAGGTCTTTGTACACAAGATATTATGAGTTGGTGCGTAAATCTGAAATGTTCAAGGTGTATATGTGTGGTTAGAAGTGTATACGTAGAATAAGGTGTATGTACTTACAAAGGATTTAGTAGGTTTTTCGGCTCCACAAAACCTGTTTGTTTTAGAGGGCCGTAGAGCCATCGGCTCACACGTCTATCCTGTGTCGTGTCAAAATAAGAAGAGACAGAGATACAATCATGGCACTACGACTACGTGACTGTGTTTATGGTCCTGATTGCCTACGTCAGACTGTGTTTAGGGTACTGATCGGCTGCACCATTTTTAGTCACTGACCTGTGAGCATTCTGCCTATTTTCATTCGCTCCTGATGATCTGGGGTGAATATTAAAATTTTATTTATTGTAATTTACTCTTGATAATCTGAACCACCACAATTCCTTGTATTTGGCAAAATCAAATATTGATACCCGTGATAATTATCGCCGCCGGGACCGGTTTTTACCGTCGTTAGCTTCCTTTGGCCCTAATAAGGGATTAAATCTGTTATCTCAATTTTACTTTGATTCTGCGACACTGGCTACAATGCACCATTTTGACTACTTTGAGGTAATGTATGCATAAGTGGGATCGAACTTTCTGTATTACTTAATTTGATAGATGCATAGAAATCAGATCATTATTATCGTTCACAGGACCCATAGGGAATTATACAGCAATGAATGTGAGCTCATGTGGAGCTGCGAAAGCGGATAGGCAAGTGTTGCATATGTATACGGTGGATGTATGTGAACCGTTGGGTTTCAGGGATACACGATATGCAGAAGCACTTTCATGATGACATGGAGCCTACCAATGCAGGATGCGCACTGAATATAGTAATACCCTGAGGAGGACTTGCGCAGTGTGGTTCATAATTCATCCGAATACTTCTGGGTGTATGATATTTTCAGTTTGCTGGTTCAGCGGTTAAATAATTGCTGATCAGTGATTAGTTGTTCTGGTTGTACAGCTTGACCTTCATTTTGAAGCGCGGAGTGAACACGCTATTGTCGATGCTGATCAGCATATCGCTGATCAGGAAGTGCGACTTGAGCGTCTCTTCGAGGCTCCTGGAAGAAATGCTCGTCAATCGTAGTATGGACATTTCTTTGTTGTTTTTGCTGATCTGCAGTCCTGGAAGTTAAGCTTGAGGTTCCCTTCGAGGGGGTGACGGCTGCGCATGGTTTTGTTTTTCTATAACATAGCCTCATGCAAAATGTTTATTTGACGACGACGACGACGACGACTACGATGACGTGTGGAAGCAGGATTAAGCTTTGGCATGATTTAATAAAAAACGGAATGAATAAAATGTAAATATTCAGTTTTGATCCGACGACAAGAGATGGATAATGAAAATTATCACCTCCCCAGTCCAATGACGGACAAATAACGTAAGTTAATGAAAGTATTAAGTATCGATGAAGCTGTGCTCTCACAATAGGAAAATTGCAAAGTTTTGAGTCCGAGTAAAAATTTTGTTGCGCTTAAAAAACAAAGTTGTGAGCTGGATTATTTTTTAATTGTAACCAACACAGCATTAAAGTCATGTATTGAAAGAACCTCGTCTCAAAATTGGTTGGCTCTTATGAAAACGTGTACATGATTTCTCGAGAGCAAGCACATTATTATTGTGAACTGGAAAAATGACCCCTGTTCTCAGTGAGTTGTTTCGAAAGCTCCAGTTCTCTCCCTTTCACTTACTCCTGAAATTTTTTTTCTTTTTATTCTATTTCGAAATCATTAGAGATGCGATTCTCGACATATCTACGTCATTTTTAGATTGTCAGAAAATATGTCATTTCAGTATACCTTTTTATTGTAAACAGAGCACCACCACCCTAAGTCGACTATGAAGGCCTTGAATCGAAAAACACTTGAAATAAGACAGGTGGCAGTGGACATGCAGGAGGCGAAAAATACAACGTTAGCTCGATATCCCTTGTTGATTTTGTTAAATAGGGGAAAACGCAAAAACTCAATTGCATATGGTCATCTTAGAATAAATAGATGAATTTTTTTTTGGATTTCGTGTTGAGTCAGCATTTTGTGACTACACGTTATTGTTTTATTGTCCGTGTTCCTGATTATTAATCGAAGTTATTGATTATTTTTAAACAACAGGTATCACAAGTTGTGGTAGGACTTGAACACTGGGATGTTTCCAATTGTGGAACGACCACATGTTTGTTGTGAAACGTCGGATAGCCTTCCGACGGTGGAATGATCCAGATAGTTGTTGTGAAGACTTTGAAGCGTCGGTAAATCACCAATTGCTGTGATGGTATTTTCCTTTGAGCGTCGGGGTCATCAATTGTTGGTTAATACGTATGGGTTACGTAAACAATATACACATTTTGATTCAAAACACGTTCAGTAAATCATTGGACATAGAGGTGGATATAGTAAATATATTCTTCGTTCAACAAATAAAACAGTAGAGGATAGTTTGTCTTCTGTTTGGATGTGCAACTATGTAAGTCTTCAAAAGAGTCTACGGCGAATTTCAGTTTTGTATACCGTTATTGTACATACAGATAAGTGTATGTAATTGCAAATGTAACTTTTAAAAGTTTAGATGAGGAAAAATTAGTAAAGACTGAATGGGGGGAAAAAATGTACTCACTGTTCATATGCGTATTTAAGTATACGTGGATTTAAAGTTTATCACCAGCGAATCGTAAATGACTACGCTCGATTGAGTTTTCTAACTGACAATTACTTCATGCAAAGACGACTGAGAAACTTTTCCTAAAGTTAGATCAGTTTCCTTTGGTTATTTTTCGGGGGGGGGGGGGCTCGAGTGAATTCCATTTCACCTTCTGTCAGACTAGCTTGTGATTGGTTATTAATTCGTGAGTTTTTACCTACCTAATTTTTTGATATTTTCTGTTACGATTTCGGAGGTAAATCTGTAGAGCCCATTTTACACCGTCTCTGTTCACCTAATTGGGTCTTCTCAACAATACACACACACATATATATATAGTAGTGATTACTGGTGTGGTTCGGGGATCAGATAACTTCTCACATGGCCCACGCACACTCCTGTACAGAGTTGAGCATTATTTACTCGCTGATGCTCAAATTTAATTTTTGTTTTACCCTGTCAATGCTGAGATTTCTAGTAAGTACTTTTATATGAATATTTTCTGTCTGCGTACAGCAGTAAATCCACAGTTTGAAAAAGAACAGAAGGGGGTAAAGTAATACTATCCTCTATTGTCCTCAAAAATTGACGCAGGGCACAGAACACAGACGTTTCAGAAAAACTACTAAATCATGACATTTGTTCCGTGACTTTTTCTTCTTGTGACTTTTATTCTGGAATTTGGACAGCATGTCCCTGCAAAGACGGTAGCTCGATGCTAAGGATGACTTGCACTACAGAGTTCGAATTAGAAAAGAAGATGTAAAAAAAAAATATTATGGATCTTTTTATTGATTTTCTCACTGGTTGTTAACAGAAACACATTTTTATAAGATGCAAAATAAAAAAGAATTCTTCTCCATCGATGAACCATTCCAAATAAACACCACATAAAAACGATTGTTCCGTGCTTTTTCGTTTGGGATATGACAACGTTTTCATAAACGAGGATATTTCAGGTTTATGGCGAAACTTTTCAGAATATATTGTATATAACTTTCCGCCTCTGTTAATTTATTGTTACGTCTGTACGTCAGAAAGCTGGGAAAGGAATCAAACAAAAATATATTCAGTTTTCATATCTCAGCTTTCAAAGTTTTTATTGTCATCTCTATCATCATCATCAGCAGCAGCAGCAGTCTTTTATGGTCCGTTGTTGGACATAGACCTTTCATAGGATTCGCCACATCTTTCTATCATGGGCGTCTCGGAGCCAGTATTTTCTGAGTTTATCCAGGGTAAGCAGCCAGTATTTTCTGAATTTGTCTAGTTCGTCTCTCTATCTTGTATTCTGCCGACCTCGGTTTTGCATATGATCTCTGGGAATCTATGTTGCGTGTTGTTATGGCCATCGGTTGTCTGCCATTCATGCAAGATGACCAGCTCGTTGCCAATTAAGTTTTCTAGTAGATTCTATGATGTCTCCTGTTTTCTCTCCAGTATACTGTGCTGTCTTGTGGTCTCTCCATGTGAGGTTGAGCATGATTCTCTCATGCACACGTTGTGTGCTTCTCAGTTTGTGAATCTGTCTCTTGGATTGGTTCCATGTTTCAAGTTCATAAGCGAGTATCAGTTGTATACTTTTCTTTTCGGGATTAATGGGATCGTCTTGTTTTTGAAGGATGAGGCTGCTCTACCAAAGGCTTGCCATCCTAAAGTGATTCTTCGCTTGATTTCTTTTTCTTTTGTGGGTTTCATGGAGATTCGCTGTCCTAAGTAGATGTAGTAGTCTATTTTCCCCAGTTTTACATCTTCGATTTTGACAATTATGTCCTTATTCTCGATGAGATTGTTGCACATGACTTTTTTTTAATGCAGTTCAGGTGTAGGCCAACTACTTTGCTTTCTTCGTTTAGTTCATCTAGCATTAGTTGGTGGTTGGGTAGGTTCTCTGCGAAAAGGGTGATGTCGTCTGCAAATTTGAGGTTGCTCAGATATCCACCGTCTATTTTGATTCCCTTATTCTCCCAAACCAGGTTTCAGAAGATCATTTCGATGTAGGCAGTGAAGAGTTTGAGTGAGCTGGTATCACCTTGTCTTACTCCTTTTTGGAGCTGGAAGGGTTCAGAGTCGTTATGTAGCCTGATAAAGGAGTTGCTGTGACTGCATATATGTTGAAGTACTCTGACGTATACAGAGTATACGTAGAAGAGTGATGGTCTTTATGACCATGGGAATTTTAGCAGGGTCAAAAGCCTTCTTGAAGTCTATAAATGCCACAGCGATTGGCATTTTGTATTTATCTGATTTATTGAATGGAGGTGGTCCATGGTCAAGTAGCTTCTCCTAAATCCAGCTCGTTTCCATGGTTGGTTTTCATCTAGTGTTTTAGTGATCCAGTAGTTGGTGATGAATTTTTGTGAAAAGTTTGTATATGCAGTTGAGTAGGCTTATAGGTCTGTAGTTGTTGAGGTCTTTGGGGTTTCTTTTTTATGTAAAAGCATTACGATTACCGTGTTCCAGTCTTTTGGGACTTTACTCTGTTTTAAATACAAGTTGAACAGAATAACCAGGTTTTTTATCACCAGCTTTTTTGAGTAGATCGATGGTGATATTATCTGGTCCAGGGACTTTTCCTTTTTTTGTCTGTTTGATGGCTTGTTCTCAGTCTCTGACTCTAAAAAAATCCATTTAGACCCTCTCCCGTTCTCTTTCCTTTTTTCCTTTATGTATGTGTATGTTTTACTTGAGTGTTGTTAAAAAATCGAGCTATCACAACATGGTCCTGTGAGTAGAAATAAATAAAACCTGCTAACGCTTAAACACTAACAAATCTAACTTTAGCCACCAGATCAAAGGGTCAATCTTGCCTATCCAATACTAGATAAGCCTAAAGATTGCAAAAAGTTATCCTCTTTCCTTGCTGGCTAAAAGTGGCTAGATTATTTTCTCTTTTTTTTTTTGTATTACTAGCTAACTTTATTGCGAAAAATGTTAGATATGCTTGAAAAATCACACGAATCTCCCGAAATTATTTTTTTTTATGGATATTTTATGTTAGAATCATAACATTGTATAATTTCACTGTTTATATAATCTATAAATTGATATTTGTTGTTTCTCTCTTCTTATTTTGATATCCCATTAATTGATAGGGTACTTAAAGGTTCAGGAGTCTTTGTATGATTTTTTCTAACGTAGTTCAACATTTTTAGCCATTAAGTTAGCGGGAGATGAAAAGGAATGAAAAAATGTAGCCATTTTCAGCCACCAAGGGAGAGATCTTCCTGAAAATCTATGCTAGTCTATTTTAGTAATGGATAAGCAAATTTAATCGATGAAAGATCTGAAAGATAAAAAGCCAAGTCCTGCAAAATATTCACTTGAACATCTTCCACATTTGACTGGTTTAGGGAAGGGTTATGTTTAATTACCAAAACTAAAGGGGGATAATCCATAGCTGACAAATATATGCTATCATGTGAGCGATCAATATCTTCTTAAACTTTGTCCAAAAAAGCATTTCTCCCCCTCAGACTGATTTAGAATATGATTTTATCTGAATATTACACAAATATAGATTATTTCATATGCAAAAATTTTCGTATCATTTCAGTGAACTGACTTTATTTTCTACATTTTCTTTCGTCCTATACCCTCAGTAGACTATCCAATATTCCTTCTATCCTCTTATCAAACTAATTAACTTCTTTTCTCCCCGTGTACACAAAAAGATTTCCTTCGGAATTTGACCACTAAAAGTAGAAACAATAGTGTTAAAAACGATTGTTTTTAGATTTGTGATCAAAATACGGAGAGGGGCTATTCGAACCACCCACTCCGGCACCCAATGGAGTTGGAGCACCAAAAATTTTATGTATAGTTCACCTACTGCTTTTTTATTAGAATTATGCAATAAAACAAATTTCATTAAATGTTGGAGGAGCACCTTTAAATTTTCAGCTATGACCTTGTCAGAATATGAGGTCAGGTAAAAAAAAATTATAATTACTTCTTTTTTTGTAAGAAAAAAACTAATCAAAATAAAAACTCTCATTTGACATCATAATATTCTTCTTTTTTTTTTTTTTAACAACGTAACCGTTGATCATAAAATATGAGTATACATCAGCATTGTGATTGTATAGTGAATTGAGTTCCCTCCCCTACTAGAACATAATGGAGCGGTTGAAAATTACCCAGGTTTAGTTAAAGCACTCTGAAGACGCCGGGCTAAAAAAAAACTCTTCTTACGATTTACCGTTTTTGCTAGGTTACGTTAACATACATACACACATACCCACTATCATTATAATAAAGATAACGTCATTTTTTTGTTTACAGGAAAACCTTTCACGCCGGCATTTTTCTGATAAATCTTGGATTCTATAGAATATATATTTTTAATGAACGCTTGAATGTTTGATTTCAGTGTAAAAATATCAAGTTTATCGAGTTTCTCGAACACACCTGACAATGGAATGAGGCTTTGTGGCTAGGCCTTTAGGGCGTAGGTGCTCTGTACGTCATCTGATTTGGCGTGTGCCCATTTGGCGAGTAATGGATTGATATCTCCGGCCATTTAAAGCAATAACACATTTACCTGACCACTCATTTTTCTTCCTAATCAGTTTATTAAAACACAATTGTATAAACTGTCAGGCATAATGCCAAATAAATTCAGTCAGGTGAGAAAATGTTTCTTTAGGAGATAACAAATTTTTCTGGAACACATAAGTTAGATTTTTCTCAACCCTTTATCTACAGCAACAAGTATATTCGGGTATTTGTTCTGGAAAAAAAATAGACTCATCCGAGACACAAAGTCTGGGAAGAGGTAACTTTCTTTCCAGGGATAATTAGTATTAAGATTTTGATATAGGCTATCCTAGAAAACAATGGATTTTGCATCTCACGCCCCTAACTCGACCTTCTTCTAAAAGAGGGAGGCACACGGTCCTCGTTCTGTGCTTAGCAGAATATGGGCTGTCCCAACAGCTATGCAAAACAACCATTTCTCTTAAATACGCACGCGTTCATCCACACACTAACATATAAACCAACACTTCAGTTTCTCTACTTCCTGCATACTTATATGACGATTCTTAACTAAATATGAATATTATGTACTTATATCACAACATTGAACAATCAATAATATTATTCAAACTAGTTGAAAAACATTTAAGGTGCATCATCGTCTTACTTCTTCTAATGAGAATTACAATCAAATTTTTATAATTGATACACACTTCAATAAATGCATTCATTGCAGTTTTAAATCTTGTTCTTTATCATGATTCATTGCATGCATATCTTATCTGCAACTTTCTTCATGCATTACAACTTGCATTTACCATTTGGTTTTGACTAATGGAGCTGAAACATGGAACCTAACCAAGAGACAGATCCGCATATTGGGAACCATGCAACGTACACATGAAAGAATTATGTTCAACTTCATATGGAGAGACCACAAGACAGCACAATTCATCCAAGAGAAGACAGGAGTCAGGGACGTCATAGAATCCATTAAAAAAACTCAAATGGCAATGGGCTATCCATGTCACAAGAATGGCAGATAACCAATGGACATCGCGACTCACAACATGAATCCCCAGAGATCGCATGCGCAACTGAGGCCGGCAGAGTATTAGATGGAGATACGAGCTAGACAAATTCAGAAAGTACTGGCTCTGCGACGCCCACGATAGAGAAGTGTGGAGAATCCTGGGGAATGTCTATGTCCAACGACGGACGTTAAGAGACTGATGATGATTATGATGATGAAACGGTCAGCTGCCCTCCTATTTTTGTGCCAGTAGCTATTTTGGAAAGAAAGGGTCTTATCTTTCTTCTCTATCTCTATCCACTATAAAGTTAACCCTTTCTTCGTTTTCCTGGACGGATTGCTAGTATCAGCAGCGGCAGCCAGCCTTAAAGAATCAATTTTTCCGTGATAGATATTACCGATGATTTTACACTCCGTACAGAATAGTAAGATTACATTGCAATCGTAGCTCATTAAACAGTTAGGTATTTAATTGGAGTCAGATACTAAGAATCTAATCAATTTAACAATCACAACAGACAAAGTGCCTTTTGGCATTAAGAATGTTAATTGATTCAACAGCATTTAGAGGCAAAACTTTGAAAAGCTTTAAAGCTCTAAATATAACGCTAGCAAAAAATGTAAAGCGGTTTTATTTAAATCATTTGCTAATTATAAGCAAAGCTTTTGAAACATTTGGAAATTCGTATACCTCGGAATTTTTGAGTTGAGGTATTATTATTATTTCTATTGATAAAACAACAAAGATGAGGATGGTCCGAATATCAATAGAAATTAAAAAAATAAATTTGGAAATTCGTTTAGATTTCATTGAATTTTGGATAGCCTTTGGGAAAGATCTTCGAGTGACTATACTTTTTTATTTGCGAAAAGTGTACATGCTTTACACTCTCGGATAATCCTACACATAATTTTGCTCCGGTTCTTAATAAAACAAGTGTAGTCCCCCCCCCCATTACTTTTAGTTAAGAATTAAATACGATGCCCTTCTTTTTGTTAGGTATCAAAAACGTCACTTCCTACGATGACTCCCTATAAAAGTTATGGTCAATCGCTTATTGGCACGCGTGGTCAATCGCTTATTGGCACCGGCACCTCTAGCTGGTAACTCCCTTTTTGCCCCGGCACTTGTTGCCAGCTTCTCTTTCTCTTTCTCTCTTTCTCTCTTTCTCTCTTTCTTTCTTTCTTTCTTTCTCTCTCTCTCTCTCTCTCTCTCTCTGTCTCTCTCTCTCTTTCCTCCTCTTTAAGATTTTTATCATCTTGCCGATCCAAACATAACTAGCCATTTTTCACCGTGACTGAAATCTGTACTAATTTTACCCATTTCAGTTCACTGATGCTGAAGAATCTCACGTTCGCATAGCTACTCGACCATGTTCTCACCAAGTACTCCAAAGGTGTATACACCTGTAACTTTAATGAATGAAATGGCAATGCTTTTTACTAACCGATAGTCACGATGATCTCTCTCTCTGCACTTGCAACTCGGCAGTTTGGAATACACACTGAAGCCGGTCTCCATAACCATTTCTTGGAACCCTCAAAGCCTTATGGATTCAAAAGCGGTTCTGACACCTCCGCATCGACTCTGTCGACTGTACTATCATGGCAACAAAAGCTCCCACCTTTCACCTTTCGCTATCTCTTCTCTCCTCTTTACACGATCGATCTGATGAATGTTATCATTATATGTATTTCATTTTAATTCGTTATTTGTCATTAATGTTCCTGCATTAAATTTATGCTTTATTTGTTCATCCAAATAGTTGTATGTGTCCTTTTTACTTTCTTTCATCACTGCGTTTACATTCATACTGGACACGCATTCTCTTCGTCCATTTCCCTTCCGTCTTCCACATTTCCAATGACGTCGACGCTAACGCCAAACCACGTGGGAGCAAAATCTTTTTGTCTTCAACAATGTCTTCATGCTACCCATTCCTCAGTGATAACCATATAAGAAACATATTTCTTATACAAGAAATTAAATATACTGTGTTGTGTGGTATTTTTGATGAAATTTTTGAATGGCGATTCGTTTCCATTTTCAAAACAGAGAGTTTTTGTAGAATGTGATCTTTATTTTCATGAATTGTATGTAACTTTTACTTTCATAAATTCAAGTTATTCATAAATCTATTAAATTATCATTACGGTTAGAAATTTATGAAAACAAATACAGAAGGTAAATGTAGATAACACTTTTTACGTACGTAATGTACACTATGATCGTGGGGAATAAGTGTGTTCACTATTTGCCGTTAAATGATCGACCATTGTCCAGTAATGACCACTCAATGAATATTCTTCAAGAAAAAGTAAGACCTGCCACCTGGGCTACGAGAGAATATATTCCGGGAATGTTGCCTAAAATCGTTTTCTTCTGTTCATAGAACTTATCTCTTTTTAATACCACAAAATTCCGATTTTTAAAATTGTCATATATTTCCAAAGCTAAAAATTGTCATTTTTTTTTTCTCAGGGGTAACAAACAGAATTTTTACTTTCTATGTTTCGTCTAAAAAAAGGATAAAGATGGTAGAAATTTGAAAAAAATAGCAAGTAAATGATACGTACATAAGTTGAGTTGTGATGAGTAAGAAAAACAAAGGAAAACATCATAGACTGTAAAACTGAAGAATAGTTTTGAAAATAGTTTTTATGTTGTCGGAAATAACACACAAAGATCAAAATCGAAAATGCAGAACTGGAGAAATTAGATCATCTACCTAGGACAAAGAACTTCAATGAAATTCTCAAAAGAAGAAGAAATCAAGAACCGCTCTAGAATGGTAAGCCTTCGGCAAAGCAAGCTCAACATTCAAAAACGAGACGATCCCATTAATCCTAAAAAGAAGAGTCGCCTATGGAGCTGAAGCATGGAATCTAACCGAGGGACTGACCCTCAAGCTGAAAACCGTGCAATGTTCATATGAAAGAATTATGCTCAACTTCACATGGAGAGATCACAAGACAGTACAACATATCAGGGAAAACAGGAGTCTATTATTAAACTCAAATGGCAATGGGCTAGTCATGTTGCAAGAACGACAGACAATCGATGAACTCCATGACTCACAACATGGATCCCTGGAGACCAATAGGATGCAAGATGGAGAGACGAACTTAACAAATTCAGAAAGTATTGGCTCCGAGATAGAGCGGTCTGGCGTATCCTGGGGAGGGAATACGTCCAACGACGGAAGATAACATACTGATGAGGTTGAGGATGGTGATGATGATGATGATTTTCATCGCTTGCATTCTTTTGCACACTTTTTTAAATTGATCGAAATTATTGCTCACTGATTTTTCTTTTTTGTTTTGTTCTTGTTCTAATTAAAGTTCAGCCTTAGAATAATATTGATATTTAGAAAATAAATCATTAAAAATCTCTCTCTCTCTCTCTCTCTCTCTCCACGTCCATTGTTTTTTTTCTACATTTCTTTCTTTCTTTCCCTCCCTATCTTAACTTTCGTCCTTTTTTTTTTTTCTCCCGTACTTAATTCTTTCTTTTCATCATACTTGGTAACGGCGTCCATTTTTTGAAAGCAGACGACAGCCAACGCTCTAACCAGCATTTGTGACGTAGACACTCCTCCTTCTCTCCTCCCTCCCTCTCTCTCTCTGTGCATCTTTCATATTACCTTCCCTTTCTGTCTTTCTCTGTTTTACTCTTATACTAATACTTATATTCTGTCTTTTCTTCTCTCTGTCTATCGTGACACCGGTGGACTAAGACTTGAGAAGTGGTCGCATTTATTTAGTTTTAGAAGATTGTACTTGGGGACAAGCAGCGTGGCCACTGGGGAAGAAAAGGGAAACTGCTTCCCATAAACACTCTTATCAAAAGTGATGCCTTTCCAATATTTTGTCAACTTTTTAGTGCCCTTGTCGTATATCATTTTCTTTTACATTAACACATGGCATTGGTAGAACTTTCTTGACTCAATACTTTATTTTACCGAACTGCCAATGATAGGGACATGTTCAGTGAACAGTACATATTTGCGATAGAAGATTCTATAGGAAGCGTTACAAAGAAAAATCATGGAATCTGAACTGACCGTATCACCGAAGAAATGACCAATAAGAAAATAACTGGCTACGCAGAGTGGTGCTAGTCCGAATATTTGAAAAAAAACAGAAAGGCTAGTGATTGGCCATAATTTCCAAATAGATAAGTCCCAATTTCCCCCTTACCGACAAAAAAGCCCTCCAAATATCTGCTTAGAGGAAGCTTCTCCCAATACACAGGAAAGCAAAAACCTCGAGTTCGGGAAATAATTCTGATTTGAGACGTTAAACTAGAAGATTGGGGAATAGGTTTGATTTAGAATGTTACCCTAGGATATTAGCAAATAATTTTGATTTGGTTATCCCCGGGACACTTCAAAGTCTTATCCTCCTGACAATCGATTTTTAATCCGGCACTTTTAAACGATTATGATTATAATGTATGTTTTAGTCATTGTTATATCATTCTGTAACGGGCTATCTCTTGAAGAAAAAAATAATTTACAGTGAAATACGTAGGTGTTTCACATGTGATCGGCTGATGGCCGAAGCAAAGCTTGATCAAGGAGAAGAGTTAGCAACTACAATTATAATGAACATATCGGGCGGGGCCTACCATTATTCAATGGTACAGTGATCTTAGGAATGTTTCTTCCAAATGATTATTAGAATACCTGATCCAAGTCGGAGCACCCGAAATTATGGTGGAATTGACGAATTCCCTGTCACCAGAAGGAAAAAACAACCGGGGCCATGATATTCCATGAAGGTGGGTTTTCGGTGGATTTGACACGACCACGAAAATAGGCTTTCTATAGTTTGTATTCACAACAGTGGTGTGGCCTGGTTTTAACGTTAGTAGAGCGAGCACAGAAAAAAAGGCACCAAAATACGTACCAAGTGATTTAGATCCTTGGTTCTTATTTTTCATCTATCATTAAAAAAAATAAAGACACAGTTTTAAAGGACGTACATTGGTGTTATTTTCATTTAAAAATCAAAGCACAAATAAGAATAAGTAGGCTCCTTAATCGAAAATAAACTCTCTTTGTAACAGCACAAATGGAACTGTCTGATGCCACACGCATTCTAATGAATGGCACGCTTGTTTTTGTATTCTCGCATGACCGTTGTCGGAGATTATACCTTTTCACAAGCAAATTAAAAAGTAAATTATCAGCCATTTCTTTTTAATTTGGAAGCCATATTTTTGAATCCACATTCTATACTGGTAAATTTGTTATAATGGCACTCCTCAAGGGTGCTGTAATAACGAGAGTGTACCTCATATTGCATTCAAAATCAAACCTGATAACAACACGTGTGTTATCTGATTGTTGTACATGCGCGAGAAAAAGTTTAAGCAATAACAAATTTCTGACATCAAAAACAAAAATGTAATATCTGATCAGGCATTTTTTTCACTTACTTTTAGCGCTATAACTAACAAAAGAGTAAAATTTGAAAAAATAATCAATGAAATTCATTACAGAACCAATGAATGAGAAAAAATTTACAAAATAAGATGGAAGACTTCTTGCTTATATCATTAGAAAATATAAAATAAATTTTGGGAGAATACTCTGAGTACATAAACGCAAGTAATATTTTGCACTTCCAATTTATATTCTTTGTTTCCTCAGTAAATTTGTCAGTTTTCGAAGAAGATAATTTTTTTTTCAAGTTTTACAATTTAACCCTTTCCCTTATCCCCTCAATGGACTTACTTTCACATTTTGTATTTTACAAAATAAATATCGCTACCGATTTTTTTGCTTCCATGAATATCTTGTGAAATGCCCGTGGGTTGCATACGTATAAACAGAATATGATGCACGTACAAAATAACCTGACGAAAGGAGATTAAAGCTTCGGGGCAGCCTATGTAATCTCTGCTTTATCGACGACCGATCAAAAAGTCGAAACATTGGGTACCGTGAAACATGGCAGTCGACCCTCACCTTTTCAACGTTGAGAGAAACATAATACCAATGGAAAGACAAAGAGAGCACGAGAAAGTCAGAGAGGGTAAGAGTTATATTCCTTGATTAATCACAACCGCTTGACTTTCTGGATAAAAAAATGCATTTACGGACATTAGATGAAATGAGGAATTGATATCTCAACTTCTGCCTACCCGCCTGCCTCATCCATAGAGGCTAGGAAGTTTATTCGGTTTGAGTCTAAACCCCAACTGTTTTTCTGAGAATGTTTTTAAAATTACACCAACAAAAACAACACTTCCATTGGCCCTACGATATAATGTGCTGTGCCTTCTTCGGCACATCCATATTCCTATTTTCTCATGCAAGAATATCCATGTATCAATTTTTCAAATGCCCCTCACTTGAAAAAACGCCAGAGCATAAAAATACAAAGCAGATAGCAACGATAGATTTCTCTGTCAGTGTCTCCGTCTGACCTTTTCAGATCTTAGCTGATATCTGCGCATGGAAAAGCAGTGTCTACATTCACCCCATCAATGATTGAATGAGTCAAAAAAAAAAATAATGAATTTTAATTAATGAATTCTAAGTATTCTTTGATGCACCCTTCCGCGTCATCAACTATTATGTCACAAATACAGACATCAGTGAATTGATTACAACTCAGATAAAAATCAGTTTACAATGATAGAAAATGGGTGTTTCAATAATTTTTACAATTATAAAAGTTTTATTTCATGCCCAGAAAAAGTATCATACTATCAATATTTGTGGATGAATAATTGTTAACTTTTGTTTCTTATAAAATAACCGTATCTCTGGTTAATTGGTTTGCTAGTTTTGAATGAGCCACGCTTTCATTACTGGTTTGGTATGATATTGATGATAAGTATAAAACCTATCAGAGATATTTGAGCATTTGTAATGGTGTTTGGTAGTAGCAATAGCCTAATCAAAGTGATTAACAAGTATACAAGACAATTGTTGATAATATGATAGAAAAATATGCTTCAGCCTCTAACAACATCAGTAACTGATTAATGAAAAGCTACAATATATTAAAACGGTGATCCCATAAAAAGAGAAGGTAGTTTGTTTCTCACCCAATACTACTTCAAAGTCCAGCAGTTCAGTTCAACATAAGATTGAGGCAATATTTTTATCAGCTTTTACATAATGAAAGTAAGATGAGATTTATTTGAAGCAATGGACTCTTCCACAAGTTCAATCACTTAATTACAAAAAAAACAGACAATATTGATAAGACATTAACGTTTGAAGTAGTGAAAAGTCTTAAAGTCAGAGAAAAAAACCATTGAAACTCCACCCCAACACATAGGTTGATATTTTTATCAAATACATTACAGGGTCCAGTGGACACACATCTGGAATGGAGCACTCTGGTGGATGATGAATTATATATAAGTAAATATATCGCTTGATTCGGTCCAACTGACCGACCAGTTCTGCGTAGGACAGGGGTAGAGCATCTGCCTCTGAGTCCGAAGCAAAGGTTTCGACCCTACTTAGTGGTACTGGAAGGGATATTGAGTCTATAGCCACACTGAAGAGTTGTAATACAATGAAACAGCTATCTGTGGATGGCACAATAATTAACTATATATATACTACAAATCAGGTATGCAATATAATATGATATACAATATCCAATGTATGATGGGTTTATTTCAATAAAGTGCTCGATACATTCAACGTTAAGTTGATTTACTCCATTATATATATATATATATATATATATATATATATATATACAAAAGAACTATGTCAGTTCATTTATTTAAGCATCATTGATTAAACTTCATCCCACTTTTCAAGTGTTTATGTCTATGAGGTGAATTATTTTCAATACCATATTTTTATCATTACAATATATCTAGAAGCACAAACATCTATATTTTATACCCAGATTGATTAACAGATGAGAGAGTAGTTCAACGTGGAAAAAAACATATGTGCCTCAAAGAGTTAAAGCTATTCATGAAATTGCTGCCAATATCATTTTATGTCTTAAAGCAATAAAAATGCTGTTGTACATCTCTCAAAGATATTGTAACAATCAAGATTATAAGGAATCAGATAACTGAAAGAGATATCTATAATATTACGACAGTGTTTTTGTTTTTTTCAAATGTATCAATATAGTTTAGTTCATAAGATTTTTCTATAAATGCACTTTGAATTTGTAAACTAGAAGTGTCTCACATTTTGCTCGAGATATTCTTTCTCGATGTTTTATTTTTCAATCCATCTTCTACTGACATTCACTTATACTGCTATTGATCAGAAGCATCGACCAGTCTGTCACTACTTACTAATATTTCCACTATTTCTTCTACAATCATTTATCTCTTTGTATTGCAGACATTGATCCAGAAATATGGAAAGTTTGGTTTTTCTCCTTATGAATTTTGTAACTTTCCAACAGTTTTCACTTCTTCAATGTTTTATAATCACAACTTGATTAGAATTCTATTCTCTAATTTGAAGTTGCTTTGTAATTTCCTTATGAGGTTTCATTAATTTCTTATTTTTGTGGAATATACCATTTCATAGAGTGAATTTCACTCTATCAATTTGAACTGAATGTTTTATTTCAGCTATTTATGCTGGTTTATTTCTGGTTGTCAAGTCTAAAATGGAAAAAAAAGGTGAATTTGAGTAATTTTGTTGTATGAGTTCAAAATTGGATGTTAAGCAGCGGAAACTGCTCACAATATCAACCAAATATTTAGCCAAGTATTTATTCAGCTCAACATTGGTTTTGTAAATTTCAAAATGGAGACAGCTTTGAAGATGAAGACATCATTCTGTAATTATGACCTCTAATTAAAGGCCATTATTGAGGTGGACCCATGCAAAACAGCTTGAGATTTGCAGAGGAACTAAATGTTGGCCATTCAACAGTTGTTCAACATTTGTACCTAATTGGAAGAGCAAAAAAGCTTGCATGTCACGCAAATGACCCAGCAGAAATTGAACATTCTAGGCTACTAAAATCTACCTTACTTAGTTTGCTCACCAGATCTCTCTCCAACTGACAACCACTTTTTCAAGCATTTCTACCAGTTTCTGTAAGAGAAGGTCTTCAATAACCAAGCAGCAGCTCAAAACAACTCCAAAGACTTCATTGGTTCCAGGATCCCAGAATTCTATGCTTCCAGAATAAATGGTCTGGTTTTCAGTTGGCAAAAATGTGTAGATTCCGAAGGCTCTTATCTTAACTGTTATTCTAAGCTGAGATATACTGCTTTAAAGTTGATGGTGTAAAGCTGTGTCTGTGCTTGTTTTCATTAGATTCAGATTTTTATTGTGATGCATCAAAGTGCAAGAGAAGTAACCTATTAATTGATCCCCCTTTTTCAAGTTTTTATCAAAATTTTAATTAATTTTATATTCATGGTATTTTCTATTACTGTCTTACAGTGATCTGCTGATTATCACTTCATACTGATCAGTTTACATTAGATTGTTCATATTTCATCCTTCCCAAGCCACAACAAACTTTTCACATAAACATCAATCAAAACCTTAAGTGAAATTTAAAGTTCAGTGGGAGTGTCCTAACTCAATGGACTTGGTGGCTAACAGTGATTCATAAATTTCCATGGAATACTAGTTTCCCTGATACGTCTCGTATTTTATTTCTTTTTCTTCATGTTCCATGTCTTCCGATTGTAGTAGAAATAGTAGAAATATTAGTAAGTATTGTTGCATACAAATACTGATAGACAGACTGGTTGATGCTCCTAATCAATAGCAGTATAAGTGAATGTCAGTAGAAGATGGTTTGAAAAATTTAACACCAAGAAAGAATATTTAGAGAAACTCAGCAGTCCTCCATTTTCTCCTGTCCATTGAGATTCTTACTGCATATTTATACAGTAATCCAGTCCATTTTTTGATTTTGTTATACCAGTTATAATTTGGATAAACTCTATTTCTCTTTCCATCAATATATTACCATCAGTATTCTGTAGATATTATCTAGCCTTCTTGGTTTTCTTCCCCTGAAGATGCTAATCAGTTTTCTTTTTTCATTCACTCTTTGAAGCACTTCTTTGTTGTTTTCTAAAACTATGACAGTTTCATCATTTTTCTCTATGAATACATCTTAAATGTTTTCAAATGTTTTTCAAGTGTTGTCATGATTATCCATGTCTCTGCTCCATAGCATAAGGTACTCCAAAAATAGCATTTTAAAATTTTTTCCTGTTCTATGATAAATGTTTTTATTTGTAAATGTTGAATTCATCCTGTTGAAAATTTTCGGCACTGTTAACTATTGATGAAATCTTATGTCGTAATAAGATTTCATTTTCACTTTTGCCATCCACTGCAAATAGTCATTCAAGATTCATAGATGAATCTTCTTGTTCAATTACTTTGTTACCAACAATAAGTCTAAATTTGGCACTTGACATCATCTTTGGAACTAACATAGTTTTTGTCTTCTCTGCAATCATCTTCATTCCCCTCCCTTATTTCACTTCATCCATTATCTTTGGTAATTGTGAAGATGTTTCTGCAACAGGGACTGTGTTGGTTTGTAAAGAAATCCTCTTCTATTTTTTTTTTTACAAATTTGTATCAGTGATCAAATTTATCACTTTACTTGCATCCTTCTCTTGGATAAAACCAAGATACTAAGAATGTCAGGGTCAGGTGTACAGCCGGCTGATATCTGCTGATATGACCAAGAGAATTATTTGGGGCCAAGGTAATTGCATAAAGTGGATGTAAAGATTAACCAACAATGAAAAAAAATTGTCCGATTTTGCCTTTGTAGGGTGGCAAATAGTGACCATCGCAGTTACCTGTACAAGAAACACAACTCCAATAGTTTCTTCAGATTATTCGAAAGTTACCTCCCTTAGATACTTTTCACAGATTTACAGATGGCGGGAAAATAAATAGTCTCGAACCAAAATCATTTTGTAAAAAAAATCAAATATATTTTCGCAATTTCAAGCTTGAAAACATCAAATATAACCACAGTACTATCATAAGTTAAATATAAGAAAAAATAAAAGTGAAGTTTTATCAAATATGAGTTCAAAACAGAAAAATAAATTCGAATAACAAGTGGATAGATACAGAGTTGTAATCTATGAAGTTGGTATGAAATGATATGATATAATGTATACAATTATCTTATGGTTTGAGTAAAAACATCTAGAAAATTCTCTTTTTAGTCTGTAAAAAGAAAATGAAAAATGATTGTTTTTATATTGTTAAATAAATGATATCGTCACTTCATCGAGAGTAAGAGGTAGAACTCTCAACTGAGAGGAGATAACTATCATCATTACCTAACACACAACTCAGTGTGCGAAAATGGTGACTGAAGAAGACGACGTTTCGTCCGCTTCTAGATGCAAGGATGCTGAAGAAGTGACGGTGATAAGTGATGCTAAGGCAATCGCTGACGATGCTGGGGAAATAGTTGATAGTGCCGATGCTTCAGCAGCCGCCAAGAAGAAGAAAAAGAAAAAAAAGAAGAAGAAGACCGGTATGTTGGAAACTAAAGTCTTTAAAAGACTCGAGTGCTGCTGTTTTAATTTGCCCATGATGGATCGCTTTTTGATTCAATAAATAGCTTTTGATTTCTCTTCTTTTTTCCCCCTATTCTTCCAGTTATTTTTCTTTCTTCGATTGATGTATTACTTGTTGGCTATAAATGGGGGGGGGGCGATTAATTATGGCATGCAGTTTTTAACTGGTAAATGCTGTCGTATTTTATTTTTACTCTTCCCTACTGAAACGATGCTATGTACTTTTTCTTTCTCTTATCTAATGAGTAAAATTTGCTCATTGCGTTTTGGGGCTTTTATTTGATTTCCTGCAAATTCAATCTTGCTTTCTTTTGTGAGAAATTCATTTTTAAGATTCCATCGCTACGATCAAATCAGTTAGTCCTAAATATATCCATACCCTTCGCTTTCGCCACCATGTGGTGAAGAGACCTTGATGATATTTACCTTGGTTTGTCTGTCTGTTGTATTAATTTTTGTAACCCATCGAATGTCTTCTTATTTTACTTTCTTAGTACAATTTCACGATTCTGAGAGAAGCAAGCAGGATTTGCGTTCATAGCCACTAAAAATACAAGTTGTTGAATATCATTTAATCCAAATCGGAACCATTGTGGGTTAAAATAATTGATATTGCTGAAACTTCGTATTTTGGGGGTGGGTATAAATTTCTTCACTGGTGACAATCGTTTTAATTTAACCAATTACTTCGCACATATTTGTATTGAATTAATGATGTGACCATGTGGTAAGAAGCCGCGTGATTAAGAAGGGTTATCTTTCCTTACGTTCTTAGGCTTAATAATAGCATTTTCTTTTTATATTAAATAAATACCTATTCTTCTTTGTTCAATCGAAGAAGAAAAATATTATTGGCGTAAGTACTACAGAAAGGAATTTATTTATGATACTTAACAAAAAAATATACCTTAAAATTTTGAAAAAAAGCGTACTTTTAAAATAGTTTTCTAAGTGAGTGGAAAATAGTACGAGTAAGTCGATTACTTAACTCTTTATGGTAGGCTACTACTTACTTGAATAAGTGATCTGTCATGACTGACCCAAATTTCTCATTGTTGCAAATTTTATTTATTTTCCCCTGTTTATGATTTACCTACCATCTTATTCTAGTGTACGCCCGGGTAATAAAGAGTTATTTAGATGCATGACTACTTGAATAAGTTGAACTCTCTAAAAAAAAATCTTTTCATAGTAATTTATTGAAATATTTTGTTTGATACTGGATTTTAACCCTCTACCTGACCGGATACTTTGAAAACTATCAGGGTTAGTTTTTACGTGTTGGAACCTTTTTGAAAAAGCACTCGAGCGAATTAAATCTATTAAACAATTTGTGAAAGTTGCACCGCAGGTGGAGACGAGTTATTTAAACACCGCTTGATCTATAATTCAACCTTAAATCGATTTCGTCGGCAAATGGGTCTTTTTGAAAAGACTAATACAATAGAAATATATTTTATAGTTCTTACCGCTGTTATGATTTTTTTCCTTGTTGATAATATAAATTTATACAGTAGAAGCGCATCTTTTGTGTGATATTCAAATTTTTTTTCCCACCAGAGTGATAGCCATTGCTGGGTTCTCTGTTGTAGCAAATTAACTAAAGCAATCAAATATTACTTCTCTGTTTTGATTTATGACTGTTATATTCAACACTTTCATGCACAATAATAATGATATAGTTTGATTTTGGAGCGGGGGCTTATTGAAAGGTTCTTGTTGCACACCCTACTCGCGTTCCAAATCTTGAGGGGACCGATGTTGAAATAGTTACAACTGAATTTAACAAGGTTCGAGATACCTTCCTTGTGAGTAATTAATTGCACTAGGTTTTGAGCAGTAAAAGTATTTCGCCTCTCGATGCCTTTTATTTATCACCCACGTGCGCACGTGCTTCTTCAGTGGGTAACCAATCAATTTCGATGACTGATTTATGATATTCGACATTTCCTCCGTTATTAAAAAAAATTTTTTTTTTTTCAAAGCTTGGGAGAGAGAATGTGTGAACATTGACAAAACTAATGAAAATTAATGGCGCTGTCGTCGCTTTATTGAATGACTCTTTCGTTTTCGCGAGCTGAAATAAACACTACACTAAGGCTAGCCCGGATAATCTGTTGGCCTATTCACGAGATGTGGGGTAGGGGGGACACAGCTTTTGATAATCATCATCCTACTTTATATACTTGGTAGTACTTTTTATTCCCCCCCCCCTCTTTTTTTTATTGAACTGACAAATTGGAGAGGTTACTGGATGACTAGTAGGAAAACGTCCGATTACAACCCCCTCCTCTTCTTGCATCCACGACTAATTGAGAGAGAAAAATGCCCACCTTTGTGATCCCGTCTCCTTCCACTTACCCTGCATCAGAAAACCCACATTGCTTTATAGTCCAACTAACTTGCCAATTATTTCTAACCCTCTCATTTTGTAGTTTATATATATAATCTCTCTAGTTATTTACCACAATCTGCTTCTTTTTTTTTTTTGTCTCGGCCAAAGCAGGACAGTGACACTTAGATCTATTGTATATTGACTATCGTATGTATGTGCTATGGTTTTTGTAACACCTGAACCTTTTTCGTAGGTTCAAGTTTGAAATTTTTTTTTTTTTTTTTTCCATTGCACTGTAGTTAAAAAAATTTCTTTCTTGTAGAAATGTACAAAATTATATCTTGATGAGGAATTTTTTTCCTCCTAGGTAAATGAATATTTTCATTAGGATAACCTGGGGGGAGAGGACAATGTATGGACATGACTGTGGTCATGATGAATCTTGAAAAATTTCTGTTGATTTTTGTCAAGTACAGTATTGTTTGTTGTTATTGTTGTTCATATATATATATATGTGTGTGTATGTATGTATATGTATATATATATATATAACACATTCTACTTGATGGAAAAGATTGCTTTCACACTTGAATTTTAGTGTATGGTTGTTGCTTTGCTTTGCTGCTTTTCTTGGTTTGTTTTTTCAGTATGAAATCTCATTTTTAGATAAAATGATAGCATAATTTTTCTAAATTGGATTAACTATTGCATTGAACTTGAATCCTTTTGATTGTCCATGTCAACTATGTATTATAATTTTTTAAATAAAATTTGCCATTAGGTTAAACTTCTCAAGTGTCCCATTGTATCAATTAGATGGGGAAAATGTGTCATCAGTGATTTGTGTCCCCCCCCCCTTACGTGGGTGGGGGGCACTTTTTATTTCATCAGGTCTGCCCCTGATGGTTGCTTGGATAATTTTGTTGGATCATGTAGACCCTTCAATGTTTGCGAAGTCCTGCTTATACAGTTCCTGCTAGCACCAATTTTATCTCATTATCACCCTAGTTCACCCTTATTTTTTTTTTAACATAGCATCAATCGTAAGTCATTCTTATTTGATTCAAAATAGCTCCCTAATTGTGGCTCCTTCAACAATTGGTATTTTATCGATGGAGCTTTTGAATGTTTTATGAAGGAAAATAATGATATACAGGTTAATTTATTTTATGAATAAATGAAGCTGTAGATATTTTTATCAACGAAATTTCAATGAGTAGAAGAGTCCAGTGTTACCTGTTTGGTAAATGAAATGGTCATGCTGCTCATTACATAAGTATGAGTTGGTACCAAACCATCTATCCTGGGAGATCCTATGAGGATGAAAACCCACAGAAAACAACCAGCAAGATTTGCTATAGGATATGCTTCTGAAAAAATTTTCCCCATGTTTACTTAGCATGGTTTGGTATCAGACTATCCATAGTGGGGGATCCGATTAGTATTGAACCCACAAACAAAGGCCACTAAGATTAGCTTGTTGATCATCGCTATATGATGTGCATCCAGATAAACAAATCAGTTTTGCAACAGACCGAGATCAGGAGACCTAATGAGAATCAAACCCATCAATAAGTTGTGTCCTGATACCCCCCCTCCTCCGGGGCATCTATTTGTTGATCCCAGGGGAAAAATTCAAAGATATATTTTTATTGAAATGTTTCTTTTCACAAAAATACTGAAATAGTTGAAATGATGGGTAGTATTTTGTCTTTTTGTTTTTTGTTTTGTTTTGTTTTTTCAAAGCAAAATTTTCTCTCCTTTGTTGAAGAGCAGTTCATGAATGAAAAAAATCACACTGTTTATTAGAGAAGATATCTTTTGTGACTTGGCTACAAAATTAACTCATTTAAAATCATCATCATTGAACAGTATTTCACTTGGATATTTCAACCAAAGAAATTCTTGAATCTTATCAAGCCATGTGAATTATGTATCCTTGGTAATTAAGTTTAGTGCTCTATTTTAAGTAGTTGTGGGAAGATTTTGAAATTTGAAAGCCTTTTAAAATTTTGTCTTGGTGTAAATTACAGCCAATTTTTCTTATCAACTGGGTCTTATTGCGACATAGAGGTAGAAAGCTTCAGTTATTTACTAAGATCTACTTAGTCTGGCACATAGCCTCAATTTGTTTACGGCGCCTGGTGTTTTCAGTGAGGTTTAGGGAATCTGAGCTCCATTCTTAGAGCATAAAATTGAATATCCATTTGCATTCTGTGTGAAAGAGTAATTGATAAAACTTCACAACAACAATTAACAAGAGATTGTGAATTCTATCTTGTAAACTATGAATCCTCATTGTTTTCTCTATGTCTGCTAACTTGGATACAAATTGGTTTGATGTGCTGTTTGTAATGTTTGCATAGTTTTGTTTTTTGATCCTCCCCTCTCAATTGAATGCATGTCTTTTACAGTAATATTCATATTTAGGGAACATTCTATGGCTTTTTAACTACACATCTATGAAATGATATGAAGATTAACTTTGACATGTGACAATTTTTGATTTCATGATGACTAGCACTAAGCTTAGTTCAATCTTGAGGTAGTTTAATTTCATTCATTAATAGTTGATTTTTAAAGTGCATGGATTTTTAGAAATTTCTTTCTTAATCATTTGAAAAGAATTTATCCGAATGACAACAAATGTCATATTCTGAGAACTATTATTAGTAAAAATACAATTGGCTTTTTGTTGTAACCATGTAAAATGTTAATCGATGTAAATTATATTTAACCATACCTATCATTAGTCAGTCTATTTTTGGAGTTTTTAATATTTCTAATTATGTTTTAATATACAGCATTTGAAATGATCAAGTGATCGCTGTTTTTTTGGCGGGGGGGGGGGTATTCATTGCTTGAAGAAAATTTTTATCTTTCAAATCATTGACTGCAATTTAGCAACTATTCTTGAAAACAGACCTCTTTTCTATTCAGTTTTGGTTTGGAGAATATATTCTCACTTCCACTTTTTCCTGGAAATGATAGATTATACTTAGTATGAATCATAACTAATTTTACCTTGGGTGTGTATTTTGTAGGACATGTTTTTTCTTCATTTCATAGTAGGAAAACTCTGAGTGTGTGTGATAGTTGAAAGCAGTTCAGTCATCTCTTGAACACCTGTACTTAGGCAAAGATACATACAATTTGTTTTTGTCACTAAGCTGACTTGATTACAAAATTAATGAACAGGTGTGACTTCTATTGAAGGAAGAATGTTGTGTTGATTGAATTTTACTGATAGTATTATGTGAATATTTGAAAAAAATACATATACAACCAATGCTTATTGAGTGATTTACAACTCTTTTGATGGTTTATATTGATTAAAGAGTTACTAGTGTGTAATCTTTCATGGTTGAATTGTATTGAATGTGTTAACTTATCAAGTGTTATCCTACTTTAGAAAAGAGTTTTTGTTTGTATTTCTTGTTTTTGTTCACAGCCGTTAATTATAATCATTGTTATCAAACAGTTCACTAAATTTGTCCCAAATGCTTTATTTTAAGTGATCACAATAAGCGGCTTCTTTTTATGTATCCTTCATCGGCTGGTTATTGTTATAAGTGTCCTCTGTATTCTGCTATGGGTAATCAAATTACTCCAGATGGAGTTTTCAAGTTGTAACTATTTCAAGTTTCAAACTTCGAAAACCTTAGTTTGAACTGATATTAAAGAGAGAGGAGGGCAGTAACTCTTTATCTTTATTCTGTTTTCTTGCTCGTAGAATCATTTGCTTCTCATTCCTATTGGTAATGAGTTATAAAAGGTTTCATGATATGGCACATTTGATTATTGGCCCATTGAAATTTATGTAATGCATTTCCATAATGAATGATTCTTGTTTTAACTCAAAGATATTCCAAGTGTCTAAAGTTGAATACAAGTTAACCACTATACAATTAAAAATGTTCATCAGCTGAAATGGAATGAAGCAATCTCCATTCAATTCAAATGGGGAATTTTTTTAGCATTTCCAGACCCCAAAATGATGGTGGTTATGTTAAGTTTGGTCATCAGAGGTTGGGGTGGTGGGTTAGAAAGGAAGAGGATGTTTGCTACTGAACACTATTCTCACTTTTTGCCTTCCATGAGTTGAGAGGGGGTGACCCATACATTCAACTTTTGAAAAGCTGGAGATTTTCTCGGCAAAAGATCTTTCCTTGCTTATGACTTATTGCCTAATAAGAACTCTTCATTCAATTAAATTCAATTACAGATTGTTTTATTTCAATTCAAAGCTAGTTTCATATTTGATTTCAAAGTAGAAAAAAATGGCTTGTTTTTAGTGTTTTAAAGTCTTGAATTTTCATTAAAATAACATTGTGTATATGCTTTTAAAATGTATATTGCAGTGTCTTTTTCTTTTCTTTTTTTTTTTTTCTTTTTTGTTGTTGTTGTTTTGGGGTTTTTTCTTTTTTTTTCTCCTAATCAGAAAGTAAACTAAAGCAGATTAATCAGTGGATTATGGTTGGGTGGTCAAGCCTCTTAATTTAGTCTTTCCTCAATTTGTGTTATGTATGCACTTTTTAAATTCCTCTATGGACTGCTTTCTATTGTAAGCTTATTTTATGTCTATTATACAGCAGCCTATTCATCTTATATTAAATGGCTGCAAGACAATATGCCATTTGAGTTTTATTGGGGGGCGGGGGCTGGACTTGATCCTAACATACTTCAGCAGAACAAATGGTAGTGGCAATCCCACATCCATAAAAGAAAACAGAATGGCTTTAAATAATTTGGTTGTCTAAGAACATTTTATGCCTTAAATTATTTTCATTTCATAAACGGCCATTTTGTTTTATTTTTTCCTCTCTCTCTCCAGAAGGAGCAGCTGGTGATGAAAATGATGTTGATAAAGTTGCTGAAAAATTAGAAAATACCTTGAATGATAAAAATGGTAAGTGGTCAGGTGATTTTCTTTGTAACATCAGGTGAATCCTTGTTTCCATCAAATGACTTGTCTGAATTCTTGGGTTGACTACAGGTGCTTCCCCCCCCCCCCCCCCGTACTTACAAACCTGTCTGTAAATTTCCAATTCTGAACATCATCCCAGTTGGAAACTCGACTGCCATGCATGCAATAGATGGCATTACTGTAGCTTCTTAACAATGCCTGTAAACAAAAACTCGGTTATTGTTTCTCTGTGGTGTAATGGTGTTATTGTTCCTGGTTATCCGTTATTTTCACAAGCGCACATTGTACATAATCACCCTAACACATCTCTGGAGCATGAATATTAGGCCAGTTATGATGATGTCACACTTATGTAACTTAGGTGGACATTGTGAAGTGAAGATAGAATGAAGATAGTTGTGTGAGTGAAATGAATCATTCTACTGTTGCAACAATTTTAAGACAGAAAATGTGTTTTGCAACTTGTTGAAAGTTCTGTACCAATCCATTCCACAATGATTAGTAAGAAAAAAAAAGTTATATGAAGGAAAAACTTCTGGGTATATGTATAACCAGCATCAGTGCTTCATGCCTGTAGGCCTTCCTTCAGAGGAAGGCCATAGACTGTTCAGTGTTGGTGATACTTTTACTATTTAAGACTAATAGAATATACTGTCATATCAGGACTTACAAAAAAAAAAATTGTTCAAACCATCCTGTTTGTAAGTAGGGGAGCTCCTGTATATAATTTCCAAGTAAATTAACTAAATTTCGTATCATAAATCACTTGAGATTTTGGTGAAGAAGATCTTTCTTTTGACTTTTGAGTAGGCAACCACTTCTATGTAAAGTGTCTTGATTTTTCTAGCAGTAACTGAATGTTTGTTTTAAAAAAAAAAATGAAAATCTGTATTATAGCAGTAAGTATGCTGGTATTGATTTTTGTTTTCAAGATTTTCTTATGCTATATTATATTTCTATCTATTGATTGGGAATAATAGTGAAATGTTGTTTTTGGGGGGGGGGTTATAGTTAATATTGCTGGTAGAGGGTGGAAAAAATATGCTTTAAAAACTTCATAATCTAAGCAATTCATGAGAAATATTTCATCATAATGTCTAGGATGAGAAATTATTTATTTATTATGATACACAGATTTACTTGGATTAATGACCTCGTTTTGGTTATAGTCACCATGTTTTAGCTGTTGTTCCCTCCGGCCATCTTTAGTTGTCCGTAGATCATAACTGGGAATTTCAATTCCAATCCTTTATTCAATCTATGAGGATAGATTTTTCTCTTCTAGCTGTTCATTATTCTAGAGGATATCTCCTATCAGTTAATTTGTCCTTGTGATGTCATTTGTCTGCCTATTCTACTGAACCAGACTTGAATTTGTTTTTTATAGATCGGTGTATATTAATAATAATAATAATAATAATAATAAATGGACTAAGTTTGTTAAAAAGATTTTTTTTTTTTTTTTTTTTTTTTTTTTTTTTCATAAAAATCGTAAGTGCAAGGAGCATTCAAAAATTTTGGAATTGAATAATCAATATTTTGGACAAGATCAATTGTTAGATCTTTGAAGTGCTTTTAGTTTTAGGTAGATACTAAAGTCTTCATTTGGTGAATAAACCGACATGCATGTAACATTATTTTGCTTGTTTGTATGTACATCAGTTGCGCTTTCTGTTCATCCTCTTCTCTTTCATCCATTCTCCTCTCCTTCTCCACCCTTGCAATGTAATGAACAAGGGTAAGAATGGAAGCAAGAGGGATTCACCCTTCACTCTAACTGACTTTCATTCATTACTCCTTCTTCACAAGTCAAGAACCTAGAAATTTAATTATGATAATAGACCACAGAAATATAGACAGATATCAAAAGTAAATCAATAAGTTTCATTTGCCTTTGCACGATAGCTTGCTGGAAAACTACGTATTGACTGTTGAAATGTTCACTTGAAATATATTTCACTAGCACATCTTTCTGTTGTGGCTTGAAAAAAAATATTGAAGGCAGTCGATCAATAGCTAAATAACTCAGTATTTGTTGGGGGGGGGTAAAAAACATTTACTATTTGAATTTTACCTCGAGTCGAATGCCTTGAATATTCCAAGGGACCACTTTAAGATCCTCTTCCCCCCCTCCCCCCAACAGGTTCAGGGACAGATATTCAAGTGATCCCAAAATTCTTTTTTATTCAAATTGCTCTTTTTTTTTTTCCTTCCCTGCAGACACTGAAGCTACCGGGGAAGCCACTTCTACTACCAAGAAGAAGAAAAAGAAGAAAAAACGTTAGTATCATTATTTCAAACACATTTTTCCTCGTGTATTTGAGCTCATAGTTTGTTTCATGTTTTTTTTGGGGGGGGGTTAAAATTGTCTTACAGATTTATTGCGTACCAATCCCTGTTTTCATCTTGAGCATAAATGCTTTTGAATTTCAATCTGTGAAATGGTTGGGAAAATGTTGACTGATAAAATGAATTTAAAGTTGATGAAAAGAGTATCACTTTGATGTGGGACCGTTTACAATGCTGCCAAAAGAAACTGTTGTTAGAAATGACTGCAGTAGTGTTACTCTTTCTAAATGAAGTATGATTTTTAAAATATTTTTTCTCTTTTTCAAAATGATACATTGATCTTAATTGGCAGATTTTAATGAATTTTATGTCAGAACTTTTAATGGTATTAACATAGATTTAAATATGAAAGAAAATGCTCAAGTGCTATATTCATTGAAAGAATTCTATCATTGTTGCCAAAATTGAAGTAAACTTTTATTCTTATACAGCTGCAGCAGCAAGTGGAGAGGCACAGGCTCCCTCAGCTCCCCCAGGGGCTAAAAAGCAGACTGTGCCCCCTTCTATTCCCATTGTGGAGTTATTCCCTGATGGCAATGTTCCTGCTGGCCAAGAAACTGAGTATCCTACACCAAAGCATCCTCCTCTTGATCAGTAAGTACAGTTGGCTTCATAACTGTCCATTTTTATTTTTATATATATATATATATGGGGGGTATTTTTGTTTTGTATTGTAAGTTTATTTTGATAACCCAAGCATTTCTCTCTCACTCTCACTCTCACTCTCTCTCTCTCTCTCTCTCTCTCCTTCATGATCCCCAAATAATGCTAGACAAACTGAATGAAAAAATTGTCTTGTGAAAGTAGACCACTCCATCTACCTAGGATAAAGGATTTGATATTCTTATATCTTCTTAGTTGTACGGATAAAGATTTTTGAAAGTCCTAACTTGACTTGTTGATTGACAATTTTTCAAATAAACTGACAATAGAATTAACCAAAGTTAATGTATTCCCCAAAATCTGAACTTTGAGTCACCTGCAGAAAGCTGTGACTGTATAGAATATCATAACATTATATACGCATGCATTGCAGCTGGTGCTATAAAACTAAAACGCCTAAAATGTTTTTCCTTTTTATTTTAGTCGAACAGCCAAAGATAGATTCTCAAGTGCTGAGAAAAGAGCCCTCGACAGAGCACATGAGAATATTTACCAGGAGATTCGTACTGCTGCTGAAGCACATCGGCAGGTAAGACAAAAATTTCTCAAGAACTGTTGTATATAATTCCAGTATATGTAATCAATTTATCTTTATTTTTTATTGGAAATAATGTAAAAATAATCAATACAATGAACTATGACATCTGTTTATTGCTTTGTTTCTTTGTTCTTGATTTCCCCATCTATTATCAATGGTGGAAAATGTATGATAAAAGTGAAATGAAACTGGCCATCACAGTTAATATTTGAATAACCATAATGTCATTTAAAAAAAAAAAAATTCCATCAAAGATTTCTATTTACATCCATGGCATTTTGACCTGGAAAACATCTTTCTCTTTTCTTTGCAGTCTTCAGTGGCTATAGTTGTTTAAATGATTGAATATATTACTAAGTTAAAATAAAATAGAAAGAATCATCTATATATTCATACATCTGGTGTTTGCTTTTTTTTTTTTTCTTCTTCAAGTAACTGTTTCCATCTGCATATTTTATGGTCTCGATAGTTTTTAAAATAACTTCAGGATTCCCATAGGTGTCACTAGATCTAATGGTTTATTAATGAAACTTCGTTTTGATTTTTTTTTTTTTTCTTTTTTTTTTTTTTCTTCAAATTACAGGAATACTTTGAATAGTGTGGGATTTTATGCAGTACAGTCAAGTTGTCACTGTATAAATCTATGTAACTGAGTATAAGCTGAAAGAAAAGCATTTTGAATTATGACCACTGAATAGAATGGAAAACTGGAACAAATTAACCTTACTAATCAAGATACACCTCTATTATATATGTACCTATTGTAAATCTTTTCTCAACCTTCAGTACCTCTCTTACTGGTTGGTGCTGATGAAGTGATTTATATAGGCCACCGGTTCTAAAGAGTAAATCGAAGCATGACTGACTCTAGTCTCTGGCCTCAAAGCTCTTTATGCACAGCAGTGTTCTAACTTATTTTCAATTCTCAATCTGCACTGTTTGCTCATTGTCATAGACTGACTGTTTGAGTAGTAATAAAAAGAAACTGAAAAAAAACTTGAAATGAAAAAAGATACTGGTCAAAAATTAATGGTTGATGATGCTTCATCTGATGATAAATCTGCCTTCTACAAAATCAGATTATGCTCTAATAAATGGTCTCCATTCTTTTTCAGACACGATTGTACATGAGAGATTATATCAAGCCTGGGATGAAGATGATAGATATTTGGTAAGTAGGCATCATTGGAGCAAATAGCATTTGTAAACAACATACATCATTGCAATATTTTTATTCTTGTATTTTTTTTATTTTTTTTTTCCCTTCCCCCCTCTCCTTTCAACCTTTCTCATAAAGTCTCTGCTTATAAAACTTGTTGAACTGTCTATGTAAATTTTTAAACTTTGAAATTAAAGAACATACATTTTTTTCATTAGGTCTTATGTTCCTAGTATTCACTATGCTAATAGATTTACGATGTTATCTCTGAAAGTAACTAAGATTGTTTCTTTTTATAGCGAAACCTTGGAAGGAGTTGCAAGGAAACTAATTAATGAAAAGGGTTTAGAGGCTGGTTTAGCCTTCCCAACTGGTTGTTCTTTGAATCACTGTGCTGCTCACTATACTCCAAATGCTGGAGACAGCACTGTGCTGCAGTATGACGACGTGTGCAAGATTGATTTTGGAACGCATGTCAATGGTAAGTTGATCTTTTAACATTCACACAGATACTTCTAAATTCATATAAGAAGAATTGAATATCAGTACCGTGGGGAATAACATCTGATTGAAATGATCTGCTTTTGATCATCGGGTGAATTTTTCAAAAGATTTTATTCAATTCGCTGGAGAGTTCCACTATTAATTACAAGTGGTTAGTTGATTCAAGTTCGAAGAAACTAATCTTTCAAGACTAACTTATTAGTATATCTCAATAGAAATGATACTAACTTATTAAATTGCTTAATGTCTGAATTAGAATGTACTTGACTTGTAAAAGATTTATGGGACATAACCTTCATGATGCAAAGTTTTTATGTTATCCCTTTTTTATTGTTTTGTAGGTCACATAATTGACTGTGCCTTTACGTTAACCTTTAACCCCAAATATGATGACCTGATAAAGGCTGTGCAGGATGCCACAGAGACTGGCATAAAGGTAAATATGCTAGTTTTGTTTTTTTGTTTTTTTTACCTTATTGAAAATCTCTGAGGATGTATGGTTTCAAGGTCAAACCATCATTACCACTAACCCATAGCACCCTTGCTGTACCTTTATGATTCACTTGGACTTTGTTAGATTTCTCAGTGTGGGAATAATGCTATAATACTGATTCAGTTCATAAAAATTTATTATACTTGAAGAAAATTGCTAAGATGAACATTTAATGGTGTGTTTTTTGTTTTTTTTTTTTCATAAAAATTAAGCCCAAATGGATGGAATGTTATTTCCTTAAAATATTTGAGCCACCTTTCAGATTTTGTTAATTCCTTTTAGAAAAAAATGATTATTTAAACCATTTTCTGACTTGGAACATCCTGTGTTGTAGGAATCTTTAGCAGTTACTGGTTTTTATAGTTAAGTATATTTATTGTATGTAGTATTCGAACGATCTGAAGTGCAAAAACTTTTCAAATTCTATTTTGTAGCTCTGTAGTAAACATTGTCTACCAAGTTCATTTAGTCAATGTTTGTGCAATAAAAATTTGAAACATTTATATTTTAATAATAGATTAGTGTCACTAACAAGGTTACATATAATTGCTTGTAAAGTTATAGAAAACCTGGCTGTAATTCTTTTAACTTATTTAGTGATCTTTTATTTTGAAAGTTGCAGAAAAATCATTGAGCCAGTGTGTTATCTCCATTAAAATTTTAAGATGTGAAAAGACTGAAAAACCTGTCTGTCCTTTTTTTTCTCTTGCCAATTTTTTTAATTTAAAAAGTAAAAGGTGATATGAATTTGGAAAAAATTTTTATTTTTTCTCCTCTTCAGGAAGCAGGCATTGATGTAAGGCTTTGTGACATAGGAGAAGCTATTCAGGAAGTCATGGAATCTTACGAAGTTGAGTTAGATGGAAAAACTTATCAAGGTAATATAGGCCTTTTTTTTTTTTAAGTCCCCCCCCCCCTGAGAAAAAGTTCGATGGTTCTATAAGTGTAGTTTATAGGTCACCACTAGTCATCCCAAGTTCCCTCAATTCCTCCCGCCCTTTTTGAATTGATGTGTTGTAATTTTTTCATTCTTTATACTTTCTATCATAAGTTCTTTCCTTGGCTAATTGAGAATGACTCATCTATAATAGTCTCGTGCACTTTCACATTTCAAAAGTTTTTTTTGTTTTATCTAATTTCTCTAATTTTGAATTGATATTTGATAAACTTGACAATCCAATATGGCTTCTTAAACTTTTTATTCGCAGTCCTTTTTGATGGGCCTAAATTTCTCACATCGTTATAAAAGCAATGGGCTCGAAGGCCCTGTATTAATCTTCAGTCCTAATCAGATTGACTGAATGTAGAAACAAATAAGGACCAAAAATATTGCAGCGTATTTATTATCAGTTGTGCAGTGAACATGAAAAAAAAAACTTTAAAAATAAATCATCAAGGCATAACAAAAACAAATCTTTTTAATAAACTAAAGAAACTTGCAAATGCTCACTAGTGCTTTTTTTTTTTTTTTTTTTTCCTTTTTTTTATTTGATTGATATATATCAATCAAATAGAAAAAAAGGAAAAAAAACAAACCCCAAAATTGGGGGGGCACTAGTGAGCATTTGCTATATATATATATATATATATATATATATATATATATATATATATATATATATATATATATATATATATAAGTTCTCCTCCTCCCATGTCCATATTAGAAAAATGAGAATAATGTATACTCTATGGCAACAAACACTGTTATTTGCTTGAAATATTTCATGTGCTGCTAAATAATCACCTTGAATTTTGTAAGCCATCTAAATTTTACTTTTTTTTCTCCTTTCAGTGAAATCTATTCGTAATTTGAATGGTCATATGATTGGTCCATATAGGATCCATGCTGGCAAAACTGTACCTATTGTAAAAGGAGGAGAAGCAACCAGAATGGAGGTCAGTCTTACTTCATGCATCATGTCACATTTGCTATTTCATATAGCCTTTTTTTTTTTTCAATTTAACCAATCTTTGAATAGAACATCTTTGAATTGTTCATGAACAATTTCCTAGTGTTCCTTATTGAATATTTTGGTAATTTTCTTGAATTTTCAGTTGCAACTGGGTGGCTTTTCTTTGAATTACCTTGGGGTGTTCACGATGTGCAATGCTTATGATAGTTGTTGCCCAACCAGCATACCATTGTAGGAAACTCATGTTATCTAGTTCAAGTTGTGGAGGCTCTCTACCTTCTTTTATTAAGAAACCTCAAATCTTTGTCAAAATGGCAACAAAATTGCATATTTTCCACCTTGTCTCGTAATCATAAGGGGGTCAAGTTATGCGATTGTTGCCAATGTCATTTCTGGCTTTCTAAGGAATAACCCAATAAGTTAGATCTTTTCTTTTCAACGTCTGGATTATTTGCTTGATCATTTTAGTACAAGTTGGCTCATGAGAAAAAATGTAATCTACCATCTTTGATAAACATAGTTAACCTATTTGTTACCAAGTATATTTTTAACATTTTAACTCCAGTGTCAGCTTTCCTCTTGGGAAATAGAAAGGTTTCATCACATGTTTGAAACGGGTTTTATCTTCATGAAATTAACTAGTAACTAATAAATGTAACCTTTACATGAAAACTTATTTAAATTGAAACCTGGATCTACACCTAAGATCACCTTACATTATGTTCACTAGTATTTACTCACATCATTTTGTATTTTTGTAAATGTACTTTACACTTGCTTGTGGGATTTTGTTTCTTAGCTGTTTGGAAAGAATAACTCTATCATAAGGCTTGTTGTCTCACCCATGGCAGCAAAGAAGTTGATCACTTTTTTCTTTTTTCTTTCTCCTCAATTGTCATTGCAATTTATCTTATACTTTGGATTGAAGTCTTGAGTTTTTCACTGGTGATCTGCTCCTAGGCCAAGCATCCTGCTGATCATTCAGTTTTCCATTGCATATATACCTTTCCATGTGATATAGTTTCATTATTTGATTTGTCCTCCCCATACCCCTAGCACACCCTGCGCCTTCCTTGTTACAGATGAACCAATTTTTGGGTGGGAGTTGATTTTTCTATATATATATTTTTTTTTTTTTTCTCTCATAGGAGCTTGAATTCTACGCGATTGAGACTTTTGGCAGTACAGGAAGAGGTGTTGTTCATGATGATATGGATTGTTCTCATTATATGAAGAACTTTGAAGTTGGACATGTCCCACTTAGGTGAGCACAAGGTTCTGTTTTTTGGTTTGTGTGGGTTTTTTCTCTTTTTGATTTTTCAAACCTGGGTGATTTCTAGAATCAAAATTGAAAAATCACATCTAATTTAGCAACTCTGCTTGTTACTCACCTAAATTCTTTATTCTGCAGAATTGAAACTAGATTGTTTTGTATGACCTGATTGGGTGATGAGATCAGAAAAAAAAATTCTAATTGTAATTAGGCTTTCACTGTTCAAATGACATAGGTACATAAAAGTTGCCAGCAGAATCTAAAATTGAAGTTAAAACGATTGGTCTAGTCTTTATTATTCTTTTACTAGTATAAATGTCCTGAGAAAGCAGTAGTTACATAGCTCTCATTTTTCTGCATTATTAGTATCTTCCCATTTGAGACTCAAAATCTATCTTCTAGCAAAATATATTATAATAAGCTCAGTCTCTCAAATAAATTTAAATCAAAAGGACTTTTCCACTGACATCAGGTCAACAAACCTGTTCCCCCATCAGATCAGAAGTCATATTTGAGTAGTTTGCCAGCAGCATTAATTATTGATTGTAATAATTATTCATTACACTTTCAGAAGATAAAATTATGTAGTTTCTGTTGTTTAGTTATATTTTTATTGTTTTAAAAAAAAAAAAAAAAACGTATCCCAATTGGTCCACAATGCTTATTACATATTACCTTATCGAGTTTGTTTTGTAAATGTTTTGTTGATGAGGATTTTCATGTAACTGCCTGATCATTGTCATTTAGTTTTCATATATAGCTTCTTAACTATAAATGTTCCAATTTATTAAAACTATACGGTTCTGTGTTCAGTGTGTTTATAGTTAACCTAGCTCTGCCTGGAGAAAAAGTTTATTCTGCTGATGACTTTATGGTTAAGTTCATTAAGGTACAAAACTTACATCATTGAAGTATAATACTGTGTGATTAATTTCTTTCACGACATCTTTTTCTTTTTCTTTTTCATAGAGTGGCCAAGTCAAAGCAACTGCTGAATGTCATTAACAATAATTTTGGCACCTTGGCATTTTGCCGCCGATGGCTAGACCGCCTTGGACAGACCAAGTATCTGATGGCCCTGAAGAACCTCTGCGATTCAGGCATTGTTTGCCCCTACCCCCCACTTTGTGATGTTAAGGGCTGCTACACGGCACAGTTTGAGCACACCATACTGCTGCGGCCAACCTGCAAGGAAATCATCACTCGTGGACCAGACTACTGAGTAGCAGTAAACAAGCAGGAGGTGCCAGCAATTAACTACTACACAGGAAGAATTTGGAGTGCCCTCCTTTCTTCTAGTCAGGGTTTTATTGTTACATGGTATAGGTGACCAACCAGTAGTGGAAAGGAGGGGCATTACCTAGTTATTCTGTTTCTGGTTTAGTTCTGCTGGGTTAATTAAGGAGCCAGGAGATTTTGAGAGGTCTACTCAGTCTGTTCTCTCTTGCCAGCCTTTTTGTTGTCATTACGCACTCTTGATTAAGAGTATGCATGCTATCCCAAAAATGTGTCTACCAAAATGAAACCTTGATATTTTAATTTTGGTTGATAAACTTGGAATGTCTCGTTGTAATGGCTGACTTATAGGTTGAATACTGAAGAACCAATCCTGGACTATTATTTTTAAGACATATGTTTTAATTTTTTATATATATATATATATATATATATATATATATATATTCCGCCTTTTTATTTTTTATTTCTTTTATATTTTTTTTTACCCCAGTTTAATTTTCTAAAATTTTGAATAACTACGTGAGAATTTTGATTATTTTAATTAAAAAGAAAAAAAAAAAATGAACCCTTTCTTTACCTTCCTCCTGCCAAAGTGTCCTCCTCAGCCAGAAACTTGTTTTCTATAAAAATGAAAGATAAATTTGCTTGTAAAACATTGCATATTGACAAATAAATGATTACAAAAGAATTGCTTCTTGGAATCCTCATTTAAATTTATGCCTCTGTGTGTGTGTGTGTGTGCCACCAGCTATAGTATGATGGCTAGCAAGCTCATTTGATCAGACCTTGACCAGCCAAGAGGGGTAAAAACACTAAGTACAAACGTCTTATTATATACTAACATAGCACTCAATCAAGAATGATTATTCAAGTATGAGTTGGCACTTCTGCCTAGGATCAGTGCTCTCATTGAAAAGGGTTACATGTAATATATATGGTGAATTTGATGGACGATATGGAAACTCGGATAGTATCTATTTCTGCTAAATGTCTTGGGTGGGGTTCTAAAGATATTGTCTGTGTTGAGGCTCAAATCCTTTTATGTATGGGAAGTGAAAATGAGGGGGATTTCATGTATGTAATTGAATCTAGTGACTTCAGAAAAATTGTATATAGCATTGTGGGTTTCCAAATTTTCATGTTTCCATATTATCTACCAAATACACCAATATGTCGAATGAATTTCATCTATTTCCTCCACTCAATATATTTTATATGATGGGGTGGAATTCATGGTTCATATATACATATGGATATTCTTCAAATGCAGGTTTCAACACTGCCCTGTCTTCATCTATTGTTAACTGGGTCAGTCCATCCATGGAAAAAAAAAAAACTCTAATTTTGTTTCTCATTTTCTGTATGTCACGGTAACCACTGCTGTGGAATAGCCATTAGACCAAGTAAACTTAACTGAATATGAACTTGGTGACCTGTTTCTAAATGTTAGTCTGCTTACAAATACTGTTTACAATTCCGCTTTTAGAATAGATGCCAATCCTAATTCATTGGACTGCCATTACATGTCTGCTCTTTTTCAACGAGTAACAACCCACTTGATGAAAATAAAATTTTGTTCATCCCCGAAAAAGGTCTTATTTGACAATCCAAATCCTCAATTTTTAATCATTAAATTTTATCTATTAATTTCCTGGCACATCTTTTTACTACCCCATTAGAAAACCTTCTGTAAAGGTGTCAAATAGGCCTGGTTAAACTTACCTCAATTTGAAAGACTAGACTGGAAATGATTATTTGGCTATGTTTTTTTTTAAAAACGAACTCTGAAACCGATTCTAGTAGTATGCTACTGATATTCATGGAACAGTTTGGAAAGAAAATGAAAATATTTTCTCTTAAAATGTTGAGTGAAAAATGGGGAAATCATAAACTTCACAATTTCTGAATATAACACGTCAATGATAGCCTGAAACAGGAAAATAGTTGTACATAATGAAGCATCTACAGATAAAAAAAAAAACATCAGACGTATTACAGTCTGCTCACGTCCAATACTTGTACTTTATTATTTAAGTAAGATTAAGCAAAATCTATTGGATGAAACCAATAACAATCTTCATTACTCAGACTTGTGAATTGTCCTATTTGGCCAGAAAGAAGTTTTATGAATAAGATCAGGAATTTCATTCATTGAAGATGATAAAATGTGGCATATGCTCTGGAAAGGCCAGATAGTGCACCAGCATAAATGTAATGAAAACAAAGATAAGGGTATTAATCAGGATGTTGACAACTACAATATAGCTCTCGTTCATATATATTAGCAATTGAAGTATATGATGTTAAGGTTATTTATTACCTATGGAATGTATCTATATTAACCATAACATGTAAAGACAAATTAAATTAATTTTGATTACTTTTGCTACCTATCTTTATTCATGTGGTCTACTACTACTTAATTTTTAGCTGAATATTGGTATGATACGAGATTGATAATTTAGGGAGATGGGATTGGTTACTTGATGTATTCACTTGTCATTCCACAGATTGGAAAGATAAGCCTTTATTGTTGAATTGCTTTATCAGTTTTACAAGAATATTCATATTTATGGAAATAAGTTTTGTTTTTTGTTTTTTTTTTTGGGGGGGGGGTCCAGTGTTCATAGACATTCATTCTGAAATATGCATATTTAGTTTTTTTTTATCCAGGGAGAATGAGTGACATGGACACCACCTTGTTCACCGAGCCGACTTTTTTATCTTCTCTTTTCTTTTATTAATTATTCATGCAACTGTTTATTTACTGTCTAGTAGTAAATCTTGTCTGAATTCCTAGACATAGTAATTTCAATATTGAAATTGGAAAATTCATTTTGGTAGAATCTGCATGAGAAGTGGCGATAACTGGCCCTGAAATTAACTATAACCCTTTTTAAGAGAAAAACAGATTTATAGCTGTGAATAAATTTTATAGTTTTCATTTGTGCATCATCTTTAATATCAAATGTTGAAGATAGGAGATAACTCTTGTTAGCCTTAGAATGAAGATAATTTCAAATCAATTTTATGGATGAATTCTAGGATTTAACCTGATTTTTTATTAGTTTCTCTTTTGTTTGATTGTTGCTATTTATCACCAGATTCCAGTCATTATATCTTGAGTGATATAATAATGTTTTATATTGTATTATTATGGTTGACTATGAGGGATGATAATGAAATGAAGACAACTAGATTGGTATTATTTAAAGGAATATGAATATTTATTTATTCATTCACAACAGGATATACATATTTCAGTGAATTGTCTTTTCATGAGTCCTTGTAATATTTTGCCATTGCTTCAAATGGTAAAAAGGTCACTAAAATGAGTACAAAGAAAAAAAACCCATAATGTACTTACATTTTGGTACAGCACAAGTAGGGGAGATCCATATATCTGGTCCTTATGAACTACATGCTGCCCAAAAGAAGCAGCTGAATGAGAAAGAGTAGTTGGTTTTATAGGCAAGGGAGTTACCTGTAGTGCTTGGCATCATTATCAGGGGTTAGAGGAAGTAATGAGGGGTAACTATCTGTGAAGTAATTTTATATGCTACTTTTTATTTGATAAATTAGTTTATTTTTATATACTATGGTTACTTGGAATAATTTGGATTCCACTACACGTCATATGACCATAAAGTAAGTAGTATTCAACATATTTGTTCAAGCAAAATGGATTCTTTCAGCCCAGTAATTTGAATCATTGTTAAATTGACAATCATTGTTTTATCAAATTATATCTATTGAAAAAAATTCTTGCTCAATTTTATTTTATGTTTCTTTTATTGGATAGATGATTCATAATTGTACATATAAAAAAAGTTTTTAGAGAGTCCAGTTATATTTCTTAGTCTATCTACTAGAAAACCTAAAAATGACAATTTTGGCAGTAAAATCTTATTTCTTTAAAGATAGCAAGACTGAGCTCTACAATATAATGAACAGAACAAAGTCAAAAACTGTGGTACCATACATATATGCTTTTCCTATTTACTGAGAAAACCGTCCGAATTCTTCAGCTTTTTCATTCCAGTTTTCAAAAACTAAGAATGGATGAAAAGTTAGAAAAGCTTTTGTAGTTGTCTAGATTATTCCATGCACATTCACTACAAACACGTGTGAAAAACTTCGAAGGCAATATCTGCACAGCATGACTCTTCTTTATCAGGCAGAAGAATTACTAAACAATTCTTATCTTCTACCAAACAGCTTCTGCAATTCTCATTTCAGTATAACCCATTAGGTTATTTAACTACAATTCATCTTACTATACTTTCTCATGCTTACAAGCTGCTATGGAACTGTTACAAGAACATTGATTTCTTTCAACTATCTTTGTTTCATTTACTTGTTTGAGTCATGTTATTAAATTCTTCTTTGTTGTACTCAAACATGTCAGTTGTTCTTATCACAAGCAACCATTTCCTTACATGGCTTAATCAACAAATGGCTCCAACATTACAAAGGGATATGGGATGGTAAACCATTTCTCTTGACCTTTTCACACCTTACATTATGCAGCCAGGGTATGGGAGGTTCCCCCAGCTAAGCCACTGGCTTGGGTGCATAACTTGTATGCACCCCTTGTGTATTTCTAGAACTGGTGATGAACAATTGCTGCAGATGAAGGAGCAGACTTTAACTGGGTAGTGTATCCATCATTCATTAGTTTGGAAAAGGTACTGTGTTGGTATTGGATCATCACTGTAGGTGACTGGGTTGTGGACCCTGGAATTGATATGTTTGCTAAAAGGAATATTTGGTTGAAGGTGACACCAAAGGGTCTCATTAAGAAGAGACAATGCCACATTTATCAAAAAAACATCCCATTTTATTTTGAAATTTCTAATACATCCCCCGAATTGGAGTCAGATAACATTGCATCATTTGAGAATAAGTGTCATTTGATTATCAATTAATCCAAATCAAATATAAAGGCAAAAATGACTCCAGTGAAGAAAAAATATAATAGCAAAAAGGAAATATTCTGTTTTCATCTGAGATTTTGAGATAATTTGTAGTTCATATCAAATATTTTTTCCACTCTCATTTTTGTTCTGTTTTTTTGTAACACAAAGCTCAAACCAATTCATTCTTCAAAATTACTCAGTGAATAATGTCTGGCACTGTCTTTTAGTTGGTTTGGTTCTGCTTTAAACGAATGATTTTTCCTCTATAACAAAAATTTAAATGCTACAGCAGGATCTTTTGATCAGCTCAAATTCCTATCATGTTGAAAAAGAAGTTTGAAAAATCTTGTTAAATTCTTCTTTATAGATTTAAGGTGTTTTGGGGAAAAAAGTCACAGGTAAAAAAGTTATAGGAAAAAGTCCTTAATTAGAATATTACTCATCTTATTAATCTAATTTATACTAATAAGTAGTATTCTAATGAAAATAAGTAATATTCTAATTGATCTAATTCATAGTAATAAAATGAAATAAGATGTATTTTAATAAAATAATCGGTAATATTTCATTAAAGCATAAAGTAATTTTTATCAAAAATTTTCTTGAAACTTTTTTTCAAGCGGATATTATGACAATATACCATGAATTTTCTTCCTGCAACCAAAATTGAATGTAGTAACTGAGAAATATATTATATTCCTTTTATAACAGAATTCTATCCTATTAGTTTAATATTTGTAACTCATACTTTCCCAACATCAATATCTAATTCTTGAATAACCTTGATCATCATATTATATTGGCAGAGGATTTTTAAAAAAAGAAAGAAATAGAAAATATTTACTTACATATCTACATAGAAAAATTGAATTAATCCTACATATTTTTACTGGAAAGACTTGAGCATCACCTCATAAAGTAAAAGTATGAACATTATTTTTAAATATTAAGAAATCTACAGAATTTTCTTTAAAAGTAAAAAATCTTTGCCTTATTCAAAAATCAATTTTTGTTTCATCTATCTATCTATCTCTTTCTTTCTATCCATCTATCTATCTATCTATCTATCTATATATATATATATATATATATATATATATATATATATATATATATATATATATAAACTCAATGTCCATCAGTGTCTGTTCAACTTTTCGCACCACAATTTTGCATAGCAGTACATCATTGCATGGTGGAGGACATAGGCTATGTGATTTTCAAAAGATTTGACAGTGGGACTCTATCTACAATGTAATCATGATGCTAAACTAGATCCTGATTTCTTTTTGAAGTAACCAGATGCTAGTAGGCCTCAATTTTGCGTCTAGGAAGCTGACATTTAGTATTTCACAAAAGCAATATGAGATTGACCTCAGAAATCATTCAAGGTCACCCTTTGTCATTTCTGATAATTTCCTATGGAAATAATTGTATGCTACAATTTTTGCACTTAAGAAACTATAAATTGCTATACAAGCACACTTTTTTACTCAACAGAGGACATTGACTAAATGAAATAGGCATAGGGGTAATTTCTAGCGAATAGAAGCAATTGCAGGCAATAATTTTGTACCAAGAAAGCTAAAATTTGGCATAAGGGTACATCCTTATAGAGAAAAGGTCATTGGCTACATGTGGCAGACCTGAGAGGTCATTTGTGATCATTTTTGGTCATGTTTATTTTTTATCAAGATAAATGTAAGGGAAACAACTCATTTCCCTCAAATTTGAATTGAAATTGATAAAAATTGAAAAAAAAAGGTATCTCCTGGGAGGTATTTGTTTTCCAAAATGCTTCTAACAGATATATGCAATGCTCAGTAATATTTTAATGAATTTCAACAGTTTCATTACCTCCAAATTTGATAAGTGCATTAATAATAGTATAACTCAAAATGATTTCGTTTGCGATTAAATCATTTTCCTATTGTACCCAGTTTTCTTCCCAAAAGTCTTTTACTATGGGTGTTGACAAAAAGATTTTTTTTTCCAGTTATTTCTTCCCAGCAATGGAGATCTAGAAATATTCCTAAATCAAATAATTCTCAGGTTTCAATCAAAATTTTCAGTAATTTTTATTTTATTAAATATCGTTTGTTACCTAAGCTGTTATACATCGAGTTATTTTTCCCCGGGCGAGAAGACTCGTATTCCTTCTAGTTCATTTGTATTATTGACCTAGAATTAACCGGTGCCCATTGCAGCAAATAGTCAATCAGAATTACCTCCCTTCACTAAACTATGGCGACCGTAGACACATGTTCACCGATGGCCCACTATCAAGTTTGAAGTGGACAGGCGATTTGAGCCACAAATGACGCTTTCCAAACTGTTTGCAGGAAAATTGACGAAGCTTCACCTTTCCCCTTTCCGGTCGCCGTTCTCAGTTTTATACTACCACAATTCTTCTAACAATAAACGGCGACGAAAACTTGCAGATATTTTAGTGAACATGTCTAAGTCACATGGACCTTCGTCTACCAACAAGGAAAAGGATAAACTTCGACACGTGCGATACAGGGAACAAATTGGGGGTAAATTACCTGTCCCCGGAAAGATCGAACTACAGGTGATTGGCAGCGGTGGTCGGGGAACACCTCGATCTGTTATTCTTGCAACAGATCATGTCCGGTAAGTCTGTTAAATAAAATGCCCCCTTGACCTTTACTAATTTCTTCATCACTTCTGGGCTGTTAAATGTCTTGGAACTCAAGTAATTGTCTTAATAGTCCAGAAATATAATTTAGATTTAATCTTAAATCTATAGTTCGAATATAATCTAAATTTAATCTAAAATATAACTAAAAATTTACAACTATGTAGTCTTCCCAAAAAGGCCGACAATGAGTTTAAATTTCTTGGTAAAGTGAAAATGTCATTCATGTTTTGTAACTTCTGAAGAATGACTATCTTGTTCGATTATAATGCCACTTAGAAAATTATCACTTGACTGAAATCGATACTTGAACTTTTCAAAATTTATTAACGAATTTCCTTTCAGTTGCTACTTACTTGGCTTTTTTCACTCTGTGTAAAGCCCTCGTTATTCCAAACAAACAGGCACCTAACCTGGTACAAAAACGAGGAATTTTGAAATACTCAACATCAAAAAAAAAAGAAGAAATATTTCCAATTTTTAAGGCTTTATCTACTTCTTTTTATCCCCAAATCCTTATTGTCATTGACATTAAACTACGTATTGTAACTTCGTTTTTTCCAGCGTTAAAACATATTTGTTACACCAACTAATTTATTGCCACAGAATATCTGAAAATATCTGTTAAAATTGTAAATGTTGCACTCTGAATAAAAAAAGAAATTCCCAATACATAATTTTGAAAGATTTCCCACGTATGCTCCTCCTGTAGATAGTGTTCAACATTTCATTCATCACTTGTGCCTCTTATGAAACTTTTGCTTACCACAATGATCGGTTTCCCTAGAATTTGTGTGAACGATTGTATCATTAGAATCCACGAAACTCCGACTCTGATTGAATTTACAAATCGCTAAGAAAGAATATTTGTAGGGCTATCAGCTGGCAATCAACAAATTAAGTTTAGAATCAAATTTCAATGATTTAACACAGGTAATTGCGAGAACGAGCATGTTCTTTCTATGATATGTATGTCTCTGTCGGGTTCAAATCATAATTTCTATTCTACTTTAAAGAAAGTATTATTGTATAGATCGTTCCATGCTGTTACGTGAGTATGTCTGCTGTTGTGAAAAATATATAGTTTTCATTTTACGCAATAAATATTCATTTTTCAACATAATCTTCTCCCTTGTCAATGCACTTAACAAGGCTTCTCCGTTAATCGCGTAGATTGTACATCATTCTGTGAAAATTTCATATCAGAATTCAGCTGTCAGGTTACAGACTGATTGATCTTACTTTGTATACTCTCAAACACGACCAATTTTTACCAAATACAAAGGTTGAGGTATATTGATCCCAACTTTAATTGGTTATGATAACTCATAAATACCTATAACATCATAATTTCAAACAAAAATGCAGCTGAAAAAACCCAGATGACGACTCTTGGGTCAGGTATGTTTTCATGGCCAAAGCATCATTACCACTCACCCAGAGTGAGAGCCCTAGCACTACCTTATGATACTGTATATTTCACTTGTGTTAAAATTTCCTAATATGATGCTGATAAAAGGTTCAGTATTATAACAAGGTATCAAAATAATAAAGTTCAGTGTAGAACAGTGGTCAGCAAACTTTTTTTTGGTATTACCCCAAATTATTTATTTGTACAATGATTTTACCCACTAGATTAGATACAATCTGGAGAGTACGTATCATATAAGATAAGTTCATCAAAGCCATCAAATAATGAATAAACTTCATTATGAAAAAAATAAGTATAAAGATTGATTTGTGGATTAAAAAGTTTTATTGAAAACTTTTTCAATTTAGGTTTTGGAAAAAAAATGATGTTTCATTTTTGGTTCAATAACTTCAATTTATCTTTCTTTATCAATCCATATATCAGCAGTTCCAAAATGAAGCTGTTTAATTTATTTAATCAATCAAAGGTATTAATGAAAAAAAAAACTGACACTGGTATCATAATCTATTTATTTATAACTACAACTTATAGCTACTCAGAAGCATGCTTCATAACAAACCTATACTATACACATAACTTGTTCCTGAATTTACAATACCCCGGAAAAAATGTTTTGTATGTTGACTTGGATATTGGAAGCTGCCTTTCATTGAGACTATTCTTGTATAATTGTTGGAAGTTATTGTTTACTTTTGTAGGTATCTATTCAATTGTGGAGAAGGAACTCAAAGAATTGCTACTGAACACAAGTGAGTGAACTATTCCTCTTTCTTTTGCTATTTTTCAATGTGTAATTTTCTCTTTTATATTCATTCTTTAAATTTCCAGGTTAAATCTAACATGACTTTTGGATACATTCATTCAAGGATTCTCTGTGTATTGCTATTCAATCTTCAGATCACTTCAAGTAGTACCAGCTTAAAATTTAGTGGAGTATTGAATTTTTTGGTGACTTGAGAAACTTTGAGCTTATCCCACAAACATGAAAAAGTATTTATATAATGTATTTAATAGCATATATGACTACCCCCACTATTATTCCATTAGGAAATATTTTTTTTTTAAATGTATTTCTCTCATTTATCGCCCTTTTAACAAGTTTTGGAAAACATGAATTACATTTACCTTTTGAATCATTTTTGGGAAGAAAGAGAAGTTTGTCTTATATGATGCCAAATACATTTATCCAAAACAAACAATTTCTATCAGACATGATGGTTTGATTGAATAAACGTAATTTTGTGGCTGAAAATAAATGTTGATGTTAATCTGGAAGAATACTTTTCTAAATCTGTTGAACTTAAAAAGAAATATTTTCATCAGAGTTTAAAGAATAATGAAAGATATGGATAACTTACTCTTTTTCATGTTTGTTTTTTTTTCTTACAGAATCAAACTCTCTCGGTTAGAAAACATCTTCATCACCCACAACAGTTGGGATAACATTGGTGGACTTCTTGGTAAGCTTTTTACTTTTTTACATTTTTTTTTTTTTAATTTCTATCATTTTTGCTTGTTCAAATATTCAATATAGATTTTGAATCTATTATTTCAATCTATAGCTTTAAACACAAAACCTGGTTTTCTTTGCAATCATTCCCAATAGTAACAAGAATAGATTGCATTGCTGTTTAACCTCAGTGAAGATGTGTATCTAATTTTGATGCTGTCAGAAAATTTGTTTAAAAATCCAGTTAGTGACTTGCCAGATTATTTTTCTACACTAACAATATCTTCATTCACTTTAATGAGAACCAAATGAGTTTAATCATTAAAAAATTGTATACTTAACCTGTTCTTTGCCATGAATGAGATAACTCATCCTCAAAAGTCATGACCAGTGCCATGAATGAGATAACTTGTCTTACGATTATGTGTTTTTCTTTCCCTCAATAATTCTTCCCACAGCTAAGAAACAAGACCCTACTTGAAAGTGTAAAGCATGTTTAAAAAATGCAAAACAGCAAGTGAGTAGATACAAATGTACTAAATGTGATGTGGCCTTATGTATAGATCTGTTTTTAGATATTTCATATTCATTTGAATTATTGAAATACTTGAAAACATACACTTATTAGAAATTCTGGTGTATACATTAGTTGATATGTATGAAAACAAAACCGTTTTAAACATGCAAACTTTATATTTTTATCAATTATTTTTTACAAGAAAAAACTAGGCCCAAGATTTACATAAAAAATTATATTTGGCAGCAAATCAATTAAAATGATTATAGTCTACTTTTAGTGGACTGAAACTAAATGACTTTTTTAGTACATTTGATTTCATTTTAATTCTTCATTACTGTTTTTTGAAGTTGTGGTTATCAGCTTCTTAGTATAATTACTTTGAGATGTAAACATTTTTTTATTGCTTACTGTATGAATATGCATTAGATATGTTGAATGACTTTGATACCTTAACCACAATGGACAAATTGTACTGGATCAGTTTCATATATTTGACGTAATGAAAGTAACCTAAAACAATTCATATATATAAAAACAGGTTTAACTTGCCATCACAGTCAATAATTGAAAAGCCATTGCATCAAAATTGGATGTCATGCAAAAAATTCAATTGAAGAATAAAAATGGTCAGAATGAATTCTATTTTTGACATCCCTGGCATTTTCTACCAGAAAACATCTGAAATAAAATTTTTAAAAATATCTAGATGTTCATCTTTTTTTTTTTTTTTCCTTGCTAAGTTAAAGGCATTAAAATTTGTTAATGGTACCAATAGAGTCCAAATCAATTTGGAAGATGACTTTTACTTTCTTAAGTAAATTTTCAATTATTCTCTATTCATGCGTTTTCTCCTTACTCTTAGGTTTGGCACTTACTGTTGAAGGAATTAACGTTCCTAAGATCACCATCCATGGACCTGCAATGGTGGTTAGTTTTCAATTTACTTGGATTTTTTCAAAATTTAATGGTTTACTTATGTTTTGAGCAAGTAGATTTTGTAATTATAGTGGAAACTGTTTATTTTAATCATAGATGATCTTATCAAATGGTTATTCTTATCTCAATCCCAAACACTCTTTTTAAAATAATTAAAAATCATCCTCTCACAAAAATTCATTTTTTATGATGTGAAGTTGTTAACAATTTAATGATATAATAATGAATTTATATTTATAACATTGTAAATTGTTTTAAAATTATTTCTTGGCTCAATATTATCAGCCAGTCATGTTATCTGTCACATAAGCACAGATATATGACCCTATGCTGATCTATACAAATAAATTTATCAATAGAGGTGTACTTAGAGATTTTAAAGTTTTGTTTTAGTATTTTTCTCATTTCTCCATTCCTTTTTAGTATAATGACTGAAAGAATTAAAATGATTGACTTGATTGAAGAATGTTGATATTTTTTTTTTCTTTCCAGGAGCAATCGATCCGTATGGCAAAAACATTTGCTGAATCATCAAATATTCAGATTGGTAAAATTCCTTTACATTTTTTTTTAGAGAGGAAACAATTATTTGATTCAATTTTATGTTGTAGATTATGTTTGTAGGTTTCATTTGTAAAGATTCCAGATATAATTTGGAATCATCGACACATCTAGATTTTAAAATGCTTTGAAAATCCTAAGTTCATTGCTTGTTCTATCCTGATTAATGGTTCACAAAATTTATCAGTGTCAATACTTGGTCTGCTGATGACATCCAAAGAAGGTCAGAGGGTACACAATCAAAATTTTGTGAAAAAAATAAACAACAAAAATAAGGTATTTAGTCCAAACAAACCATATACTATGACTAAAAACATAAAAAAATTCTGTTTCATGAGTCCATTATTATCCAATTCATTATTGTGATAAATATGTATATTCAATATTTTCATCTTATTTCACTTAAAAGAAAGCACAAAATCTTTTGGTGCTGAATTCAATTATTAATAAAACTCTCAATTATTTGTCTACATGAAGACTTAATGCAAACCTGCACAAAAATAAGATGAGTATTTATAGTACGGGTGACAGAAAATAGCTGTTAATATCCGCAAAAATATATCAATAAAAACATGTACCTTCTAAAAATCAGTTCTTATCAATTTTTGCAAGGTTTTTATAACATTGGCAACCATTGAAAATATTGTCTTTATAATCTTGTTCAATGAGATTACGAAAAAAAATTATATGGTTTTCTTGTATGAATCTGTTTAATTTAAACATCAAAAGTGTCTTAATTTTGTTGTTCTGCCTGTGTGCCCGCTGAACTGCCTTTGTAGTTATACCAAAAAATGTTTGCTTTTTTATCGTTACTTTCATGTTACATTACAAAAAATCACCAGCTCCCTCAGATACATGATGCTCTCTTTTATTTAATCCAGACAAACGAGAAGTTGAACTGGGTGCATACGAAGATGCTGCTTTTAGGATTGAATATGTTCCTATCCATCATGTCAACTCCACTGGGGTCAGCAATTCAGCTACAGTAGTGCCTGCCAATTCTTCAAAGTTTAACTCTACAAACAATAATGAGAACATTACAGAAGATGATGACCATGGTAAATAATTTTATCTTTTTATGATCAATATCTAACATTTTAATGGCTCATTCTAAAACAATTAATTTCCAATAGTTGATGGCATTCTCTCCGTCCATACCATAACTCTATCAGAATTGACATCGAAGAGAAAAAAATACTCCGTTTTGATACTCAAATGATACCACGGAAGCTTTTTGATATTGCATAAGTTGATATAGATTCCCTGATGACTTATTGGATAAGTAAGATTTGGCTACTTGTAAATTCTTAGTTGTGCAAGTAGTGTTGCTGAAAGATAAACGGCATTTAGCTGAACACATAGTACTTTATTTGACTAAAATCTGCTCATTAGATCAAAAGTTATGAAAGTTTGAAGTTACAGTTTTTACTAAAAAATTAGAAACAGGCCTAATGGAATCTAGCCTTTTTACATGATACACAAGGAAAATCCTTTTACTGCAAAATTTGGGGGAAATATGTGAATCATTACAGGGAATTTGTATGTCACATTTATATTTTCATGAGATTCCTGTTTCTGAGGTAATCTTCCTTATATCTAATCAGTCAAACAGGTTTAGTTCAAGGGAACATATATTTTGAACAATGTTGCCAATTTAGCTCTTTTGGAATAAGATTTAGCTTTTTTTTCTTAGCCACAAATTCCAAATCTTGCATCAATTAATATTTACATTAATTTTATGATCAAAATATTGGCCCTGGTCAAGTGTTTTAGCTGTAATAATATCATCGCAGGTTAAGTTACTGCTGATGTTTACATACGCTCCGACCATCATAACTAAAGGGGCTAAATTTTGGTCCCAAAACTGCTAAATTGGCATCACTGAAATGGAGTAGCAAGATTCAAAGTTGGCATAAGCAAAATTCTCTGATCAAAAACTTCTCAGGAAAGTTTATGATGATGCTTAAAACATTAAATTTAAATGCAATTGGTTACATAATTCTGAGTTTTATTTATCATCGATTATTTCACTCATGAAACGTCAATTCCAATGCATGACATTATAAAATACCCAGGAGACAGAAGTGTAACTAGAGGTAATTAAAAACAAAACATGGAGAATTTAGATCAAAAGATATTTTCATTATTTTACCATGGGGGTCCCTGTATGAGAGCTAAAAAGAACAAGGTATCTTAGAGACCATTTGCGTGCAGTGCAATGAGATGATCTTTGTTCACCAAAACCTTCATCAAAACAACATTATTTTCCATAATTTGGAATAAAAAACATATCGGAGAATTAATCAAGGAATAAGTTACGATCATTTAAAACTGGAAAAAGTTTCACTGAAAGAAAATCTCGATTGATTTCAATGGCATGGTTGCAATCTGGTTATTTTTCCGATCATATTTGTCATATGACCGACTCCCCTACTTACAGCTGATTTCAGGCTGTTGACTCTTATAGTCAAAGAGTTTATCAACACAAAGTGATAAAAAGCAACAATAATAAGATGAAGTAAGACTAGTCATAAAATATTTGAATTTGAAACTTCAATGATAATTTCAAAGTAGTACTGGGAAAATTCCAGTAATACCTCTCCATTGTAATTGGAGATTTGGAAATTTTGAAGCTAAACAAAAGATTATCATAAACTCCAAAACTCTTATTTGCTTTGTATGAATTTCCTAAATAATAAAGGCAGGGCTTACTGTGTCTATAACTACCTCTCATTTTTCTTTTATTTATTTTATTTCAGTCCCAGCTAAGAAAATGCGACTTTCACAGGAAGAATTGTATTCAGCTGTTGCATATATATGCAAGGTATGTATTTTAATTGCTGCACTCAATCTATCTTGCAAAATGTCAGGCTGCTTGTTAAAAAATCATAGTTAAATGTTGCATTTGGAATAATTCATTTGGTGAGTTTAAAATTATTGAGAAACCTGTCATTGTAAAAAGAATTTTCCTGCTTAAATTGGACCGGATTCTCCAACTGACTACAGTCAGTAATTTTAACATTTACAGATGAGGATAGCTTGAAATGCATGATTTTCCTCTAAATCCATCTGCATTATAAGCATCTGATAAAGAGGAAGTAATCCTCAGTTTTTGCAATGTCACTATGAATTCTAAATTGCAGTAAATTATATAGAAATTTATTTATAATGATCTTCCGTCATTACATTACTCAATTTAGTAAAATAGATAGAATAGACAATTAAAGGAAAATGGTGGGCCTACAGTTGTACATAGACAGGCATGCTTAGGTAAAGAGATTCAAGTTTGAGTCTTGCCTAAAGCTTATTTTTTTAATTCTTCCTTCAATTTGCATTGTTTGCCATAGATTGATAATGAAAAGTTGCAACGAAAAGAAACTAGAATTAGAATGCTAGAAATTCTAGTCAAATATTAATTATGGTAAACTTGGATTTTGATGGCAACCTATGCATCAAGTCATAAAGTCTTGCGAATAATTTATTCTTTTTATTTTGACTAATTTTTCTCCTCCTGTGCAGCCTCATGCAGCCAAACGGCGACTAATCCTTGAAAAGTGTGTGGATCTTGGTGTACCAGTGTAAGTGTTTGCTTTTTATGTTTGTTTTTTTTCTTTTCTTTTTTTTCAAATTAACAAACTTTCTCTTCTGAAAAAGTAAGGATGGTTTCAATTTGTTTATTGTTTGTTTACTATTTATTCCTGACAACTGCTTGTGGAGCATAGGGCTGCAACCATACTGCTACAGTTCCAATAGCAAGTAGATTTTATTGGGTTGAATTGCTAGTCTCATGCCCAACTTTCTAGCTATGGTGACTACTAAGGTGTAGGTTTTCTTGGTGACCTTCCCTTAGATGGACTGCCCTACCACTATTTACCTATAGCTGCCCTGTTATTTACCTATAGCTGGATGGGAGGAATGGATTCATGCCTTTTCCCAAGTTTATTAGTGCTAATAAGCAACCTCAGCCAGAACTTGAACTCTGTCCACTGGTCCCGTTTTCCACACTAGTATTATGCCTTTCCACACTTCCTTAGATTGGATTAACTAACAACATATTCCTGTACCAATTTTTCTTACTTTTAACTTTGTAATAATCGAAGTGTTTATTTCAGGAGACAAAAAATTTTTGGCAAGATTCGGCCAGATATTCAATCATTATTTAAACTATTTGCCAACTTTTGGCCTTCATTTCTGAAAATTCAAGGCCCAAACTAAATGGCAAAAGCTTCTTTCTTTTTTTCTTTAAATCTATTGAAATCTTTTTTTTTCTTTTTTTTTGTTTCTCCTGTTGTTCTACCTTTTCAGTTAATGATACTAAGAATTGCTGCAGAAACATTTTATAACATTTTTGATTTCACTTGAAGATTGCATACATGTATACAGTTATAACTTAATCCTTTGCTTGTGGAAATTGCCTTGATTAAAAAATGTGATATTTCAGGTCTTTTTCATTAGTCCTTTCCACACTATATAATCATAGCCATTACGGCACACCACATTTTCGTTTACTAAATAAACATAAAGTAATTGAAAGTTGACGACTTTTTGGACACTCGGATATTGATAACCAGGGGTTAGGGTTAGTCAGTTAGAATTTCAGATTTTCTGCTGGAGACTTTTGACTCCTTTTTTTTTTTTATTTACCCTTATTTAGCAAAGAAGAATATGGTGAGCTATAACAGCTATTATTATTTAGTGTGATAGGGGCTGACAAAAAAGACCTGGAGTTTTCTCTTTAAATACCAATATGTTCATTATATCCTTCCATATTTTTTTTTTTCTTTCTTTTTATTCCAACAGTGGGCCACTTTTAGGAGTTCTAAAGAATGAGGAACCTATTACATTAGATGATGGGACTGTGGTAAGTAGAATTACCTTAGGATGGGACCATACCATCAAAATAATTGCCATGATGGTCAACCACCTCATCTTGAAGCCAATTCACTAGTGTAGTGAATTTGATCCTCACTGGTTACCTACACTACTATTGTCTTATGATACAGTAAGCTAAACTTAATAATAACAATTCCAAGAAATAAGATAATGTGAATGTCTCAAGAGCTTTTATATATTGATAGAATTGAGAAATAGATTCCTTTTTAATACAAGGTCTGCCTGGAAAGATCCATTTATTTGATACTAACAAAAAAATCGACTATTAGGGCAATGGCACCTTGGAACCTTGTACATTTATTCTAGCATCCCTTTCATTTTTTTTGAAAGAGTCTGCAAAGTCCTCGTTTGAGATCGTCGTGAGCTGCCTCATCATGTTCTTCTTAATCTCGTCCATGGTCTGAAATCTCTTTGGGAAAAGTCACAGGGAACCAAATCTGGAGGAGAGAGTGCTAAGTGATGCAATGTTTTGCTTAAAAAAAACCTGCACAAGACACAAAGAGTGGGCAAGTTCAATCCTTGTGAATGTGTCAGTCACACAGCACACAATCTCACTCAATGGTGTCTCACTGCCAACTGAGGGAGAGTGTTCATGCATGGGCAATAAGGTTCCCTTTGATTGGTTGCCAAGTTGCATCTAAGCCACATGATTGGTTATGGAGAAATTCAGAATGGCTGGATAGCTTCCAGACAAATCCCGTAAATAACTTTTAAAGTTACGAAAACATTTTGAAATTAAGTACTTATGTACTTCAACTGAAAACTAATAATTTCTAAACTTTATTGTATCTTTTCTAAATCCTTTTACAAATACCAGATATTTTACTTAGTGAATTGTCTTCTCTCTATAGGTTACACCTGACCAAGTTCTTAGTCCAGCAGAAAAACCATATCCTATCATTAGTAAGTGTTTTTTTTTATTTTTTTCAGTGTATGTTTTTTTCCAAAAGCTTTTTTTTTTCCTGTAAGGAATCATTCTTTCCTGATGATGAAATATTGTTTCAACATTGTCAAACAGGGGATTTTCTTTGTATTTTTTTTTTCTTTAATGGTCTTTTCGGAATACTGAATGCTTTTTAGTTCTACAAAAGTGTCCAGTACAAGTCGATAGGTAGTAATATTGCATCAACATACCCCTGAACCATTTGGGAAGTTGTCACTTATTCACTGTATTCACCAAATATCATACCTTCAAATAACCATTTATTCTAGTTTTAACAAAATTATCTTCTGTAAAAAATTTCACTTTCCTGGGAGATTTCAAAAATTATCTGAAGCTGTTCTTTGCTCAGAAAGATAAAAGATTATAGAATTATGAAATTGCCTGAAAGATGGCCAATGGTATTTGAAAAAAAACGGTAAATGTGTTGTTCATTAAAGTAAAATGAATTCTTTGTCTTTTAATTTTACTTAATGAAAGCTTTACCTGACCTAATAAATGGCATTATACAAAAATCACTTCAAAACCTGTGCTATAAAAAAAAATCATAATTAATATCTTGAGAATCTCTAGGTGTTGTTTTTCTGCTACTTTGAATCCAAGTACAACCATAATAATCTTATGCCAAATAAATTCTGTCAATTTTGTGTGTGTGTGTGTGTCTTACATTATTATTACTGATTATATTATGTTTCTGTTGCTTTCTGTATGCAGTTCTGGAGTGTCCCAGTGTAGAATATCTTGACTCTCTAGTGAACAATAAACAATTGAATTCATTGCAAGGAAAGGAAGAACAAGATTTGCCCGCTGAGCTTGTGGTTCACATGTCTCCAGTTGAAATTATGGACCATCCCAAATATCAGCATTGGATTAAAAGGTGAGATACTCTATATCATTTCGGATCTATTCTTGTTACTTGAAAAACTAATTGCTTTGCTGGAATTCTGTATTGCTATTTCTCACCTTATATGTAATTATATGTATATGTGTGTGTATATATATAGATAGATAGAGAGGGTGTAGACTTTGGAACTTCTTTTGGAGATGCATTGAGATGAGAGATAATAGTCAAAAGTATATCAAAATATTATCTAGATTTATTTCTCATTTGATGAACCATTGTCAACCATTATTAATTTTTTTACTAGTATTCTCTTTCATCTTTTTTTTTTTTTTTTAACTGCTTTTTATAACAACTAACTCAAACCATCACAGCCATGAGTAAGCAGTGCTGATCAGAAGTAGAGAATAAGCTTTAGGTGAGATCAACTTGCATCTTTTTTACCTCAGGAAGCCACCTAAGTACAGAGGGAGAAGAGAAAGGATGAAATATATCGTGATAATTAATAATAATCAGAGAATGTAATGGTCATACATACTAATGAACAGAATAATAATATAATATTCAACAACATTTTTTGTGGGTCTTTCAGTTTTTCATCTGAAACTCAACATCTTGTCCTGAATGAAAACACTAGTGGGGTTGCTAACCTTGGCCTGTTCAAAGTTCAAACTATGCTGAACCTCCTGAGTTCATCCATTTTTCCCCTGCTGCATCATCAAAGGTTAGAGCTGAAAAAGAACAGTCTGAATTCCACAGAAAATGGAAAAGATGATGAGGCAAATAATCAACTGCAGTTGGCCTGCACAAACCTTAAATACCACCTACGACCACGGAAAGGATACAACAAGTAAGTTCACATATTCTCATCAGGCTTCAAGTATGGACATTACACAGTTTTTTTTGGGTTTTTTTTTGTTTTGCATCCGATTTAATTGCCTTTAGATTATTCACCTTCGCTCTTTATCTTCACATTTTAAAATATTAGCTGTCTGCACTAATATTTTTTGTCTGAACCTCTTTAATTTTATATGTACCTTTAGTCATTGTCTCAATTTTGTTAGATGGAACATCTTATTTGTTCCATGTGATTTATTTGGACTAATTCCTTTATCTTTGTTTATTTTTTCCCAACATTTCAGCCATGTAATATCTGGCCTTCCCTGGGTAGAGACAGTCCCAAAAGCACAGAGACATAAAAATCACATGTGACAAGTATGTTGGGGATATGCATACCAGAACTATTCTCAATGTTCTAGAATACGCCAGGCAGGAAGGCCAGAGAGTACATGGCCAAAATGTTGGAACAAGTTATGAATAGTGGAACCAAAAGAAGAAATATATTCTTTTCTCAAAAAAAGTTAGTGATTTGATTCTAGTATTTGCTTTTCTCTGATACTTATCTCTGTTTCTCTTTTCCAGAGACCAGTGCTTATATCTGGACAATGCAAGCTATGTCAGTGAAGCGTGGGCAATACCAGGGTTTGAAGAACAGCTCAAGCATTTCCATACAAAAGTCAATGAGCACACAAAAGGACAGGGTTTGTGAAATTTAAACCTTTTTTTTTTTTTAATTTCTTAGAGATTTCAATCCCAATCAATTACTGAGCAAATTTGTTGATTGGGAACCATGAGTTCTACAACTGTATTAAATCTCTTTGTGTCGTAAGCATAAGCAGTTTCTACATTTTTCACCATTACTTTTCAATTAACTCTAGACTAGCATCATACCTGTGAAAAATGACTGGATTATTTTATACTTATATTTTAGTATGAATATTCATTTTTCTACTTTTCTTCTGTCAACTTAATATCCCATTCATCATTTGTAATCTATTAAAAAGGTGTTATTGCGTTCTATTTTCATTTTTATTCTATGAAATTAATGTACTAATAATAATTAAATCAATCATTTGTTGACAAAATAATCAGAGCAGTGATAGGTTCTGAACTATTAAAGCAGGGTTTCTCAACCTTTTTTCTCCATCACACAGCTCTGTTTTGTTTTTGATTTGTTTTTGTTTTTTTTTGTTTTTTTTTCAAATTTCTAATTAGTATCTGCATTCACCATTGCATTTTAGTTCAATAAGTTCGTTTTGGGGTGTTTCAACTTTCAGAAAGAAAAATCCATTTGTATGTGACAAATTATTCCCATCCATACTTTGACTATTGTCAACTTGGGAGTGAATGAATGTAATGATAATTCAAAGAAAAGTTAAATTCAGTTTTCATCTTGAATGACACCTCAGTAATATTTTGAAGAAAAAACATGAAATGTAAATAAGAACTAAAAGTCATTACAAACATGAAATAAAACTCTTAACTTACAAATACAAATACTCTTAACTTAACTTTATCCTACATTCAAGCAGCCGGGCCGTAGCCCAGTAGATATGTCTTTTATCTGCTTATTTCCTGGTCATGGCAGGATTCACTTAATCTTATGTTCGTTTCCTTTGGTGTGACCATTTAGGAAAGACCAACAAACAAATGACAAAAAAAAAAGATCTCAGTTGTCCAAACAAAATTTGGAATTGAAGTATGAATATTTGAATAAATTTCTATATCAAAGCTTTTTTTCTTTCCTAACATAAATCACTTTACCAGAAGTGATTCAAGATGATAGATGTAGCTGTCACTTGATTTACTTTGGTCACTGCCATCCTCAATGTGTGATGAGGAAACTACCGAAACAAATGTTAATTATGCCTCACCCTACAAACATGAAACTCACTTTCTTTCTCTCTTCTTTTTTTCCAGATCAAAATGAAGTCAAATATCCACATGTTTTATTCTTAGGAACAGGTTCTTCAGTGCCAAGTAAAAGGAGAAATGTCAGTGGGATTCTGCTGCAAACTGAGTAAGTTAAGCAATGAACTAGAATCTAAATTGAAATCATTTTCAGTAGAGTCTCTGGATTTAACTTGGAAAAATGGATAAGTCTTTGATGCTACAGGTTCCTAGTTTTAATAATCCCTGTTTTTCTTTAGTAGCACTTTCATCAGCAGAAGCTTCAATCAATCATGAACATCAAATGAGAGGTCTAAATCTCCAACCTTTCATTCCTTGAGAAAGCTCAACCCAATAGCATCGATGCCACCATCATCAAACATCAGTTCAGATGGACTGACCATTTGCAACTTAGTAATAGTAGTAGTTCATTCATATCTTCAATAGACATTGTGTAGTATAATAGAGTAAATATCATTGAAGCATTATTTATTGTGAAATAGAGACTGCAATTTGGAAAATGAGGGGGATTATAGTTCAGAGATTTAAAGGTACTAATTTATTGTCAACAGCATGTCTCACCAGCTGATCTGTGTGGTTTTCCATTAGAATTACTAGATTTTGATATTCGTATCCCCCATGAAAATCCTTAGTCATACTGATTTGGATAACAGTAACATACAAATACTCCTTGTTAACAAAATCGTCAGTAAAATTGAAATGCTTGATCCAGTAAAATTGAAATGTTTACTTTGTATTGTATATATATGTTAGTCAAAATTAAATTGAAACATTCAATTCTGACAAAGATATATTTTACAAGCTAAGAAATGCATGAAAAATTGATTTTTCTGATTGATGTGCACAAAAATAACAATTGGAAAGTGAATTGAAAAACTCAAGAGATATATGTTACATCTTGAAATTTTTTATCATTCCGTGGATGTATTTTGATGCATTTCTACAGTGGGCCAGCCATCTTTTACTGAGGAAAATTTGCTGTTTACATGTTCAATGCTGAAGAACTCTACAATGCGTTATTATGTCATTGTATTTTTGTCTCTAATTTCAGACCCAACAGTTGTATTTTGCTTGATTGTGGAGAAGGTACTGCTGGTCAGTTATATCGTCATTATGGTGATGAGGCAACTGCTGATATTTTACGTAACTTGAAAGCCATCTTTATTTCCCACATGCATGCAGATCATCATATGGTTTGTATGACTTATTTTTATAAAAAGATTAAATGATTCAACTTATCTTCACTGTCAAGTTTTGCCGTCATTTTTGAAGAAAATCGTACAAATGACTTGATCTTCTTAAATCTGTATTTATTTTATTGTTCTTTTTTAACAAAAATGTTCTTATTAATGCTGCAATTTTTTTTTAGTCTAGAAGAGAAATTTATGTTTATTGTTTATTTTTCTTTAACTTGAATTCTCTTCCATTGGAATGAGCAACCTATGTAGAAAAAAAAAAATTAGACTTTTTTCTTTTTTTTCTTTTTTTTTTTTTTTAAAGGAGTTTTTGTATTGGATTAGAAATTACGAAATTTTAACAAATTTGATTATATTTTTTAATATATTGATTGAGATTCATAAACAACTATTATATGGTATAGTTCTGAGTCAATGGTTAAAAACATGAAGAATCTTTACATCCCTTTTTTTTTTTCTTTTCAACAATCAGTTACTTCGCTAATGATTATCATAAGTGCACCACTGCAGGTTAGGCTAATGGTTGCTACTGATACTATAAATGGGACAGATATAGCAGGAATGGAGAGGGGAGAAAAGAAAGTTGGGTAGTTTAATAAGTATGGGAAGATAGAAAGAACAAAAGGAATCGGTAGTGCAATAAGAGGGTTGGAAGGGAGAGGGACTAAAGGCTACTACTGATACTAGTAGTGTGACATATACAGCTCTTATATATATGATTTTTTTTTGTTTGTTTTATTTATCAGGGTCTGTTTGGAATATTACGAGATCGAGCAAAAGTAATGGAGAAAAATGGAGAAATACCAAGCCCTATTCTGTTGCTCTCTCCAGTTCAGATTAACCGTTGGCTCCATTTTTATGCCAAAAATATTGAGGACATTTGGCACATGATTCAGTAAGTTTAAGTAACCAGTTTCATTTTAAACCCATTTTAAATATTACAGCTAAAGTTTAATTCATTTATTTTTTGAATTTTAGAAAAACATCTACAATATATGAATATCCAAAAGTAAGCATGATGGATAATAAAATATTTCAGTGTTTATGACTCATTTTAGATCGCGGTTTCACTCATTCCAAATGGTCACTTTCTACCTGACACCGGTGACGTAGGCTACTACTTTACATCATGCTGAATAATTTGAATATCTGAACAAAACAATCAATGGGTGAAATAAGAAAAGTTTGTTTTGAAAAAAAAAATCATCATTTAAAAAAAGAAAATGGCTCAGTTGATGTCACCAGATGCAGAAGAAAAGTGACCGGTTAGAATCAACAAAATTTCAATCCAAAGTTAGTCTACAAACACCATACATTTAATACTTATTTGTTCCAGAAACTTGTGTATTTGTTAAAATTTGGTTGGAGGGAGGAATTTGATTTATAAAAAAAATGGGAATAAAGAAACATTGACTCAATATTTTATTGATATTGATTAATATTTTCCTTCATCTTAATTTTTAGTTATTTTTATCACAACTTCAACGTAAGTCATTATTTACAGCTACAAAGAAACAAAAATCCAAAAATTAAGATGAAAATAAATAGTAGTCAAAAATAATGAAATATTGGCTTACAATATTTTAAATGATAAATAAAATAAATCATAAAGATTGCATTGATAATATTACTAATTCTCAAAAAAAAATACCTTGACTTTTTGATTGTGATTGGTTTTCCACACGCAGACAACATGGTTAAAGAGGAAGAAAAATGTCTACAAAATCATCATCTTTTTATAAAAATCTTGTATATCTGCTTTTTTCCTATTGTACATAAACACTTTCTTGCCCTAAAAGCATATTCCTAAAAATCAATTTAAAAAAAAATTTTTTTTTAATCTTAACTGTATCCAAAACAAATCTTGATTGCTGAAATGATTGTTCTGTTTCAATATTCAAATTATTCAGTTTGATGTGACATGGCAGCTGACCGGTGTCAGGTAATCTTTTGGAATGAGCAAAATCTCTGTCTAAAGCAAGTCACAAGCACCAATATTTCATTGGGAATTTCAAAAATCATACATATCCTTATAACCTGTGGCCCATATTTCACTGCAAATATAAATTTGGCTAATTGGTAATGATGTTCTAACTATACCAGATTTTCATTTTTAGATTAGTATTTAGTGAATTACGTACTGGTCGCTGAGAAGTTGCTTACTAAATTTCATTCTCTCTCTCATGGTAGTTGAGTGGCTCAATAAAATAAACAAAAACACACTTTCTTGTGAAAGGGGGAATGATCCTACTCTTTCCAAGAAGTGGATTCATGTTTTTCTCAAGGGCATTAGTATGAAGTGAACACCAACTGCCTTGGCCAAAAATTGAACTTAGTTCACTGATTCAGATTTCCATACAGTTAACAGTTACGCCTCTCTGCATTTCAATTAGAACTATTATCTGTTCTATAATGCAATTCAAAGAATTTAATAATTCATTTATTCAAAACAATTATATCAAAGTAATAATTTCTCCAAGCATTTCAAAGATTGTTACATGTAGTATTTGATTTTTTTAAAATTTCAATTTTGCTCTCTTCTTCTTTTGACAGGCTTGTTCCTCTTCATAAAATTTTGCCGCATCAAATAGAGAAACATGTTAATCTCTATTCCAACATTCTCCAGAAACTCAACTTGGTTGAAGTAAGTCAATCAACCCATAAAACTTTTTATTGTTATTGTTGAATATATAACAACATTTATTTCCTAGCCTTATCTAAGATGTTTGTTATTGTTAATTCCTGTAGACTCTTTGTGGACCATTAGGCTGCAACCACTCTGCTGCGCCTTCAGTGGCAGGGCCAGCCTTAGGAGCTATGGAGCTCGATTGGAAACATTTTTTGTGGGGGCCCCTCATTAAGTCATGGTCTGTAGAATCATAGAACTAGAAATAAACTTTATTATAGACTTTATATCTCTATGGTACAATGGAAAGCAAGCAAAATATGTACTCAAAAACTTCATAGGAATTTTACGCTCCTCTTTAAGATGTGAAACAATTTTGTTATCAGTGAATATAAAAAAGAATTGATTATAACTTTCTGATAATTCATCTTGTGTTGATGTTATGTCTATGTTCATATTGAGTTATTGTTGTTTTTATTATTCATCTCTATCTGAATGAAATGTAAATAAATACACAGCCACGCACTCTAGTGTAATGTTAAGTATAAAGCCTTCTATCTTTAATTGACAAATGCTGACCAGGATTATCATCAAAAACCTTTTCTCATTCTTTATTATCGTTTTAAAAAATGTATCTATTTGGTAATTGACCAAAAGAGTGATTAGGCTCTCTTGCTAAAAGCCAATTTTGATTATGAATTTCTAAACCTGAAAAATTCATTCTTCTGATATTTTTTTTCTAATTGCAGTTCATTCCAGTTGAAGTTGACCATTGTAAAAACGCTTTTGGTGTGTCTCTCTCTCACTCATCGAACTGGAAAATTGTCTACTCTGGAGATACTATGCCTTGTGAAAGATTGGTCAGTGCTGGTATGTAGAACAAAACTGTTTTTTTTTGGGGAGGGGAGATGTTTGTGGTGATGTTAAAGTGTTTATGTTGATCGCTTGTTGATCTGTTGTGTTTTAGAAGTGCTGCTCTGAAGAAATCACCAACTGGCGAAAAACACCAAATGTATTAGGGAAGCATTTTTTCTTTTGATATCTGTAGTCTTTATTTCAAAAGAGCATATATAAGCATGTGGACTGCACAGAGAGAGAGAGAGAGAGAGAGAGAGAGAGAGTGTAAAACTCTAAGAGGGAAAACTCTCAACTTGCAAAGGTCATATTTTAATTGCAACTTCCCCAAGGTGGAGAGCCCTGCACTCCTTAGGCCAACCAAAGCTGCCTGGCATGTCTCTGTCAGCTGCTCACAACTGCTTCTAAATTGCCAAAAGTCTTGTATTTTCATAAGGACCCTCCAATGAGGTATGGACTGGGGTACCTAAGGACTTTAATATTATGATTTACTTCCAGCATCAGAATGCGTGTTTTATCAGCTTACGCCATACAACCAATGGATCAAATGTGTCTCACATACCTGTATTGATATTGATGGGGGTGTGGGTAATTTGAATAACCAATAAAAAAAGATACACCCATGCTTTCCTCCAGGGTGGTAAACCTTTGATAAGTTGGTTTCAAGGATTTTGTTCTCATAGCACGGCTTAATCAAGTGTTGACCTGGAGGTCAAGGCTCTGAGACTACAATTGGATTTTAGGTTAGATTAGGTTAGGTTAACCCACCTGGATTGTAATGACCCCTGTTTTTGATGGGCAGTTTCCAAGTTTGTTACATCCAAATTTTATCCTTTAATTAATTTTCATACTACTTTTCATTTGTTCGCCATTTGTAATATCAAATGAGTAAATCTATACAATTTGCAATCGGGACCATCTAGTACCAAGAAGGTTTTTACTGTCTATTGCTTTTTACTGACTCTGAAATATTCTTGCATTTTTGTGCATCCGTAGCCCAGAGCATGTTCAAGATTATAAAAAAATCATACACCACTGATGCTGAAAATTTGATTCATTTTTGTTTTCAAACATTACAATTAGAAAAATAAATATAGAAGAACAAATAAAAAGAAAAATGTTAATTCATTTCTCTATTACACACCTTGTCTGTCTTGCATAGACCAATTCATAATACCTCAATTCTGGCAAATGTTCATTTCTGTTCTTTCTTTCAAGGTAAAAATTGTGACCTTTTGATCCATGAAGCTACAATGGAAGATGATCTTGAAGAAGAAGCCAAAATTAAGACTCACAGGTTTGTTTATTCTTTCCTTTTAACATTTTGAAATGATTTGAATCTTTAACTTTTGTCCCTTTTTGCCGTTTTGTCAATATTACCTTCTTCCACCTGATAAGATTCATGTCTTGGTAGGATTTATCAAGATTCAATTCTCCTGTAGATTTATAATTACTCTCATTTTTTTAAATGAACTGGAGACTGTATACTGAAGTTTGATACAGACAGTTATGGGTGTTATGCCTTGAGCAATATATCATTTGATTCAGACATTACTCTTCTCCCCTTTTAACCAATCAATGATCAATGGAAAGGTCATATGTTTGAAAATTCAATGTTTTCCTGTGAGGAACAGCGTTGTCAACTGGTGGAAAGCATTAAAGATGTCTGTCTGTAAACCTATTGGCAATATGACACTTATGCCAACAGATGACATAATCTAAAATCATCTCTCTACATAACCCCAATGACAAACAAAAAAAATATTCTAATGTAGCCACCCACTACAAACTTATTCATTACAGTAATTTTATTGATTTGTTGTTTGTAATATTACCCTTAAGGTAAGTATATTCTTGTACACTACAAATTGGGCGTCTCTTTCTCTCAACTTTCTGGAACTTTGTAATTTCTTTAAATAAACATTCTTGATGTTCAGCTCAACATATTACTACCACAATTATCTAACTCTTTTAAATAACTCTATCTTAATGTGTTCTAAATGTGTAGAAAAATCATTTCTCTAAGAGTCATATTTAATGTTGGAACTTATTCTGGACATTACAGCATTCTGCTTCATGTTCAATATATAACTTGTGACAGTTATTCATGTTATACATTTTCAATATGAAATTGTAGTGTCTCTTTGAGAGAAATACTTTCCTATATACGCGTTATTTGTCTTTGAAATATTGTTTCTTTGTAATCTTTCAATATGCAATTACAACCACATGCAATTTAAAACATGGCGCTTGAATGAGTTGCAGTGAGCTAGTCTTCCAAATATCCTTATAAACCATTTGTCTTAATAGTCCAACATATACACAGAACACATTTAGAATCAGATGTTTCTTAATGTCTGGTAAAATCCTCTGACCAAATTGTTTTGTTTTTCTGAAGAGCTTTTAATTTCTCTATTTTTAGCACAACCTCCCAGGCCATCAATATTGGAATGAAAATGGACGCAAAGTTTATTCTTTTGAACCATTTCAGTCAGCGCTATTCAAAGATTCCAATTATCAGTGATAACTTCTCAGATAAGGTTGGAATTTCCTTTGATAACATGCGTGTAAGTTGTTTTTCTTCAATATCTCGTGTTGCTGGTTTAAATAAACAAAAGTGTTTTCGTAGTTATCAGTGAAAACATTGCTCAAATTCTATACAAACTTAGTTATAATTTAGTGTTGTAACTAACATCATCTCTTGAAAATGAATGCAAGAATAGTTCCATTATATAAATCAACCTACTTTTAACTAATCTATTATTATCATGTTTTGTTGAGAAAGTGGAGTCATGAAGTGAAATGAAATTTTATTTCAAACTGAGATCTTTTACATGGAATCTGTTATTTTGTATCAATTACATTCAAACTACATTGAAATCATATATATATAATTTTTTTTTTTTTTTTTTTTTCAAACAAAAATGTAGCATCTGATATTTTTCAGTTGGAATATATGTAAAATTTTGGTGGCACTGAGTTAAGTATATGCATGCTCACACATACATGCAAAGATTGGTGATTAAGTAAAATTAAACATAATAGAAACTCGCCATCAGAGTCAAGACTTGAACAACCGTGGCATCAAAATTCGAAATAATATGAAAATATTCCATCAAAGAATGAATAAAGTCAGAATAAATTCTATTATTACATCATAGGCGTTTTCCAGCGGAAAACATCTACAATAGAGTATAAATATCCAGATTCTGGGTAATCTAGATTTTATTAATAAACCCATCAAAATAATGCCCCCGACCAAATTTTTAGTAGAAGTCTAGGGGAGTACTGATGCTAATTTCTAAGTCTTTAGACAAAAGAGCAGTGGAACATTCAAACACATGCACATTAATAGTTGTTCAATTGGTCAACAAGCCAGAATGAAGCCCTCAAAATGTCTCAATAAAAAATGGAGGGATATATTAACATCTGAATCTTCAGGAAGGATCTTCTTTGTTGAATTCCCACTTTTAAAGCATATTCTATAATCAAATTCAATGTACTAATACAAAAGATCTTTCTTTTGGTGTGGGTTTTTTTTTTCTTCATATGTGCGATGTGATTGTTCTCCAAATGGAAATAAAAATATTAACCTCAGTATGAGCACTAAAGAACTAAAAATTTTATTGAAAGTAATATTAATCAATTAATGAACCAGCCACAAATGAACTTGAATTATTTGACCTTCCTCCTTGTAAAATATTTTTACACTTACATCAATTGATCATTATCTTAGCAAATGTTAGACATTTTAGGAAGTATTGCATTAGCCAGATCGAGCAGTGTTGAGTCTTCAGAAGACAACTTCTAGGGGTACTGGTAAGGGAGAGAAAAAAGACCATTGCCAAAAATACATGTTAAACCTCACGTGTAATCTGTCCGATACCTGTGATGGAACTACATGAAAAACAATACATAGGAAAATCTCTCCATTATTTTTTGTATCATGAGAGAACACTTTTTTTTTCTTTTTTTTTTTTTAAACACAATATGATACTTGAGTAAATGAAATAGTGCATGAATAACAAGCTTGATCCCTGCTGGATGTGGCTCTGTCACTCTTTGTATTTCTGCCCAAATAAATAGCATTCCCCTTTTCTTTGTCCCGTGAGTCTTAATTTAGTCATCCCATTCATCAGGGACTGCAACAACACACTCTCAATTTCTACTACTACGGTTTAGTGAAACGAAAGAGTCATTCATATCTTATAGATTTTTTTTTTATAACTTATCTTCAAATAAAATGGTATGCTATATTTTACAATATCATTTTTAAGGCTTTCATTATAAGATGTACTCATTTTGTTTGAAATAATTCCAAATTTGTATTTATACAGTTATCATTCAATGATTTGCCTTTGTTGCCACATCTCAACAAACCCCTGAAGACATTGTTTGCTGAGGAATATGCTGAAATGGAAGAGAAGATCCTGAAGAGAACACTACGCAAACAACTGCAAGAACAAGAGACAGAGAATATATCAGAGGAGTTGAACCTTTCAAAACAAACAGTCTCTTCCTGAAACCTGAAAACAATTTTAATTTAAACTCTTATTTTATCCTTATGCTCAGAAGAAAAAGCATTTTCTTCTCTATTTTTTTTTTCTTAAATAAATTTTTTTCTATTTTATACATTTTGTCTTTGTTGCAATTTTTTCCTCTTCAAAACTCTTTTTACTTGATAACTTCTTGAATCTGCTGGTTTTTCTGTGTCGCCAATCAAATTTACGTAATCTTGTTTTTGCAGTCTTTGATCAAACAAAATTAAGAAAAATCCGACTTGAACCATAACTTGGTTCCCTATCTGTTCCCAGAACAAAGATTTCATAAGCACAGCTCTAGAAATATGGTATTAAGGTGTCTATGTTTTGTGAGAAAGGAAACACACCGAATGGTAAAACTATTTGAAAAAAATACAATGGCCGAAACTGTCCTTGCAAATGGTTTTCAATAGAAAGCATTTTAAAAAAATTTGACATTTTGAAATGATTTCGATGACAATGGAGGACTGACCTTCTTATTCATCATTTATTTTCAGTTCTATCTACTAAGCGAGAAGGTCCTCCATACACTCCTAGGTAGACCCAGGCACATCCCCCCCCCCTTCATTCTAAATGAAAGCACAATTGATTACTTATACAGACTGATTTTTTGTTCATTTGTTTTGTATTTTACAACTGAAGAACTGAATAAACAAAGGGAAGTAACAACATACATTGAATCTTCCCTTCTATACAGAAAGCAACGATCCTATCATTAGTTACACTGTAAATAGACCCAAAATAGCTGAAACTTTACAAGATCAGTTCTTCTGAAAACTAACGAATTCCTCAAAGATTCTTGGGTGTAAAGTATTGTAAGCAAAGAAAATAACTAGTGGGGAAAAAAATAGGTTAACTGAAGTAAATCTTCACTAAAATCAGTCGCATTAAAAAGCAACTAAAAAATAAAGATGGAAGAGAGAACAAAATTAATAATTGGTGATAATGCTCAAATTAAAGTAAATTGGGAGTTATAATTAGTGCATTTTTTCATACTTGTGATACTCTAAAAAAACGTAATATATATCTGGATGATGATAATAATAATAATAGATTTGCATGTTTGAATAGTACTACTCAATAAATTGAACTCTCCTGCAGAGCATCATCAATTTTTGACTAGTATTTCTTTCATCTTATTTCTCTTGCTTTTTATCACAGAATGATAAAATGACATGTTGCAATAAGAAGTGACATATAAAATGAAAGACTCGTCAAAAATGAATTATTGACAATGCTTAAAAATTTTAATATCACTATTGGTTTCCCTCAGAATTTGGAAAGTCATAAGAATTTGAGATACTGTAAAAATCTTGAGATCTTTAAAGAATATGAAACAATTCAAATATCTTTTATTTGAAATGACCACTGTATAGGAGTCAATTTGCCAGAATGCTACATTCATAATCATAATCCTACATTACCCTGGTAATCTTGATTAACACAAAATGGTAATTTCTTTTCTAGCCCAAGTACATTGTTATAGAATAGTATTATGAAAGTACTTTTAAGACTTATAAAGATTAGATATGTCTGGCTACTACAGAAAGGAAACAAAATCAAAACAGATTTAGATAGGAAAAGATAATTCATATGAATTCACCTCAAACCCTCACAAAGTCATTTCTTGCCATTCAGGGGATCAATACCTAGTTTACTTCTTAGTTATACATAAATATTGTATATTATAGGATTTTGAGTGCATTTTGTTGCAGCCATTAAAAATACTGACATCATTCTGAACTTGGTGAATGATATCAAGCCAAAAGAAAAATGCTGAGAAAGTGATAATCAGTTTCTGAGCACTACAAACACCAGAAATGCTTCTTTCGAAAGAAGTAATTATTATGGGGTACCAATACGACTCAACAATTCTTCTTGAAGAATTTTTTTTACCTTTTTTTTTTTTTTCCCATCAGTAAACTTCCACACAGGAAAACCCCTAAAGATCAGTTTGAGTGGGGTTGAGATGAAATCATATTGTCTTGTATTATCTTGTACTGTAACAAAGGTTACAAAAGTTGCAAACTCTTATTTTCCAGAAAAAGGATATGGTTGCTGAATAATGAAAAGAGTACATCCAGCAGCATTCCACAAGGTGTGGAAGGTTTGAATAAGATTATAATAATACAGATTTACCCACTATCCAAAAGTAGAGCATTCCTATAAAAACCTTTTAAGAACCAAAATTATGTAGAGCAAGGAATTAATCAACACTGGGGAAATTTTTTTAGCATTCCCAAACCCCCAAAAGTAGTGACGTTTATATATTTGGCTGGGTTGTGGGAGGTATAAGAAACGCTGGTGTTAGAGAGAGGAGAAGGGTGTACACTACCTCTATAACGGCTTGGTGCAAAAAAAAAAACCCAAACAAAACAGTAGCATAAAGCGAAATTTCATGAAGTGATGGATAACCCATGCTTATATGCAATTATACTCTAACCCAGAACTTTCAAAACTTTTTGCATTGACGACACACATTTTAAGAATAAAATTCTTTGTGACACCTCACTTGAATTTTGTAAGCTAAGCTAAATATATGCCATCCCAGTAGTTAAATTGACTCGGGGGGGGGGGGCATAAGTATCCATTGACAGATATACAAAATAATACTATTATCTCTAGGTGTGTTATGAAATTTTCAGCAACACACTAAAGCAGTGATTTTGAAACTGGGATCAACAGATCACTAGAAGTCCATCAAATAATCCTTGGGTGTCAGTAGCAGTAGTTCCCTCTGAACTCAATATTATGAATCTTACAGCAGAAAGATATTGTCCATTGCACAGCTATCAAAAAACATAATAATTGACTACAGAATGGTACCATATATTAGAATTCAAATAAATATCATCCATTTTAAATGAATATGATTTTTAAAAGTCGAAAGTGTCTTTTTTTTTTTAATTGTAGATCATTATAGTCTAAAACCTAAATGCTGAAAAAAGGGGTCTGCCAGAATATTCCTTTTATAGAAGGGGTCCATAAGTTTTCAAAGTTTTGAAACCACTGCACTAAAGTGTCATGACACACAGTTTGGAGAGTTCTTCTCTAATCAATTGAACAACAACAATTCTACAAGCCTCACTCGCCATTTTGTTATGATGTGGATGGGGAACAAATAAAAGAATGAAAATCATAACAGAAACAAAAGAAGAAACACTTTTATTTGGCCATTTCCATTACTTTCTGTGTATTACAAAATTCTTGGACTGAATTTAATAAATCAGGAAGAATGCTATCCAAAACTTTTATTCCTTGTTTTGTAGCCTTTAACCAATCACCTGAAAAATATATCAAGTTTTGTTCTATTAGTTCTTCAGATCTCCGAGATCTTGACAGAATCTCCCTTAAATCCAAATCAGTCCTTTGTTTCCAGATATGACAATCGATTCCCTGCATGGTACGGAGACCCATCACAAGAGCCTCTTCTAGCATGTCCTCTAAGGAAAGGGATACACTTTTTCTAGTGCCATGTCCAAAAGATTCAACCTCAGACATCCATCGTCTCGGCTCTAGGGTTTGAACTCTGGCTTCACGAAGTGCAAGCTTTTTATCATTTGACAAACTTTTGCCATTTTTGCAAACAAATCTACCATGAGCACCAGGACCAATACCAATGTATTGCCTGCCTTCCCAATAAGACTTGTTGTGAATGCTTTCAGCTCCATTGCGTGCAAAGTTTGATACCTCATAACGAACAAAAGATTCATTTTCCAAGAGATCAACACAAGCTTCATACATATCGGCTAGAGTATCCATATCTGGCAGAGTGACTAGATTAGATGAAACCTGTTTCATCAGTGGTGTTCCTTTTTTGACAGTCAGTTGGTATAGGGACAAATGATCATCACAGAACTTCAAAGCCTCACTGAGTTCCTCCAGCCAGTCTCTGAGAGTCTGACCTGGACGACCAAAGATCAAGTCTATTGAAACACGTCCTCGAAAGAGTTCGATTGCTTCTTTCACACATGAAATAGAATCAGCAGCTGAGTGGTTGCGACCTAAAAACAAGAGATCATTATCTCTCAAAGATTGAACACCAATAGAGAGACGGTTAACACCAGCACTTCTAAAATCTCGGAGTTTACTGGCTTCTAAAGCAGTCGGATTTGCTTCAAGAGTGACTTCTGTTTGCTCTGGAAAATGAGCAGTGGACTGGACAGCCTCAATGATTTTTTGCACAGTATCAGGTTCAGCTAAGCTTGGGGTTCCACCGCCAAAATAAACGGACGTGATCCTTTCTACACCACTTAGATTCAAGAGTGTTGTTGCTTCAGTTACCAGACAATCGGTCATTCTTTTCTGGTCAACGTTGGATTGAACGTACTTGTTGAAGTCGCAATAAGTGCATCGTTTAGCACAATAAGGCCAGTGAATGTACAGTGAAGCTGACTGTGTCAAGTCATCAATAGGTTCATTAAAAGCAAGAGATGAATATTTAGAAATATTTGAATGGAAATTTTGTTGGTGGGAAAATAGACCTGAAAGGAATGAACTCTTGGCTTTTGACAAAATGCAATTAGACTTTCTTTGAAATAAAGATCTGAAAGGAATCAGACACTGCATCATAACTATTTTTTTTTTTTTTAGAAAATAATGAATTAGAACTCTTTAAAAATAAAGGAGAATAATTGATTATTGAGTAAAACAAACGATTCTACTACCGTGATCAAGTAACTGAAAACATTCTTTTGATTTAGCCTTTCTAGATTTTTATTTATATAGCTAAAATAACCGTTTGGGGTGGGTAAAGGTGCATATTTTTCAAGTTCTAAAAACTTTTTGAGAAAAGACTGAAAAGTACATTAATCTAGTTTCACAGCTAAAATTAAAGTAAATCTTAGGATTGAGCACTTTCTGATAAAATGTTATTTTAAAAAGATTTTCCCATGGGCGTAGTTTTCACAAAAATATTTTTTTTTTTTTTTTTTTGCTTGTTTGTTGTTTTGTTTTTTTTTCTTTTTAATACCGAACCAGGAAGAAGTTATTCAGACAACGACTTTGGATACGGTGGTTCTCAATTTCAATCCTTACTACTACAACACATCGCCTTCAATTGTCGAAATGAAAAATAAATAAGATAAGATAAATTCTCGAATTATTATATCAATATATCAACTTATTGGAAAATTGATTGTTAAAAGTAAAACAAAAACAAAATTAATGAAACATTCATTCACCTTAACTGTTGATAATTATTTCCATCAAGATCAAAACAACGGGTCGAACTCTAACGTAAAGAATTCGCAATAAAAATGTCAAATACCTCTAAATGTTACTAGATGTTAGAACAAAATATTACGATTAAAACAATAAATCATAGTGTACATGAATTTTGACCTTGTTTATAGTAAAGACAAAACTTGAGAAGGTTACCGTGATATTTACATTCACTCGGTCTCACTCTAATTAACTCTCCTGGTGTTTGCTTTTTTTGTTTTTTTTGTTTGTTTTTTTGCGGTTAAGGTTATTTCTTCATTTGTTACACCACAATAGAAGAATGTGGCACAAGGTTTGTGAGGAATCCATACCTCAACACATGTAACAATACACAACGTTGCTTCTTTAACGTGGGCTTTTCAAAAATACCTCAGACAACTCGGTCTAAAAGATGTTTAGTCATTTTAGCAGATAATCTGCGTGTGTACGTTTTCTGCTACAGGGTATATTCCTTTAGATCTCTGTTGGTGTTGGACTAAACCAAATTTTCCATAAGGCCTGGGACTTAGAGCGAGAGAATTTTGTTTGTAGTTGCTATTTACAAAATCCACAGTTGTGTCCCTTTTTTAAATTTTAGTTTGAAATTCAGACATCAGCACTTGAAGTAAGAAGGGGCATAACTCTAGTTGTTTTAAACGAATGAATTCATGCTTTTCCGAAAAGGACTGGGCATGTTTTTATTCTTCTGAGGTACCTATATGACTAAGTTAATTCGATAACGTTAAAGAATGATGACTATAATGATTATAAAAACATCATCATCGACAAAGGTTGCAACAATAAATTGAAATTTTCTCAATACATACCACGAATCTATATGTAAGCTGCATGTTTGTGAGCAATCGTACAATAAAAATAAAGCAGTTATCATACGCAGGCTTATTTATGGGAAGAATAAAGACGTTCATATTTTATCGAAGTAAGTTCTTCGAATCGATCGTATGTTAATTTGGCTGAGTTTTCAAAAAATGTATCACCATTTATTAGTAAAAAGGTTGCAAACGAGGGAGAGAGAGAGAGAGAGAGAGAGAGAGAGAGAGAGAGAGAGAGAGAGAACACTTGTAGTTGCTTGATAGTACCCAGAGAGCGCATACCTCTATCTATACCATTGTCACTCACTGTGTGGTGCGTATATAACTACGATGTAGAAGAGGTAACTGTGCATGAATCTGCACTAGAATTTGATCACTTCTCCGATAGCCCATTGTCTACCTTTCCACAAAACTTCATCAAAATTGATTGACAACTTTCGGAGATATCGTGTAGTGTGGGCATATAACAACGACGTAAGGGAGGTAATTGTGCTTGGGTCCACCCAAAATGTAATCAATTCTTCTGTAGCCTATTGCCCACCTTTTCACCAAAATACATTGAGATTTATTCGGAACTTTCACAGATATCGTGTACACAGAAATCTTTTAGAGATATTGTTTGGTGTGGACGGATAGATCTAATGCAGAGGGAGTAACTTGCATGCATCAGCCCCAAAATTTAACCACTTTTTCTGTGGCTCATTGCACACCCTTCCACAAAAATTCATTGAAATTCAGTGAGAAATTTGGGCTGATAGACAGACGGACAAGTACTGGATAATATATATACCTCCCCAACTTGGTAAAATAGTTTTGATTGCTGCAAACTGTGTAAGATCAAAAGAAGTTTGCAGTTGATATATATTAAACAATCAAACGTAAACATTGATGGAGTTCAGCTGACTCCCACCTTTTTAAAGTTTGCTTCACACAATTTTTCGCTAACATATGAAAAAATGAAAAAAAAAAGCGGGAGGCAGCGCATACCCTCTTCCTCTCAATTCCTGTTTTAACAATGTTGATGTTATTTTAGGCTTCGTGAGTTATTCGGTATGATTTGGTAAGTTTTTTTGAGGGGGGGTCTACGTACGTTGAAAAAAACTTCTCATTATATAAACTAATAGTAATTGCTTCTTCGTTCTACGCCACTCGTGCTACGAAAGTTGTTGTTTATTTTTTCATAGGAACGTCCTACTATCAGATAGCAGGGGGTGGAGGGGGCATGTAAATATCTAAAATTATTCTGACCTCATTTAAACGCCGATTTATGTTATAATCATTTAAAGGGCATTTATACATTAGTTTTGATAAGATAACATAGGCACGAGTTTTAGATAAGGTCAAGAGTCTCAATTTAAGACTCTTATCTGTTCTCAACTATGGGGTGCTTAATACTGACGACTTTCACTAATTATTTATCTTTGCTAGTGAATTTGGAAGAGGTACATGTATTGTCTCATGTCTGTCTGTCCACACAACATCTCCCAAACTCCTATATGAATTTTAATTGAATTTTTTTTTGGAAGGGCTGAATAAGAAAAATTGGTTAGGTTTAGGGCGGATCCAGGAATTCTTCTTTTTTTTTCAATTGTGACCCCCCCCTGCTCAGTATATTTATTTATTCACTTATGTTTGTCCACGCAGTATCTCCAAAAGCTCTCAATTAATTCCAATGAAATTTTGTGTAAGGTAAGAATTGAATAAAATTTACGTGTACACGATGAGTAGAAGGGAAGTAACTCATATCATATTTTGAACATTATCTTCATTCATTGACAAAAAAAAATCATGACTTTGTATGCATGGAGATAAAACAAATTACAGCTAAGATCGTTTCTTAATTAGAGAAATAATTGATAAGTTGGTATCAGTAGAAATCAGAAATATATATTTCAGATACCCTCTTTTACTTTAAAAAAAATTCAACAAAATTTAGTCCTTCTTGTCATGTAAGTTTTCTCCCTTACACTTTGTACGCTGTCAAGATGCGAACGTGCGCGCTCTATCAGGTACGTACGTTCGTAAATAAAGCCTAATGGGATACGTTAAAATTCCTGGTCACTATATAGATATTTAGCTGAACTAAAGAAGAAAACGCATCTTGAAATGTTTAAGAAAAAAGTTTGATATGTTTAAGAAATAAGTTTCTATTTTTTCAAAAATAAAACAAAAAAGACCAAACTTGTTCCCAGAAAATCTTTCCAGGATATTTTTCAAGCTCTTTTCTTCCAATAGAAATTGAAATCAAGTTTTGAAATTGATCTAAGTTACTGTACCGTTGATTTGTTGAGTGATCTTCTATAAGTCGAAAAAATACTTTTTTGAGAGAGAGAGAGAGAGAGAGAGAGAGTTCTTGGTTTACTAGTTTGTTGAGTGATCTTCTATAAGTTGAAAAAATACTTTTTGAGAGAGAGAGAGAGAGATTTCTTGATTTACTGGTTTGTTGAGTGATCTTCTATAAGTCGAAAAAATACTTTTTGAGAGAGAGAGAGAGAGATTTCTTGATTTACTGGTTTGTTGAGTGATCTTCTATAAGTCGAAAAAATACTTTTTGAGAGAGAGATTTCTTGATTTACTGGTTTGTTGAGTGATTTTCTATAAGTCGAAAAAATACTTTTTGAGAGAGAGATTTCTTGATTTACTGGTTTGTTGAGTGATTTTCTATAAGTCGAAAAAATACTTTTTTGAGAGAGAGAGTTCTTGGTTTACTGGTTTGTTGAGTGATCTTCTATAAGTCGAAAAAATACTTTTTTTTTTGAGAGAGAGAGATTTCTTGGTTTACTTGACCAGAAAAATCTTTCCCTGTAACTACTATGCAAGTATTTTTTTTCTTTCTTTCTTTCGGGCATATTCAACAGAATAAAACAATAATATAATTGACCATCAAAATATTTCAAGAATAAATTGAATTTGCAGAGGAGATGTGTAGTAACCATATAACTCTAAATGGTAAAACCATACTTATTTATGAGACTACTGCTTTTTCTATTTTTAAAAGAACATACACACCCCTGCACACACACACACACACACACATACACACACACACACACACACACACACACACACATATATATATGTATATGTATGTATGTATGTATGTATGTTTATGTATACATATGTGTATGTATGTGTGTGCAAGTAATAAATAAATAAATAAATAAATTCATACGACTACTAATACAAAAACAGCAGTAGTGCCGATAAAGCTTTCATCAGATGATGACTCTGGGCTCAGGTATAGTTCCAGGACCGGAGAATCATTGTCACTAACCCATGGCACTCCAGCAGTACGTTACTGAAGCAGGTTAGAAGACGGTATATACGTTTTCAGTGATTTTATTGATCTGAAGCGTGGAGTACTCTACAAGAACAAAACACAATAAAACAATAAAAACAATAATAAATATCGGTACCTCGCATAAATGAATCACCGTAGCCTGCGCGTGTACCAGAATTAATTATCTAGAAACAAACGTCTAAAATTATCTGAAAAATAGATCATTCATAGAAAATATCTTTTTTCAAATACCAGCACAAGATTTTGGTATCTTTGGTTGGTCTAAAATTACCATTGAGTCAAAAAATGTAATCTTTTTGAAAAAAAAAAAAGGAAAAAAAATAGATCGTGTCTAGTGGTGCACTCATGCAAATACATTTTTTTTATCTAAATTATCTACTAAGCAAATACCCCCTACAAGACATTGTTGGACCCTAGACATCCCAAAAAGTACTTTTAAAACCCGTTTTTAGATGGTACCTGGTGCCTAATATTCAAGCATGTAGCCCTAAAAATTTGATATACACACACACACGAGCAAAGAGAGAAGAATCCGTAGCCCACTTGGCTGGAGGGTTGGTCGGTCATTCGTGGGGTTACGGTAATTCGATATTGTGGTCTAAATGAATAACCACCTTGTGACCACAGTTTTCATGCACCAAACACTCCTTTTCTCTCATTAATGGTGTCCACGATTTTGCTTGCCAGGCATGTCTACAACGTAATCGTCCTATCTCGGTTAGTTTGAATTTTCGCTTACTGACTCTACTTCTCTCCTCCCCTCGGGTATGATTCATACCAAATGGGCTTGGCACATTATTGTGGAACATCAGGTGCAGAACATACGTTTGTAGAATCACTGTCGGGGTTGATTGCGGTTGGGAAAGGTTTAGCTGTTGGTGGTGCAGCGGGCTGCAGAACCAACTGACTGGGTAACTGATTTGGTGTAGCAACAGCTGGATCAGACACTAGAGATTCTGTGGTTTTGCCCTGGGAATGGTATTTCCGTTTTGGTTGGGGTTTTCCATGCTTGTGTGTGATAGATTCCGGGTAATGGACGTACTCAGTAGAGCTTAATATCACTGAAGATTGGTCGTCTGTTATCATGTTCGTACCAATTCATAACGACACCCTTGTAACAGTGTACGGTATCTGTTCGCTCAGAGAGTTATTTTTAGTTCTTCCGACTACTAAGTTCACAAAAATGTTGTCCCTTTGGATGATGTCGAGATATTTACGCAATGGGGGAGGGTTACTTTGATATTGGTCACTTTCTTCCACCGATCATCATAGTTTCTGGTCTCCTGGATCTGATATTCAGTGAGGTTGGCTTATTGGGGAAACTTTGACAGATAACCTCCCCTAAGCAATATATCCCCAAGAACTGTAGCTGTAGAGATTATTGCAGGGAAGCCTATCAATAGTTTTTAAATAACTTCATAAAACATTCGGCTTCAGTTCTCTGGAGTGATAGGGATATGATGTTTTTATTTAATACCCCCTTTCGCAGACCAGTTAAGAAATTCTTGTCTATCAAATGGGGGTCTGTTGTCACATTTAAGCCATTCTGGATCGCCAAACTTTTTATATATTTCCTCCGAAGTAAGAAGAACTAGTTGGTAGAACAAACTATTACTTCTGAAAACTGGTATTGGTTGTGTAGCGCCCCCAGTATTTTTAGTCAAGAATCAAATTCGAAACCCTCCTTTTAGCAAGATATCGAAAACGTCTCTTCCTACGACAACCCTGAATACACGAAGTCAATGGCTCATTGGCACCGGTACCTCTAGCCTGTTATGCCCTTTTGGCCCCAGCACTTGTTGCCGGTTACTCTCTTCTTCTTTCCCTCTCCTTCGGATCGGTATCATTCCGCCGCTCTCCCAGCCGATCCAATCTTGACCATTTTTAATTTAACTTTGCCCATTTCACTTCACCAATGTTGAAGCATCTCAAATACGCACAGCTACTCAACCGTGTCCTCACCACGTGCTCCAAATACATATACATCTCTCACTCTCATGAATGGAGTGGCAATGCTTTTTACTATCCGATAGTCACGATGATCTGTCTCGTGATTCTCCTTACTTTGGGAAGCACGCATGAGTTGATTTGAAATGTTTTCTCTGTCTTTCATGGTCTTTCCGCCGAGTGTCTACCAGCATCAGAGAATACCCCCTGCCCCAAATTCAAATACACAACTTGGCAGTTGGGCACACATACTGACTCCGGTCACCATGATTATTCCATAGTACGCTCCAAGCCGTATGGATTCAAAAACACTTCAGACTATTCCATTTCGACTCCAACACCTGTACTATCAATGACTGCAAAACTCCCACCTTTATGCTATCTTATCTCTCCTCTCTACATGATCGATTGTATCAATGCTATCATTATATGTATTTCATTTTCATTCGTTGTTTGTCATTAATGTTTCTGTATAAAATGTACGTCTTATTTGTCCATTCAAATACTTGTATGTGTCCTTTTTGCTGTGTTGTGTCTCTGTGCTTGGTTAGGATTCTCTTCGTACAACCCCCCCTTCATCAACTTTTCCACTGACGTCCACATGAGCCCACAATTCCAGCAGGCCCCCACCTTCAACCCGGACTATCCAGAACTTAATTTATACTAATGGTTGACCTTTCCAACCAGAATATCCCTCATAGTTACATCGTACAACCAGTACATTGAGCTGGTCCGGAAGTGGACAGGTCAGATCAATCAATATATCCCGCTAAGGCTTTTCAGGGATGGGGGTGAATGTAAAAGCAGCTTTGATCGGTGATGCTGTATGTACTTGACATTCTTGACATCTCTCTAACTGTAATTTTATTGCTTTGTCGATCCTAGGGAACCCTAAGCGTGATTCTTCACGGGCCAAGAAAATAGCTTCTTCAAGTAAACTATCTGGGAGAAGCATTTGGTCTCCTCTATAGACGGTATTATCACAAAGTATGGTCATTATGTAGAGCTTGGTCAAGAGCTATGCAATGACGTAATCGCGTCAACTTTTCATCATTGAGTTGTGCCTTGGATAGGCGCTTTTTGTAATAATAGTTGAAGACAGAGGTGGCTTGTGGAGGAGGGACATCAGTTATAAGTGTTCTGTAGCATCTTCTGCAATACATATAGACAACCTTTCTCATCTAACAATCAAGACATATAAGAGATGTAATGCAATTAGCTGAAGCCTAGTAAACCGCTACCCATTCAATCGAACAAATTACCACAGGGATCGTCCTACAGATAGAGAAATCGGTGCTGAATTTTCTGTAGCATCTTCTTATCCCTTATATGGATAAACTGTTCCAACAAGCAAATCTGAGATGTAACGGGATATATATTACTTTTGTAGAGACCAAAAACGAACTCCCTACAATCGACTATAACAACTCAAGCATTTTCCAAACTAAGAAATGGAGGGGTACTTAACCAAAAAAGAATCGTGTCAAACAGTTTAACGTACATAGACCACCAAAGTGAAAACATGCCTCATCGTTGATAAAAAAAAGAATATTTTTCAAAAATATCTCTCTCGCGATTCAAAAAAAAATTAGACAATTTTTTCCACGAAATTTCTAGTGAAGACATTTCACTAGATAAACCATATGGAAGTACCCAAGTCTACCAAGATGTTTAATGAAAACAAACATTAATACTTTCCCAAATTGATAAGGCTTAATCCAAAAATAGACCTATCCCTAAGAGGCAATCAAACTCAGATAACCAATATTTTTATCGGTACTTATTCAGTAAACCAACATTCAAAAAATAAAAGATCACGCAGTCTGATAACTGAGATGAATATACCCCCCAGAAAATATTAGCAGATGATCGTCAATAAATAGAAACGCAATAATCGATTCTGAGTCAGATCCCACATTCTATTATCAGAATGCAAGCGAGAATTACCCAAGATTATGAATTTTGAGTCAAACAATAATACCTAACAACGATGTTCTTTTGCAAATAACTTACAGCTACATTATGGCAAACTCAAGTAAATTTTGTTCTTTCTTTTCTGTACACAATTTCAACCAAGGAACTTTCTTTCTCATCACTTCTACATACACACACAAAAAATCTGAATCCAATTACACAGTTGAGGTTCCTATAAGTTTCATTTTGTTGCTGACTCCATTAACATAGGATCTATAGAACAGCATCAGAAGGCTCCCACTGATAAAATTAAGTGAGTACTCCCTACTATTCAGACGGGAATGCGGGTGTATCAGTCAGCCAAGTCAATAGGCGGGAAAAACTTGTAAATTAGTGTGAGAAATATCACAGAGGAATAAACGATAAAAGTTTTCTAATGTAAAAATGCTACACAATTTATTGATGTACATGGAATTTGTGTAATGTGTAGTGAATGTAAAGTCCTCTCAACGTGTTAAGTAAAAATCTGTAATTAAGGTACTTGACTTATTATTGAGCTGTTGCGTTGTTATATACACCTGTTGTTTGTCAAAGTGATTTTGCCGGACATTCTTGTTATTTCTTGGCTTTCCCTGAATAAATAGGGGGTTTTGTTTTTCAAGAACTTTGGGTCGTTTCTGGGAATTTTTGCCATTTATGGTAAAGGGGGATAATTTCCAGGAAAAATGTTTAACCTTTGGCGAATTCTCTGGTGTGTTCTGTTTCCAAATTTAGTAAATGTCTGTTCAGGTAAATAGACAAACGAGAGTAGCCGACTGAGAGAGAAAGAAAGAAAAAGTGTGTATGTGTATTAGTAGTATTTTTCAACGAAGATATCTGATTTAGTTACGTTCTTATTTGAATAAAATCTTTATATATACATATACATATTATATATATATATATATATATATATATATATATATATATATATATATATATATATATATTACAACACAATTTTCGGGACATTTTCACACTGAAAGAAAATTCTTTCGAAACTCAAATCTACGTAGACTGTTGAAGATTCATTCTTCATTTCAATGAACATTTAACGTGTAGAATCCTTTAGCTGATTACAATTATTTACATTGTTTTCAATAAATCCATAATTTTTGAACAAGCTTGTTTGATATATCTTTTAAAATATCGTATGGGATATTTTCATTCAAGCTTCTTAGAATAGTAACGAAAAAAAAAAAAAAAGTATGTCAAACATCGTTCTTGTCTCGCATTTTGAATCCATTATTTAACCACCGCCTGTTAGATGCTGCCAGAAAACATACCTGCCCACTAACAGGTTCCGAAGGGGATATTTCACGTCGCAATAACTTCTTCATTTTACAGTTGATGAGTTATTAGTATAGATATCCAACAGTTTCGGGCCATAATGATTAGTTTATTAAACCTGGACTTGGGAATCTCATGACAGAGTCAAGTTCTTGATTTTTGCATACTGGAAGCATTATTGTCCAGTTTCTAGGTGTGTTTTTATACGTCCTTTTGCAGAGTGTTACATAGTCCAAAAGTTATTTATATAATTTTCTTAATTTTAGAGAATGACGAATATTTTTTGTTGACTTTAGTCCAAAGCCTTATCACTTCAGAGTTAGGGGATTAGATTACAAAAGGAAATTGTATATGCTATGTTGTTGGCTAGTTCCTCGGCTGTGAGGATCAGGGAAGAATGGTCTGTCTGACTTCTACGGCCTTGGAGCGAGCAGTCAAACCCAATTCGTGTGACACAGATATCTCCACACTTAGGACAAGGGAGGCCCTGGGCTATTGGTGTCTTAAAAGGCAGCCCGTTCTTTTCATCGTTTCCTCTCGTCTTCAGCAGCTGCTTGTCTGTCAACTCCCCAAGAATGAAAGACAACCGATGGACATTACGTCTCACAACATGGATCCCCAGAGATCACATGAGAAACCGATGCCGACAGAACACGAGATGGAGAGATGAACTGGACAGATTCAGGAAATATTGGCTCTGCAACGCCCATGATAGAGAATTGTTGCGAATTCTGGGGAAGGTCTATGTCCAACGATGGGCGTTAAAAGACTGATGATGACATACACACACACACACACACACACACACACACACACATATATATATATATATATATATATATATATATATATATATATACATATATAGCTAGATTCTATCAGTAACGCTTGTCACGATTCCTGATAACTGAAAATATCTTTTTTCTCCGCCAACGAAGTTGGAAAAGGTACATGTATATGTATTCATTTGTCTGTCAGTCTGTCCGTCTGTGTGTATGTTTGTTTGCTTGTCCGCACAATATCTCCAAAAGTTCTTAAAAAATTAAAATGACAATTTATGGAAGAGTGGGCAATGTGCTGATTTTCTTCTTGAAACATACTGATTAAGTACCGAAACTTTCTGAAATAAATATCAAGTAAAAATAGCGAAATCCAGTGTTTATGTTGTAAATTTCGCGTCATCAGAAACATGAAGCTTTGAGAACATAAAATAACATGAATTATTGGAGCGAGGGTGCAATGGAGTAGCAGAAAATTCGGTAGGCAGCGATAAGGAAAGCCAAAACCATGCATCTAATATTGGGTTCAAACGCAAGTGGCACTAAAATTAGTGGTGTAGCAAGGGTTCTCAGCATCTGGAGGCAAAAACAGCGCCCGGGAGCAAAGACAGCGCCCGGTGCAACGACAACGCCATGATCCTACTGCGCTATACATTCATAATAGGCTATAGGAAATTTTCCGTCTCTTCACAACTGCACCCGGGGGCGATTGTACCCGCTCACCCCTCTCTTGCTACGCCTCTGACTAAAACATAACCGTGATTATTTTTTCTCTACCCTGTTGCCATAATTAATTAGAATGAATGAAACTTTTGACGCAAATTCAAAATAAATCCTACCCGTGATATCACAGGTAAGGATTTTAGTCTTAAACTCCCAAGTTAGTTAGCTGTAATTCTGTACGTTACATTGATATCAAAATTACGAGAATTTTTTTCATGAAACCAGCGCAATTTTTACATATCTTTTATAGAGACAGATGATGATCAAAAGTTAACAAGACAAATATTGGGGTTTCGGTTTACAGGAAAAATCCTCGACAGAACACCCTTTTTTTCAATAGACCGCATATGCCGTTGAAAAATTTAAGCCGCTTACAGTCACGACAAACGAATCCATTCATTCACAATAAGCTGTATGGGTGAGTAAATGATATTAAATACAGTTAGAATCGATTGAACATTTTTTTAAGGAAATTCCTTTCTCTCTTATATTCCATTTATTTATCTTACCTAAATTTTAGATAATCATAATACTTTTTAAAACAATAATTTTCCCCGGTCTTGACGCCCATCAGCCTCCAGTCACATGAGATTTAACATGGCGGTGTGGTGAACTTTGCGCAGCCCACGGCAAACACTTTTAATGTCCAAAGACATTGAAAGAGTTTGTACCTTCGTTACTCTACAGAGGAGCTTGCCCAGTATTTACCAATCATTAGGAATATATTCTATAATAAACCCTCACCTTTCTTAAATGCCTCCTTGCGAGTCCTAAACATATTTTGGTTTGTGCGGAAAAGGTGTTTCTGTTTACACTAGCACAGTTCATTGTCACACATGTTTTATTGTTGTGGATAAAAATGTATTGAATTAGAATAAGAACCTTTCTTTCACAAATACAAACTTTATATACGCATTCAAAAGGGGGTATTAAAACAATCTTTATTTTGTTTAAGCACGTCTATTACCAAATTCAACTTTTTTAAGGATAAAAAAAATTGTTTATGTTTAGTTTATCTTCATCGTTCGCATTTTGGCCGAGAAACAAGGTAGGAAGGAAATAGTCGGGAAATATTTTTCCCTACTGTGGACTTGGTCTTAGACCGCAGATAAAAATTATTACAACAACAACAGACAAGTGTACAGTTATTTACCAGTAAGTATGGAGCCTTTGGGAAGAAAACAAAACGTTGTTGATGTGGCCGACCTGACAAGGTGGAATTTTACTCAGCTGCTAGCAGACGAAGATGAAAAACCTGAAGAGAATGGATCCCCATCACCGTTTCCTTGGAGAAGTGGCCTCAACACAAAATTGGTTCTTTGGTAAGTGTTTTGTTTTGTTTTTCAAATACCTATGTTTGCTTTATTCCTGTCTGCTACTTCGTATTACATATTATCTTTTATCTAAAATTCCCCAAAAGTACTTTAAATTATACTCAGTGTCGTTATTAGTGTTGGTTTTATTTTAAAAATTCAAGACATTGATATTATAGAGATATCGGCGACAGTTTTTATTATATCATGATGCGAACAACGCCTTGCATAACCCCTTTTTGTATTTTTCACAATAGTCCCATTAATAATATGCGAAACAATAAATGCTAAAAGCGACTTATTACTAGTTTCATTCATTGTGAGCAGCTCTTTTGTTACACTGTCAAAAGTTTAAAACAGTTTTGACTGAAAAGAATGACAAAAGATAGTTTGTTTTGCTTTTTCTATCGTCGTTACCCTTCTGCGACTTTTGAGAAAAATGCTTATCAAAACTTCAATTTGTGAACATATTTTATCTTCATTAAGTAAAGTCTATTAATGTTGTATCAGTTGTAACTTCAATAGTAACAGTATTATTAATAATGATATAATTGTTGCTATTAATACCATCACTGCCGACTCAAACTTTTTTTTTCAACTATGGTCGAATTTCCCTTCCTGCTACATAGCAAGATTTAGTGGAAATTACTTAGAAAGTTTTAATTATTGAAATGTACTTTATTTCTGAAGACCTCAACATCTTTATGTAAAAAGTTAAATAACCTCAATAGTTTATTGGGTAATTTATTGAATCACTGTTGTGAACGGTTTCTGTTATCGGGATTTTGACAATAAAACCTTTAAAATTCTTCCTGTTCACCCTTTCTTTTTTTCTAATTGCACAATTACAATTACTAGCTGAAAACCTAAACGGCAAGAAAGATAAGAGTCATATCTAATCCATGTGTTACTTTGCTTTGTGATAATTCCTGTAAACCAAAAAGCCGTTAACTGCTGTCTTAAGCTTCGTAACCGGATTTATAAAATTGCATGCATTATAGAAAGTTTACATAATCTTTTTTTCCTATCTATTGTAACTGCCGACCTACTTAATTTCATTTAAAGTTCTTTGTAAAAATTGTGTACAAAAACAGCAGACATGCCGTAAGCTCTCACTCTCACGAACTAATTGGAGAGAGTGGGTTGTCGCTAAAGCCGTGAGTTCGTTATAACCGATGGCTATCCCTCGTTCGGTAAATAAGAAGTTCGTTCGTTTGTCCCTCGTTCTATTCTCGACCTTACATGATTCGGTAAATACTACTAATGATAAAAAAGTTCGTAAATACTACTACTATTAAGAAAGTTCGTAAATACTACTAATATTAAGAAAGTTCGTGGCACCATTCTAGTTTTGTGATCCAGCCTTTTGTGGCATTTAGTACAAGATCAAATTGAAGTATCTGTTTTTCACTCATCAACGAAATAACATCAACTTCCTGTTTTCCATTCTAAACGTTATTATAGTTATATTTCAATTGTTTTCTTCATGCATTTCAACCTTTTTTTTTCTTATTAATTGACAATTGACAAAAAACAAAAGTTATATCATGGTTGAATTGTTTTTCTTGAATTTCTTAGAGCAATAATTCAAACTCAAATCTGACAAAAATTTGAATGAAAGAGAAAAATGGATGAATGTTGTAATTAGGGAGAATAATGCAGTAGACAAGAATGTAGAAAGCAATGAGATTAATGACAGTTTATAAGTTGAGCATTTGTTTGAAGAAGTACTGGTATTGAGTAATATCGATGTTGTATCAGTTATGAGAATTGGTAAAAAAATCCACAGAAACCAAGACCATTGATTGTGAAATAAAGAAACAAAAACATGAGGAATGAAGTTTTGAGAAATTCTAAAAAAAAAAAAAACTGAAGAAGGAAAAAATATGTATGGTTCCCCTGAACGAACAAAAATACAAGTGGTTGAGATGAAATTACAAGATGAACTCAAGAGAAGGAAATCCATAGCAGAGAATGTTTTCATTAGGAAAGGGAAGATTATAAATGAAGATGTTGATGAGAATATTGATGGGAGTAATAACACGGCCAGTGCAAGTGATGTCCCTAGCCTTAGTGGTAATGGAGAAAGTGTTTCGTAATACACTTTCTCCTAGATCAGTCAGCCTGATACAGGAGTAAGGAGATCTGAATCAGATCAGAGGGAGAAGAGTGTGGTAGATGATTATAAAATTGGACCTGCTGAAACAGAGCATCGTTTTGTTAAAGATTTAAATTACTTCAAATCTGAAAATCAAAAATATAAAAAAAGTTTTTAAAAAAATATGTTCCGAATCCACCAAAGGACAACAAAAAGAAGAGAATGAGTTCGTTATTGTGTCCCTCTTTTAATCCAAGTAGTTTAATGAGCAAAACTGAACTTGAAATGAGTGTGTGTAAATGATTTAGATTTGATTTTAATGCTAATATTAATAATGCAGAAAATGATCTGGAAGATAATGAAATCTTTAGAAAACATCATGAAGACATCAGAGGAAGGGAGGGTTTAATATATGCAGCTAAAAGCATAAATTTTACCGAAGATAAGTTCAACAAGTGGAGTGTTTTGCATACTATAACTGGACACTCTCCTAAACATTCCATACAGCAGTCCTTTTAATCTCAAAGAAGACAAAAGCAAATTTTTGTGAATGTTATAAAGAGAGCACATGTAATAGGTATAAAAATGTGTTGATATCTGGTGACTTTAATCCTGGTTGTATAGACTGGACTACACTTGAATCAAGTTATTGGCAGAAATCTTTTCTGAATGCTACCTTAGAATGCTTTTTAACTCAACATGTAGAAAGCTGACACAAGGTGATAAGGTTTGGGATTTTTGAGAATATTGTTCAAAGTTATACTGTCATTGAACCCGTCTAGATGAGTGACTACAAAATAGTGAAATTTGGTCTTATGTGCTCGAAAGATGAAAATTGGAAAAAAGAATACTTTGAATACAAAAATGGAAATTACAAAGAGACGGCAAAGTATTTTAGAATTTCTGACTGGAATGTATTTTATTGTTCAAATGATATGGAGACCTGCAGGGAAATATTCAAGGACTTTTTGGAAAAGGTAACTGAGGTGTTTGTACCAAAGACAGAAGCAAAACAAGGAGGAAGCCCTTGTGATGGAATAGCAATGTTTACACTGATAGAAAAAGGAAATTGGTGGAAAGTCTACTTGATGTATAACAAATGCAATAGAGCTGCCAAAGTGATGAGACAGTGAAAAAGAAAGCTGGAAAGGAAAATTGCAATGAACATAAAGAAGGACCCAAAAGCATTTTTCAAGTATGCCCATTAGAAAAATTCAGATAAAGAGGTAGTAGTCCACTTAAAGATAATGATGAAAATATTGCAATTGACAATTCACTAACAGCAAACTTGCTAAATGATTCCTTTTCAAGCATGTTTACTGTTGAAACACTAAACAATATTCTCAAAAAAATAAATTTGTTCAAATTGTTCAAAATAGATGAAGTCAAATTAAAACTTTGAAGTCTAAAGTCCGGTAAGTCTTCTGATGATTCAGTCTACCCGATTGTGCAGAGGGAAATTACAGATGAAATAAGTTGGTCTTTCAATGAAGGTAGTTCAGTAGAAGTGGAATATGCATTTACCCTACATGATTTATTCAAATGCTTATGTGATTGACAAATGCTGTTTAATGGAGAGAATGGTAAACGTTTGACTACTTTATGGGAGATACATCGATTGAAAGTACCAAAGGATCTTGATGTTTTAATCCAGTGATCACTAACCTGGGTTTGTATGAAGCCAAAGGGTTTGCACAATTTTTTTCTAGGTTTTTGAAAAAAATGGGTTCATCAAAAAAGTTTGACAGAAGCTTGATCAAAATTGTTAATATCAGGTAAAGCATAGTAATATTACATAAAACTTTTAGGTTTTGACAAAGAATATCAGAAATTTCATGACTCTTATTTGATTGATATTATATCAGATTCTTCATGAGATTCTGAAAGATTCTACTTCAATTTGTTCTTCTTTATGAAATAGTATAGGTTTTTTGATAAAGGAAAATGAAATGATGTGTGCTTATATATTCTTTTTATGATTAAGTTTAAGGGTTCTTTGTAAGTTTTTCAGTAATATTTAGGGTTCGTATCCTAAAGAGAGGTTGTTGACCTCTGTTATGATTAACAAATCCTTACAATCTAAACATCACATCACAAAGTGTGTAAAAAATCTCAAATAAGATGTTGGATATTATAAAAAGTTCTTACGTCAACTGAAGTAAAGAAAATTTGCTACCCTTGTATAAATCTTTCATTCATCCACACTTGGATTACGGTATGCTGGCATGGAGACCTTACCACTGATGTGACATTGATATTCTGAAAAGGATTCAAAGAAGAACTCTTAGAATGATTGAAGGATTTTAGAATTTAAGTTACATCAAGAGATTGAAAATGTTTGGGATAATGTCACTGGAAATGAGAAGACTATGAGGTGATCAAATTGAGGTATTTAAAATTATGCACAGTTTGATCAATGTGAACTATAAAAAGTTTTTTGTACTGGATAATGTTTGTAAGTCAAGAGGTTATCCACTGAAGCTTAAGTAAGGTGTGCCAGATTAGACACTTGCAAATATTTGCGGACTATATACCGACAAAATATGATTAATTATATTTATATTTTAGACAATGGATTCAAGTAAGATAAAATTAAGAATGGAAATGCTAAGTCACTTGGTTTTCAGTGATGACATTAAATAAGATTCATAACTATTTTTGTTCTTGTCAATTGAAAAAATAATCATATTAAATAAAAATTCATGAAGGAAACAATTGAAATACAATCATAATAATGTTTAACATTAAAAACCATTTGGTAATGCTATGTTTCATTGACGTTGAAGAACCGATACTACACTTTCATCTTGATCAAAAGGCTGGGCCACAAAATTAGGATAATGCAATGAATGTTTTGGTTCGCCACATTTATCTAACTTTGTTTGGTTAATCTATAGTTAGCTCTGATTGATCCACATGTTTGTTGAAGTGGAAATTCATTGTATTGAGAGTTAATAGTATATTGTAAGCAAAAGAATTTATTCAATTTTTTAAATGAACTATAAACTTAATTCAATTGGCTTAAAAGATGGTACAAGTTATGAAATGTGGTCCCTTACAAAAACAACCAAAGATGTGCAGTACCTCCTATTTACTCATCTCCTACTTCCATGAAAATATCTGATGGAATTATTTGCAGCAATATTCCTTGATATAGTGCATTTGATTATAGATGACAGAAACTCCACCCATTGTAATTACAGGTGTCTTTTATTGTTTACTCGGGGGCACAATAATTCTTTTAGTTTTGAAAGCGGGGACATTTTCCTCCAAAACTATGGATAAAAATACAAATAGCAGTAATAATGTTGACACTGTTGGAAAAATATTTTTAGGTCATTAGATTTGATACTAATATTATTTTGTTACTAGTTAGTCACTGTGAAAAAATCCTGATTGGATTTCCATGGACTGATTTTAAAAAAAAAAAAAAAAAAAAAAAAGGTTTGTGAATCTATTTCAGTGGAGGAGTCCAGAGTTTCAAATAGTGGTTAAGAGGTATTTTCATCAGCAAAATTCTTACTTTGAGTGGAAGAGTCCAGTCTTGTGGACAGCAAACTCAGAAAATTATCCTGTTCATTATCAGAGTAGATATTAACTTAGCATAAGTTGGTATCAAACTGGGAGATCCGATGAAGATTGAACCCACAAATAACGGCTGGCAAGATTAGTTTACTGATCATTGCTATATGATATGCATATCAATCCATTTGTTTTTCATGTTATTTATTAATATGCCAGTTAGTATCAGACCATCAATAGTGAGAGATCCAATGAGGATCGAACCCTCTAACAATGGCCTGCAAGATTAGTTTGCTGATCATTGCTATAGGATGTGCGTTCTTATCAATTTTTTCTACATGTGATCTACTTGTTAATCCCAGTGAAAAAATTTTGATATATTTGGATTTCTATTTTTTTTTTTTTTTTTTTTTTTTTTTTTTTTTTTAGAAAAAAAATGTTGTATTCATTTACCTTGAAGAGTTCATAGTTTCAAATCATGTTTATTTTTATCATGCTTTTCATTATTACAGTAGATAACTGACCGAGTGCCCTCGCATGATTATTTGGGTCACTAAACTATGAAATCCCCAAATAAATTGATAATTACTGTTTGTAATACATTTTCACTTTATATATTCTGGACCACAATGTTTGAAAAAAATCTAAAATAAATTTTTAGAATTGGAATGGCACTCCTTAACTTGTATCATTCTGATTGTGACCTCTGCTATATTAAGCTTGTTTCATTTTCAAAATGTTTTAGTTATTTTGGGTAATTCCTTTTCAAAGAACTGAAATCAAAATTGGACTCTCAGAAGATATGACGGAATTTTTGCAGTAATCCCTAGAAAACAGTTCTCAGCTTGATTGCAATATAAAATGTCACATGAAAATTCAGCTTATTTTACTTGACAAATCTGAACATGGATATAAATAGATTTGATTGCTCTATGAATCAAGTTTTTAATTGTTTTAAACTTACGGTGACCAAAAATGTAATTTCTCTGAACTTATGGTTTGCTCAATGAATATTTTTGTACTTTGAAAAGGGATAAACGCTCCCCCTCCCCTATACTATCATATATCTACTTGCTGGTGAATCCAACATTGCCTGTGAATAAAATAGGTATAAGAAGGGGTTGAATTATGGTGCTTGATATTCATCACATTTAATTTAGACTATTTCCAAAATTTTATAAAGAAATTTCACACTTGAAAAATTAAATATTTTCCCCTTTCATAATTTAGAAAAAAAAATGTATGTAATAAAGCAAGAGAAAACAGCCATAATCTTGGCATCTATTTGACTGTGAGATTTGAAGATAGCAATATATAAAGTGCAGAGACATAATATTAGGAAACATTTTGTTTGGCATAGAAATTAACAAAGTAGCAAATTGAACGGCCTACCACATGAATGAATAGATAAATAAATGAACAGTGTGTGACTCGAACCCACATCACCAGGAAGCAGTCTTAACAAGACTCTGCTCTACTGATCAAGTTAATAGCACTCTTAGCGGGCAGGAGTTAGAAAAAGCGCACTTGAACCATTTATTTTTCTACTCTGCGGTCATAGGCATAAATATTTACATATGTATATGTATACACATGTGTTTCTATCTGCTAGACAGTTGTTTCATTTTGTTTCAACCATGCATTTAAGGATACTTCATTTTATAATTTAAAAGGAAAAAAACAAATTGACGGAAGCTTGATGGTATATGACATGGAAAAGTTAACTTCTCAGGAAAAATTGTCAAATTCTTCAGTCGAGTATATTGGTTGAGAATTAACTTCTGTGTAATTAGTATTCTTGAAGATAATATCATAAGTTGGTTTACATGCAGTCTGAGATTAAATCTGACGCAACAGATTGAATATTCACTTGTATGAACGCTCAATAGAAGTGACACAAACAGCAAGTCATGTCTATTGTTAAAGTTACTGATTCTTCATCGTTAAATACGCTTTTTGGGTAACCTATGTAAGTGAGCCCTGTTTAAGAAAATTAAATGATATGTAGTATAAAATAACATCCATGTACAATGCATTATGATAATACCCTGATAATGTACTACATCTATGACATAAGCTATATATTAAAATCATAGCTGGTATTTGATCAACTGTATTGTTTTTAAATCCCTGAAACAGTTACTTGGTAAAAATCTGATGATCCCAACAAGAGAAAATTTACACATTGTACCATAATAATAAAGTATAAGTAAAACAGAGGTAAAAAAAAATGAAGGAAATCGCATGAATTGCATCGATTGATATTGGGAAAGCTTTCAAGACTATATATATATATATATGCATGTGTGTGTCTTCCATTTTTGCCAGCAGTATGTATATCATTAGATTGGACAGTTTATGACAATTGTAATGACATCATATTAGGAAACGTATTTCGTCTGGCACAGGAATCAACTGAGTAGCAAATCGAACAGCCAACCACGTAAATGAATGTTCCATGTGGAACTCAAACCCACATCCAAGCAATTTCAATGTAACTTTGCTCTTCGGACTGAGCTAAAGGGACTCTTGCAAGCAGTACTTCAAGTTCCACACGACACTCATTTCTTTATTCATTTATGACAAAATGGGAACACACACGACTACAGAGTAGACAGAAAGGCGGTCCAAGCGTGGTATCTTTTTTTATTGTATTTTATGATATCTAAAAAGTTAGCGCTTACTATATGATAACATTGATTGGTTCAGCTTTGTTGCCGAGAGAGTTGTGTATTTCCCATTGGCACCAGTGGTCAGTGTTCATGCTCAGGTAAAAGCCAAATGCTGATTTTCAAAGAAGGCTAAGCTTGGTAGATATCAATAACAATATTGATAAATAGGTAGAGGTATTGATAGTGCAGTGTATAACTAAAGTTAGTAACCAGGGAAATTCCTTTTGGTGCGATGCATTTACTTGTCTGTTACATAAGCAGATAAGACGCATCGTAATTAATTACAATCAGCGAAGGCTGGTAAGATTTAGAGAATTTCAATCTGTGATAAGTCACAGCCATTGTAAGGGAATAGGGATGATACTGATAATGACCACTTTAGGGTTGTTGCTAGCAGAAAGAACTCCTTTTTTTGGGACATGATGCCATCTTATATATTATCATTCATTCCCATAGTTAGTTTTTAATTCTAATTCATTTTTTATGGCCACCGCTGTCAGCAAAGGGGGTAAGATTCAACCGGGGTAACGTGTTTGTAACTGACAAGAACTATTACTGCAAGACTAAAGCTTTCATCTTGGTTGTTCATCTGAACACTAACTGATCCTCTCATTTTGCTACACAGTCTGAAAAGCAATAAAATTTTTTTTTTTTTTCAAGGGTTCATTCAATCTTCATCATCTCTAAGAATAATCGTTTTTATCAGTACAGTTCAACTGTATTCCATTTTTTTTTTTTTGATGAATCCAAATCTTCTTCATTATTGTTTGAAATTTGATGAGATATTTTTCTGTTTCAAAAAGTATAAACTTGGTAATATTGAAATTATAGAAAATAGGGTTTTATCCGCTAGTTTACTTGATTAGTCTAGAAATCAGAGCAGCTATTTTGATGATTTTGATGAAAGCTGTATTCTAAAGTTCTCCAATATGCTTGAACGAAGTTTTGAGCTTAGCTCTTAATGGCTGTTTCACCTTTCTTTCAATCTTCTGGTTATCGAGTAGAGACTATAAAAAAGTCTCTCTCAAAAATCGAATCCTTTCCATTGTGTATGTGTGGATGACTGTACATTTTGAGATCCTTAATTTTGTGTGTAATTCATGTTGGACTATCAAGAATAATTTCATATAAAAAGAGTACATAAATAATGCAAAAAAATATTTTAAAAGTATATAGAATTCAAGTGTTATAAAATCAAGTTGACAGCCACACACACACACAAATATATATATATATATATAAAATGATACTGTCTCCTTGCAATGTTTTTATAGCCCTTAATTATATATTTCTATTAGTGAATGCTTGGAAAAAATCAAGTGGTTAAGCAAAGAGCTATGTAAAGTGAAGGTATGAGTGAATTAGGGAGCGACATTTTGCTGTTTGATCTTTCTCTTCTATCTTATGAATTACAATGCCATGAATTTAGCAGGTTAAAGGTTGAGAGTGGCATCTGTCTTCTTTTTTCTATGATGTTGGATTTCAGGGTCTTTTTTGTAAGTCCCTATAGCTTACTGTATTTTTATTTGCTAAATAAATGTAAATTTAAAAAAAAAAACCTTAAAAGCTCCCAACACAAACTAAGCTTTGTCCTGACCGACTGACTAACCCTAACCCTAGGTTATTATCTCGAGTTGCCAAAATGTTACGTTCTGAATTTCTGAGATGAATTATCATTATTATACACTGGTTTACTGGGATTAGTATCCAAATTTTGGTTGTTATAGTATTGTTTTGGTATCCGTCATAGTCCATAAGCTTCAGGGAATTTCAAACTGAACCCTTTATTTAATCCACAGGGATGGATTATTCTCATTCTGCTATCCAAAACCAGAGGACCTCATATCAATTATTTCTTGGTTAATTCATTTTTGCAATGCCACCTGTCTGACTGAGCCAGAGTATATTAATTTCCACACTAACCAACCCAATTGAACTTGTGACCACCAAGCAGCTTTCTAGAATCACTTAACCAATAAGTCTATCCACTAGGCCAGAACTTTCCAAACTTTTTTCATTGGCGGCACACCTTTTAAAAATAAAAATTTTTTGTGACATATTACTCAACTTCAATTAGACAAGCCAAAATACATAATATTATCCCAGCAATTCAATAGTCTCGGGAGAAGTATATTTTCAAAGATGTACAAAATTATACTCAATTTTGCGGCACACCTAGAAATTAGTAGTGACACACAGTTTGGAAAGTTCTGCATGAGCCACGTGCCTGGAACACATGTCCCCCACACCAAGACTAAAACTCTCATCGTGAGATGAAATAAAAATACAAATCCTAATAATGGTTAAAAATAAAACCCTATTTAAAAAGTAACTTAGTTTAATCCATCATCATATTTGAATACCTACTGTACTTACTTCTACTGTCTTTACTGCTGCTAAATGTGATTCTTTTCAAAACATGTGTACCTTTTACAAAACATTGTATGAAATTTAAAGCTTTTGAAGAAGACAAATAACAAAACTCTCAAACTGAAAGTGAGATACAAGATTTTACTCACTATATGTCTTATCTTATCAACAAAGATAATTTTATTTCACTCTCCATTTAATGTGCTTGGTTGACTCATTTAAGAATTCCACTATCTTTCTATCTATTTAATAGCTAGACATCCTAAACTATAGATTTTCATTTTTTAAATGATTCAAAAACTTGACTGATATTTACGTATGCTCATATTCCATTGTTACTAGACTTATTGAAGTTAGAGCATTTTGTGTCATTTTTCATAAAGCTTATGTGTCTTTTTAATGATTATCATAGATATGGCTCCTGGAATAAAGTTTTGAAATTCTCAATTGATTCGAACACTGACTTTTGATCATACTCTGAAAAATAATTCAAAACATGAAATATCTGAACTGATTTTAAATAAATTAAAAGTTTCAGAGATTTAGATTAATTGATTAGAATTATCCAATTTCTAAATAGTCAGTTCTTATAATCAAATCTTGATTGGTATGCCTAAGCTATAAATATCTATTATATTACTTAAATATGTATACATCTTTTTCACATTACTACACTTTCATCTTCACTTGCCGAGGGTAACAGTGATGTTTTCAGATCTGACTTTTTTCTACTTCATAAGATGAAAGTTTTTTTTGTATTTCTTTGTTTTCTGTTTGCTACTCATTGTGCCTTTTTCCTCCTTTTTGGCAATCAGTAAAATAACTTTTGATTTGAAATTTTTCTCAGTAAAGTGATAGCATTTTGATAAATATGATAGCTCAAAATTTGTTGGACTTTGTCATACAATTCATTGACAAAAAGCATGCACTACATGGAAGGCAGGATTATTTTGTGTTGTCAACGATATTGCCTAAAATTGACCCAAATGACAACTTTGTATTGAGAAAAGGTCAAAGTCTAGAAATAGATATTTACCAAGTTCAACTAAAGAAGGATGGGTAAGGTAGTGTTGAGTATTAAGTCAAACATCCAAACGGGAAGGGTCTATGCAATTTGAAAAAAAAATGAAGAAAAGCATTCAAACCCTTCAACTTTTAAATCTGCTCAAATTCCATCTACAGATGCTGGTGAGAAACACAACTACATCAGCCACCAAGTAAATCTACAGACGAGCATGCATAACTTATGGAACTTAAATTATCACAATCTGCAGTCACAGAACATTTTTTCAATAAAATCATTACCTTTTTATAATGAGATGCATAGAGCATATTTTTGTATAGTTTGACTTATCACTTGTTCTGTTATTAAATAAATTAATGTTTTTATTCTAGAAATTGAAAAATAGTGATACATTCGTAAAGATCATGTGCATTTTGTAGAAACAAGTCATGTAATGGATGTAAAGAAAACGTTCTTTTGTCCTACTAATTGCTATAACTTTCAAGCTATTAACAGAAATTAATAACTCCAACCATTATATTATTATTTTGCTTTTTTGAATGCTCAGCCCTCATGTTTTCTTATGATGAATCATTGGCCTCGTATGTTTCATCCTTTCTCTTCTCCCTCTCCACCCTCCCTTGCAACATAATGAAAAAAAAGAGTAAGAATAGAAGAGGGTGCTTATTCTTGAGTGAGAGCTCGAGAGAATCTACCTTCACTATAAGTATTATTCATTAATCACTCACTCACAAGTCTCAAGCCTAAAAATTGAGTTACGGTAATTGGAATAATAGGTCATAGGAATACCTATAGACAAATATCAGAAGTAATCATCAATAGTAATAATAATAATAGTAGCCGGTATTTTAGTATCATTTGCTATTTCATATTATTATAGTTGATCTGGATACATTCCATAGGTAATAAATTACTTCAACAAAATCATATACTTTAATTGCAGAAGTATTTATGTAAAAGTAAAGATGATATTCTAAATGTCAACACCTAAGGAATTTCTATGGGTTCAGCTAGTGAAGATTTTTTGTTCTCTAATGATATTATTACACAATAAAGAGAAGGTATTTTTCATTCTGGTTGAAATAGAATCTCAGGAATTCAAACCAAATGCAATGCTTTCATTTATCCAACAGTTCCTAGTGCTATAACCAAATGGTATGATTCGACAGATGTACACACATGTGGATCGATGGTTCTTTTATCTTTCAATGATTACTTCATATTGCAAAATCAATTTATCTCAAAGCTTGATATTAAAATGAGTATAATTCTTGTTCTATCTAACTTCAGAAAGGTAATTTTCATTAAGCCTGATATATGGTAGAACCATTATGAATTACTTGTTCTGAATGGACTCTTTGTTGGTGGTATTATTTGCATAGTCTTATACTGAATGCAACTTGCTGTGATGTTTTCCTCAATTTTTAATTTGAATTTACGCAAAGACATTCAATCATCGTGTGATTCTATTATAAGTTTTTTCTTTCTCATGTGAGATTGTATCATGTGAGTCGCTGCTGGGTAGCTCTAAAGAGATTTCACACTCATCTTTTTGTGAATGCTATAATATATATATATATATATATATATATATATATCTTGTATCTAATCTAATAGGCTATAGTATATTGGGAGTACTGATATGTACTTAATTACCAAAGTTGATCAAAGTTATATCTGAACAGTACCAAATTAGTTTGCATTCAAGAACAACAAACCATTAAACAAAAACTTTGCTCAGTCTCTTAGTCTGCTACATATGTATGTGTGTGTGTATGTGTATATATATATATATATATATATATATATATATATATATATATATATATATATATATATATATATACACCCACACACACGTGCATACATATGTGTGGGCTTCTTTGAACAGAAAGTAGTTGTTCAGTCTCTATTGTTTTCGGTTCTTATTTTATTTTTCAACTTCAGTAAGACTAATACTCACAAGTTTTTAAAATGCTTTAATGTGTTTTATGAAACAAGCACATCATTTCCTCTAACTCATGCCAAAAGTGATTACAATTTTTGAATCATTTCCTTGTTGTATGAATCGGCTATGAATAAGCTTTTTTTCTCTTTGGTCCCGATCATTAAAACACATAGAAACTTTATAAACCAATACTTTGCGTGATTCACTTTAAATAATCAGAAATATGTCTCGAGAAATCAGGGTATATTAGTTATTTATTGAAAACTGTCAACCATAACTATTAACATAGGTTTTATCACTTTTTAAGTTGGCTGGTTGGCTATGTATGTTTAATGATCACCCCTAGCACAGCATGCTGTCAAAAGGCATTGGTCATGTGACGGTTGCTATTTAGTGACTAACTTGACCTGTAATTTGTGTAGTATATTTGTTTTAGATGAAATAAATTTTAGTTCCTGAAGCATATAGTCTGACTTAGCAGAATGAAAAATTTTAAAGAGATTTGGCTATTGGGGTTGTCTTTATTCAAAATGAAACATATTTTGTTAATCGCCATAGTATTTTAATTTCAGTTCAATAATAAATGAACTTTTATTTATCATCATCATCAAAGCAATGTCTGTCATTGGACATAGACTTTCCCCAAGATTCGCCAGATCTCTATCATGGGCATTGCTGAGCCTGTACTTTCTGGATTTACCTAGCTCATCACGCCATCTTACTTTCTGTCGGCCAAAGCCTCATACCTGATCTCTTGGGATCCACATTGCGAGACATGATGTCCAGCCATTCTTGCAACATATCCAGCCCATTGCCATTCGAGTTTTCCAACAGTTTCTATGATGTCTTGGATTCCTGTCTTTTCTCTGATATATTGTGTTGTCTTATGATTTGACCGTATGAGGTCAAGCATGATTCTCTCCTATGCATGTTGCATGGTTCTCAGTTTGAGGGTCAATCTTTTGGTTAGGTTCCATATTTCAGCTCTATATGTGATTATCGGTTGGATATATTGGTTGTATACCCTTCTTTTTTGGACTAGTGATATTTTTATGTTCTTGAAAGTCAAGCTTTCACTCATACTTGCTATCAAAGAAAAGTCCGACTTCCTGCTTGTTCAGAATTTTGTGTTAGATAAACACATGTAAACAATTGGAAAAATTGCAAAATGACAATTTTTTACTAAAACTTCTTTCATCTTGACCTCAGTTGCTTTTTGTTCATCGCAATTTCTTTAAAATAATTAGTAAACAGTGCAGATCAGAAATAGATGATAATAATGAATAAAAGTATTTGACAATATATAAGGTAAATTTAGTTTCAAATGTCAACCAATTGATTTGATATTAGTAACAAATATTTTCTGGTTCAAATATTGATTTTTTTTTTTTTTTTCTCCAAGTTCATTTGATGTATCTATAGAAGCCATGATTTTCAATTATTATCAATAAGAAAAGAGAGAAATTGGTAATTTCTTTTCCATTCTTATCTCTCTGAACAGGCAGTTGGTACTCTCATATTTGATATAATCAATGTGAAATTAAAGATAGTCTTTTCAGTGGCTAATAGATCTATTAGAAAGAATGTACCCCTAAACAAATTTTACCAAAGTAATTATTCCTTACATATATGAGACTTGTCAATTTCAAGTCCTTAAAATTCAAATTTCAACATTTCAATTTAAACAATTTCAACCAACATAGTGACTGGTAGAGCTGAGAAGTCCTTAGAAGAATGAAAATTCTTGATATGGTATCCAAGTATTTTTAGATACAAAAAAATGGATGAAATATTCAAAGCATAAATTAAGCTTATATGGTTATAGTTGGTAGTTGAGTACTGTGATCTTTTGGGCTTTAATTTCTTCAGAGATCATGTCAAATTATTTCAGATATTGTATAGATAAATTCATTTTTATTGTTCTAGGTGACTGATGATTTGGTCTTGTCATGAACTAAAACCAGTAGTAGTCATAGTAGCAATGTTGAACTACTGTTGCCATTAAAGATGCTGAAGGGTTCTACCATTTTTCATGTGTGTGTGTTTGCTTAGTTGTTTGTTCCACTCCTGGCCATACCGTTTTGTCTGCTAACTTAAAAATAGGCATCAGTACTCCCCTAGACCCCCTTCTAAAAATGATTTAAAAATTTTTTGAATGAAAACTTTTTTGACCGTTTTGGGGTCTTATTCTGACTGGTTTACTGAAAATATCTAGATTCTTCTCTGGTCTATTTTAAATGTTTTGTGATGGAAAATACCAGTGATGTCATAAATAGAATTTATTCTGACCATATTTAATCTTCGATGGAATTTGTTTTACATGATTTCAAATTTTGACGCTACAGTTGTTCAATTATTGACTTTGGTGGCGAGTTATCTTCATATTTCTGTTTGATGAAGCTTTGTCATTATTGATTTTTTAAAACTTTTATTTTCATTCACTTCTAATCTTTTAAAAATTGTCTTTTTATTGTGAATTACTCAAATCTATAGCAGTGAACAAACAGTATGGATTGGAAAAGAAAGGATCTTACATCCGTTCTGCCTAAGAGAAGCCTGGTTAGATACACCAGATTGACAACCTGAGTGAGTTATGATAAAAAAGAAATTTAAGAAATTAAGATGAAAGAAAGTACTAGTCAAAAATTGATGAGAGTAATAATGAAAACTAAAACCTTTTAACACTTACAGATATTTTATGATACATAATTATGATCAATGGGAATAATTTCAAGAATCACCGAAAGAAATTGAAATCCTGATTCAAGTGAAAAAATTTTTCTGATTACTATTTCTTCGTATTACATGGAGAAAGTCAAAAAATGATGTCATTTCCTTTTTAATGCAGCATAACCTTTTTACATACTTGTTACTCTGACAAATGGTTTTGTTTTGTTTTTTATATATTATACTATATAATAGTTTCTAATATATTAAATATATATAATACCTACATTGGTTTTTGACTTGTTTTGCATATTATCAATGTATATCTTACTGTTGAAATAATTACAAAAAATTCTAAGCTATTCCAGATTAAATATCATATATCTATAAAGTGAACAGCGTGACTTTTTCTGTTTGTTTCTCTGTCCATAATGTGAACTCTTCCCCTTTGAGGTAGCAATTACACTGATAGAATATCTCCTACCAACCATTTGAAACAATAGACTCTTCCACTTGAATGAGTTAAGTCTCTTTAATAGATCTCTGGTGAAATTGATAAGATGTAATCATCTATTTTATTCTGTTAACTGTTCTGGAGTTGTGAACTATCAAGTCTTGAAGTAAGAGATTGTGGAGAAACCATTTGAACTTAACAAAACACAGGTAGATCTTAATATGGCCACCAGTACACACACGCTCACACACACACACACACACACACACATACATATCACACATACTTTTCTTGATAATTTAATTGTCTGCTTTGAGAAATAGAGCAGATCTCGACATGTTTAGCTCAATGGTAAGAATAACACTATATTGAAGTGGCTACTGTATCAGTCACAGGTTCGATCCCTGCTGCAGCCCCTTTTCTCCAGTTGTTTATTCTACTTACACTGTCTTGGCCAGATGATACATTCACTCTTAAATAACAGATCCCGTTATTACAAGGTGAATGTATCATTTGCTTCAACAACGTAAATAAAATAAACAATCCGTGTGATAATGGGAGATTATTTCAAATAAGAGTTTCAATATAATGCAATTTATAATCATATATATATATATATATATAGTTCTAATCCAAATAATGTGTCATAGATAACCAAATTCTGATCTTGGGAAATCCCATATAGTTACTTGATTATTCTGATTGTAAAATCTATACAAATGCTGTAGAGGTACATAAAAGATCCATATAATCTGTTGCCAAACCTGATGAGATTTCAGTTTTGATTTTTGAACTATAGATATTCTTTCTGTGAATAGTTCTGAATCCTTATCAAGAGCAAAGTATTTATTCTTCAACAGATAAATGATTTCCGGTTGTGTTTATGTAATTTATATAATTTTCTTGTTTATATTTTTTCACTTGACTTTTTATCGTTGCAGGAAAGGGGATATTTTCACTCTGCAAGTGCATGCCTTGGTGCATCCTACTAATGAGACAATCAGCCCAAAATATGAGATGACAGTCAGGTTATTACAAGAGGCTGGACCAGAAATGCTTTCTGAAATCAACAACTGTGTTAGAGGTTAGTTGGTACCAACATAGTCAGAAACACCAAGACTTGAATTTATCCAACATATTTTTGTTTTCCCCCTTTACTGTACGAGGTTGATACTTGTATTACAAGGGAGATAAATCTTGGACAGATCATAACTATTGAAATAACGTTGAAAGAGCAATGTGAACATATTTACTACAGACGAAGCCGTGTGTTATAATCACAGGTAATGGTATCAAATTATCATTGTTATCAATAGCCAATGATAATGATTAAGAGAGAAAAGAGATTAAATACAATTTATCAACAGATAGTTCATTCTCTATTTACATCTATACCTATTGATTGTATACAACCAAAGTTTCATAAATTTACGAACTAGTTTTTATTTTTTTATTTTATTTTATTTTTTTTTGTTGCATCTTGAATAATTGATTCCAGCCAAAAGTTTGGATTTGTAACTAAACCAGGTATTCAGAAAGCTGATGCAAGTGGCGTCAGCTATTTGCAAACAAGTCATTAGTGAGGTTGCTCTTATTAAATGCATTGGTAACAGAACCACTTCATATCTCGGAAACTACTAAAAATAGAATCATACAGTTTTCACCGTTCAATAATATATTTTGAAGATTCATCTAATTCTGATAAAAAACGACCTGGCCCGTTCATCACATTTTGAAGCTCAATAACTCTGGAACTAATGAACATAGAAAAATAGGGTTTTCACCAATCGAGAGCCCGTTATTTTAAAATTTATTGCATATGTGTGGTGGTTTTTAGTAGTAAGGGGAAGTATGGTGGTTATTCTGATGCAAGTGAAATTTAGTTTATCGCAGGAAGGGATGAAATCTTCTGAAAATTTTTTTTGCTAAAAAATGGAATATCAAAAAAACAAGTAAAAACGATAATCTATATGCAATTACAATGATGCGAGGGTGCTGAGCTATAACGCCCTAAATAGTTTCAATCTTACCCAGCCTGTCTCTCGCACTTTATAACATGGGAATGGATAAAGATTTTTTCAATGTATCTTTTGCAAATGAGAGAGTCTCAAAAAATGAATAAAAATCATCTTTGCTAAGATTTACAAGTACTAAAACTTAAACATGTAATGGTGAGAAATTCTTCATATTCATTGTGTAATCAAGGGATCATTATATCCTTACTTTTAGTTTGGATATCCTTGTGTAGTTATATATATGTGTGTGTATATATATTTTTTTTTTTTTTCACATATTTTCTTCCTCGTGTTTTCTTCAGGTTTTAAAACTGGAGAAGCTCGACTCACAAAAGGACATCAGTTGTTAGCCCGGCATGTCATCCACACAGTGGGACCTCGATTCAATACCAAATACAGTACAGCAGCTGAGGGTGCACTTTTCAGTTGTTATCGAAGTGTATTACAATTAGCCAAGTGAGTCTTTTGTTTTCTCTTCATTCTCTTGTTCAACTGTCCAACTTGTTCAAACCAGAATTTTAAAACAAGAATTATAAAAAGTTTCATCAACTATAAATAAAATGTTAATCTTATCTGTTCAGTTGATTATTATCAACTAAAATTTAAAATCTGACTTTTTACTGCTGTTGAAGAGGGTTTTTTTTTGATCTTGGAAAAAATTACTTTCAACATTTGTTTCTACAAACTTCAGACATGATACTCTCCAAAGAAAGGAGTTCTGTTTTTGAATGAACCCTGTTGCAAAATCCTTCAAAATTTTCTTTCTTTTTCTATTCAAGTGAAAACAACATTAAAATAATAGCACTCTGTCCAATCCATTCAACACAGAGAGGTTACCCACTTGAACAAGGAGCACACATTGCCATTAGTAAGTAGTTTAACTATTCTTTATTTCTTATTTCTATAAAGAATTTTTCATATTTTGTAAAAATTCAAGTGTGAGGATCTATATTTCAAAGTTTTTTGGAACTCTGTACTATTCACAATTGAGTAACAAAGGTTTCCATCTGATCAAAATCAACTCATATTTAGAAAATGACAATGTCCTGGATTTCTTCCTCTTTTTTTTTCCAACATAAAATGTAACTCAAATTACAGAAAAAACTAGCAGTGAAAAGTTTTGAAAGCTCAAATAATTTCCATAGATAATTGATCATAGCTCCATGTGATAATATTCTTTTAAACTATTGCAGTATCACACTAACAATTAATTTTGTTTTTTTTAAAAAAGTTTTGAATTAGTTCTGACAAAAAAAGCACTTCAATGAAAGATATTATACATTGAAATGGCTATAATTCTTGCATTGAGGCCGTCACTGTTTTCTGTTATTATACTTAGTATTTTTTACTTTTGACTTACTCGGGTTTTTTTTCTCTTTCTTCAGGGACAGTGCGACGTTTTCTAGAAAAGTTTGGGACTAATTTTGAAACTATTATTTTTGCATGTAAAGAAAATGATATGATGGTAAGGGCTGTTTTTCTTGACATTCATTGGTTGATATCTATTTATTACATAATACCTCATCTACAATATTCTTACTTTTCTGCAATATCAGAACTAATGTCTGTGGAGAGATGGACATTTTTAGATTTATGCTTTTCCCAACACCAATGGTAGAAAAAAAAAAAAAGAAAGCAAACCCTCGGCAATTAGAATTGAAACCATATCACTAGGTTTGTTCTTGTAAATCATTTTAAAGCCCTTGTTTTTATACAAAGGATGTTTAATAAACAATAATTTCAGCAATTCATTAAGTAGAATGTTTGGGCATTTTCTATTGTAAGTTAGATTTTAGTAGAAAATTTCCCTTGCTGGCTTAAGACGTGAGAAATCAGCTTTTTTGCTATTTCATAACTTTAGAGAAATCAATTTGGGACAGCTTTCATTTCCAGTCTCAATTTTTTTTTTTTTTTTTTTTTTTTTTCGTATATCATTGAATTTTAGGACCAGGCTGATACTACACTCTGATCCGAGATGAAAAAGCATAACAATTGTGCATACAAGCATGCTGAATAATCTGCTACTTAGAAAGACTCAAAAGCCTTTTTCACTTTTTATCAGTGCAAAGAAAGATTTTGGGAAGCTCTTTGATGTACTTGTTAAAAACAAACTCTTATTGCAATCCAGTTTCTCTGAAAATTTTCTTTATTCTCTCGTAGGAAACATACCAACGCCTGATGCCTCTTTATTTCCCTCGGAATTGGAAGGAAGAAGTGGAAGCCAAGGAATATCTTCCTGAAGACATTGGTAATGAAGATGGAGAACCAGTAATAGCTGAACGAAAAATCCGAATCATTGATAAACCAACTTTTGCAGCTTTTAGTAAGAGTTTTTTGTCAATTCTTTTTTTTTTTTTTTTTTTGTATTTTCTGAAAAGATTGGTCCAGAGAGACACCCCGGTAGTTGTGAAGTAAGTTATCTCCCTTGAATCAGAAGGTTTCTTTCTTACTGATTGAAAAGTCAGGTCCTTTGATGTCGATTTTTTTTTTTTTTTTTTATACCACAGTTTTCTTCATTTTCTTCTGGATATTCTTCAGTGATTTATTTTCTTGGATTTATAAGTATGAACACATTTTTTGAACATATTCCACTCTACTAAAACATAATTGCAAATAACTGAGTAGAAAAGAAAATTTCTGATCCAAGGGAGATAACTTTCTTCACATGATTGCAAAGCTGAGTTCAAAACAAATCTTCTGATCTTAGGGAGGTAACTTACTTCAGAACTCGGGTGTGTATCTCCAGACTCGAGTCAAGAACTCTTTCCGTAATAAGATTTTTTTTTTTATTGCAGATTATGTGCAAAATTTGTTGCATGTAATGAACTGTTCATTTCTTTTGAATTTTACACATCTCACTACTGATATGTGTGAAGATAACTTCAAAAACATAAGGGTTACCATATTTACTAGTGTACAATATGAAGAATTCAAAAAACAGTCAAAATTCATGGGTAATATTATACTAAAGTGTAAAAGCAATAACATATATACATATATATTATTGATATTCAGTCATTAAAAAAGGAGGTTGCATTATGTTTTAGATCACATTGTACTCGAGTAAATACAATATTTACTTCTACGGCAAAATCTGATTGCCAATGACCTTGAAATGAGTTTAGTATTTCCTAGTATGTTTTCAATTTCAGTAAACTATATTGGTAGATGTGGGTGCCTAATGGTTAACAGTATGGAGAATGGAATTGGTAAATCTAGTTCAAACTATGGCTGAGACTTTTTGTGTTCACTTCTCACTAATGCCTTTGTGGAAAACATGATTCCACCTGTTCTCCTTCCAGCTATGGGTAAATAGCAGACAGGACTCAGTAGCTTTAGTTGGTAACCAGTTAAGGGGATCAACAACTCTGATTCAAAACAATGGAATGGAGCCCTCTTGGGGCAGCTTGATGTCAACTTTGACTGACTTTTGGCAGCTCCTGCAGCCTAGCTAGTGCATTATATATCTCGCTGGCTTTTGCTTTCCTTTGAGGCTTAGAGGGGGATTCTGTCAACTGGGCCTCCAAGGATCTTCTTGACTTTTCAGTTGAAAAATACAAATGCATAAGTATTATAGATTTGAAATTCTGTTTAGGAGTTGTGCAGTTTGATTTGTAATATTATTGATGCATGAAATATCTAGTTCTGAGTCAGGTGTTGATTTTCATGCAGTCAATTAGAATAAATTACTTATCTGCACTTGGTTTATTGATTTTGAAATAAAATAATTCATTTTCTTTAAATTATATTTATCAACTCAAGTTGAACCTTCATATATTTCTGGCCCAAGTGAACCTGTTGCTACACTGACTGTTAAAAATGTACAACAACAGGCTTGGTTGTCTGCTACAGATAGACATGGTAGGGAGGAAGAGGAGAGGAAAGGTAGTTTAATGAGAAGGTCTGAAGAGAGCCACTGATGGCTACTGCTGATACTATGAATGTGATTGATAGAGCTCTTATGTACTAGTTTACCCCTGCCTTCAGAAAATGTTAAAAACAATGGTTTGCAATTACACAGTACTTTAAAAAAAAAAATCAAAAACACGATGTTTCTCTGCATTTTCTTATTTGAATTCAACCAAAATGAACCCTGATTCAATGCACATGTGTAAAAAAAAAAAAGAGAAGGGTGACAACTCTATAAGTATCTAATAGTTATCTCCCTTGACAAATGTTTCATCAAAAAAATATTGCCAATCATGTGGCATATTATATGAGTAGATCATTTCACTTTCATCTTTATAGCCTAGAATTGCTAGTTAATTCTTTAATATATATATATATATATATATATATATATATATATATTTTATATACTGGAAATATCTTCATGAATATACACAAAACTTATGCTCTATAAAACCTTTTTACAATTTTAAGAATAATGCTGTTGATTTCTTGCATAGACTGTTCCAGAAATTGACTTTCCAAGATATTTATTGGTACTGCTGATATTGTACATATTTTTCTCCTGTCTGCTGCTGTAAATATAAATTTACTTGTCATTTTCTTGCAGAAAGTTTAGGAGAAGAATTTGATGAAACTATTGACTTAAACCAAGAATTTCGTTCACCCGATGGTCCTGCAGTTGGATGTCATGAATTTGCTGTGATGAAGGAAGACATTGACAAAGAGAAACTGTGTTCACTGCAGGCAAAACCATCCGCAGAACAATTAGAAAAAGAGAGAGCCAAGTTGTAAGTAAATTTATTCCTACCAATGCAGGATATAGATTCTTCATGAAATATTACTCTTGAGTGAATACCATTAAAAAAAACCCATGTATGTAAAAAAATTGGACTTTTAATTCACTGTATTGCACCCATCTACTCTGACAAGTGTTCCCATCTTGCTTGTTATAGTTACAATATTGTGGCTGCTATACTCTCTGGCCTCTTTCTGATGTCTTTTGTAGAACCCAGATGAGGACATTAGTCAGAGTAAATCTGTGTTTAATAATGATTGTTCTTTATCTAAGAAATTCTTACGACACATTCTGTACACATTCACACACGTATACACATCCTCATGTATGTATATATATTTTTGCATGTGCGCATAAATATATATACATATATATATATAGGGAGAGAGAGATAGATGCCTGCTCTGCAGAGGATCACAACAATTTAAATTGTCAATTGCAATAGGAAAATTGATATTTCTATTATTCGGACCATCCTCATCTTGGTTGTTTTTCCTACAACGTTTCGGCCGTTGCACTCTACGGCCTTCATCAGGTATCATCTGGTAGGTGTGGGGAAGTAACGAACCAAACCCTTTACTTAACCGACGGGGGTATATTGACCGCACTCCCCTCTTAGCAGTAGTAGTATTATTATTGTCTCACACTAATGCTAAGAGGGGAGTGCAGTCAATATACTCCCGTCGATTAAGTAAAGGGTTTGGTTCGTTACTTCCCCACACCTACCAGATGATACCTGATGAAGGCCGTAGAGTACAACGGCCAAAACATTGTAGGAAAAACAACCAAGATGAGGATGATCTGAATAATGATAGAAATAATAATAATTCATAAATAAAAAAATTCAGAGATATAGGAAAATTAATCTATTAACTCAAACTAGAATAGTACATAGGTTACATCGTTTTTCTGAATGCGTGGCTGAAATCTCTCTGTCATGGAGAACCAGTCAATGTCTGATTGTATAGAGTTCATTTTGGACAGTCTATTAGATACATGTATACAATTCTTTTGAAAACAAACAAAGGACAAGAATTTAAGACAAAATTCACTGATCTAATCTCATTTGTAGAAAAAAATCACAACTTGATTATTAGTTAGAGATCCATTTCTACACACACAAAAATGCTAATGACTAAACAGAATCTGTATGAAAAGCAAGCAACAAAAATACTCGGGAAGTAATTTACAAAAAAAACTGGAATAAAAGCACCAAAAGTGAAGATGTGAATGTTTCAACATGTGAAATCTACTTTTTTAGATGCATCAACATAAGAGACTTTTCAGTTGGTTGGTCCATAATCTATTAAATATCAATTTTATCAGCTATATCATGTTGGATTGATATGAAACTTGGTCTAGACTTTCAGATGAATCACCCTCGTCTTTCTCCTCTTGCTAATATTACCACAGATAGCAGACCATTGAACTTATGATTCTTGTTTTTAAACTAAGAAATAATAAAGCTTTTTTCAGTGTGTTTGCTGTTGCAATATTCTTCTACTCTGACTTTTGAGATTTTTTATATGTGTGTGTATATATATATATAGAGAGAGAGAGAGAGAGAGAAAGCTGTTTATTTAATCACAGATATTTCTATCAAATGGTTATCAAATCTGTCAGTTTCAAACAGTTTATTTGATATGAATTAAAAATAATCCGTATACTATAATCTATAATCTCATTTTTATTCTATAAAGTTGTTAATGACAATGAATTTGCAACAGAGAATGTAAATTGTTCCATTCTTTATATCCTTTGCTCAATGTTATAAGCTGGCTATTTATATTTAAAAGATCCTGTTCCAAAGTGATCACAGTAAGTGTCTTCTCCTGTATATGATTTGAATACTCAATACTCATACATATGTACATAACAGAAAAAAACTCAAGTATAAATAATGCCAATAAAGAACATGTTAGTGTAGTATTTCAATTGATTTTATTTCTATGAAAAATATACTGATCTGCAATTTTGTACATCTGAAGACTTTGAAAGAAAATAAAATGGTATTTGTTTATAAATGTCTCTCTCTACTGTGTTATTCTATGCTGTACTCACATCAGTTGAACAAATGCATTATCACAAGCATGTTAGACATCTTAAATTTAGATTTCATTTTGTTTAAAATTTTTCAAAAAGGCTGAAAAATTGATGCCTCTTTTGAGACTTACTAGGTTCTCAAGAAAAGTGGTACTAAAATGATACTAGTTATCAATTTAAAGGCAATTATATTACCGTATCAAAAACCTATGACTATATTGTTGATACAATGTTTGTCTGCTAAGTATGCTGCCATCCTTAATATCGTGAGACCTGTTCACACTGCCAATTGGAAGGGACCTTACTATGCATATCTGAACATACACTCTCACATGGGGTTACTCAGTCAACAATGAGAAACCATTGAGTAAGATTGTTCACAATGGCCAAGCCTGCCTACTCATGTTTTATGCTAGGTTTTATGGCAAAACAATGTATCACCCATGTCTATCATCCCCCTTATAGTTTATAATTGACCCCCTACTATTTCTGGCTTTCTGCTGTTGAAACGGTGGAGATTTCAGATCATGGATGCAATTAAGCAGAATGCCACAAGGCAGCTAATGTTCATCATCAAAGAGGATTTTGTAAACTATTTTTGAAAATGGGATAAGTATATAAGGTCCTGGAGAGTAGTATTCTAATGAGTACTACGGCGCCATTGCTCTAGGTTGGCTATTTTTTCATTAATACTAAATGGCTGGATACTTTCCAGATAGACCTCGTATACATGCACATGATTCTGGTTTTAAAAATCTTGTATATATAAAATGAATTTCAATTATTTTACCCTCTAAAAATCTACTTGATAATTCAGTAAATCTCTTGATTTCAATTTTTTTTCATCTATATTTTTAGCTACGAGAAATTTTTGTTGCGTGCAAAACAAGAAGATCTGACAGATATTGCCCAACTTCAATGCATATACCAGTCAGGTGTGGATCGGTTTGGTCGTCCTGTTGTTGTATTCATTGGCAGAAATCTTCCTGCCAACTGTATAGATATGGAACGGGTGAGTTAACTTCTACTTTGGGAGTGTTCACAAACAGTTTTCCTTTTATTAATGACTTGATGAATTGACTGTTGGCCTTACTCCTTGTCAATTGAGAATATTATATACTGCTCTATAAAAAATGGCTTCAGACTTTGATGATTATTTTGCTTATTAATGTTCATACATAATAGTAATGTCAATCTTTTGTGATGATTGAGAAAAGGGAAGTGATGTTGTGGATAAGGACTGGTAAGCAATCAGCAGATGTGCTTCCAAATGATGGGTCATCGGTGCTACTCTTTTCAAGGTGCTTAATCGTCTTACTGGATGGACAACATTTTTGTCATTTCAATATGCAATACCTCCCAAATCAAAGCGAGGCTGCTGAGTCCAATATTAGACAGATATTCCTGAATTTGCCTCTTGGTTTTTCAAAATGGCTGCCCCCAGTCAAATACCAAGACAATTTGTTAAAAAATGAATGCATAAGTATGATGTACAGCAGGTTTTTAGCTTCTTTTGAGAGGATGAAATGTGCATATTGTGCCAAGCCAAAACTAGATGGTTACAAAGGCACTACAATTGGTAAATAGTGTAAGGAATGTGAAGATGGATATTGTTACAATGAGTGCTTTGAAAAGTATCTCAAATGAAACAAAGTTGCTGCAAAATGTATGAAAGATATGATCAATCAGACAAAATCATAATTCATACACCTGTTGAAGTCTTTATTGTAACTACAGATATGGTTAATAAATAGTAAATACAAAAGATGTTGTTTGATATTAGTAGTAAAAGTGGTCACATTGCTGTAATTCTTTTATTGATTTGTGAAAAAATTCAGAGATGTACTGTGGCTTGGAGAAAAAAATCAACCACCTGAAGGGTAAAGAAAGCACACCTATAATGAATGAAAAAAATTTGAAAAGAGAAATTATGCTCCTAGATTCATCATAGCCTTTTATGATTTCTACGCTAATAAGTCAATATCTATGGTGCATTACATGGAAGGGCAACTAGAGTAGGACTAGAACAAGAGATGTATATACGTTAAGATGATTAAAAGATGAGGTTCATGTGAGAAATGCTGAGTTATCGCCCTTGCACCTTTAGCGTTTCGTCAAGACCCATGGATACGCTGTTACCAGTTGTGGAGTGCTAGACAATGGATTGATAAATAAATTTACGGTAAAGAATACGTAATAATTACTCACTTATTTAACCGTGTAGTTCAGTAGTTCTTGAACTTTTTTGGCAGCGACTCAAAATCACTCCTAGAATCTATTATGGAGACCCAAATATTAGCAAACCTAATATTTCACATGAAGAGGAAGCTATTTATTATAATCACGGATGATGTTATTGCTATCAAAATCAGATAGTCCCTAGTGCTTTATTTAAAATTAATTAAAAATTAAGATATCTATATAACAGTAATTATATCATTTTTTTTAATTATGTAAAGTTGTTTATAACTGTATAAATTCAATAACAATGATTGTAAATTGTTTCAACTTTTATATCCTTTGCCTCACAGGTATAGTTATCAGAAAGTCTGTGTCCCAAAATGATCCCAATAAGCAATAAATTTAGTGATATGTTCATATATTATTGTTGATAATTTTATGATGATACCACGTATGAGTTTATTTTTTACTAATTTATCCTGAAAAGGTTGCTGAAACATAATTTGTCTTATCCAAATCATATTTTTGTTTTCCATTTACAACTCTGTTGATAGATTTGATTTTAATTCACTTTTCCTTCATCGTTTATTTGTAGATGCTGTTATACATAGTCCAAATGATGGATCCAATTGTAGATAATCGTTATACAGTAGTCTACCTTCATTCACTCACCACAGCAGACAACCTACCTGCAACTCATTTTGTCAAATATGCCTACAATTTACTCCATGATAAGTAAGTTACCAATTGGAGTCTTGACATTGCATGTAATGATTGGGTATTATCTTTATCAATCACCAATCGGTCATTTGATACTGCACTCTATTTCCATTTGACAGGTTTCCCTGCAGGGACAAGCTTTGCCACACTCCACACACATATACACACACACACATAAGTAAATAGACACCATTGTTTTACTCAAATTTATTATTTTTGTTGGGTTTTTTTTGTTTTTTTTTCTGTTGACTCCATTTGGAGCGTATGGTTGCAACCACTGTGCTGTAGTTTCAGTTGAAAGTAGGTTTTTACAATGATAGAATTGCTAGATCCATGCCCAAGCCTTCACCTTTATCTAGGCTTGGGACCAGCTAAGGCAACTGCCAAGCTGCAGTTTTTCTCTGTCAGAATAACCATCTCTTACATGGGCTGCCTTACAGAGCTAATTTACCCATAGCTGAGGCAGAAGTGAATTCATGATTCTCCCAAGATCATTTGTGTGAAATGAAACTTGATCTGGTGATTCTATTTTCTCTGCCCTTAACTATTACATCACTCTGTAACTCCTTGATTAAGAAGATGTACTCGTTAACAATTATTCAATTTATCATAAAATGCAAGTGAAATAACAAGACTAGCAGTCTGGGATCTTTGTTGCAGAGGTTATTATGTCTGAAAAATCACAAGAAAGCCACTTCCAAGGAAAATAGTAGGCATTTGAGATAGTGAACAGACTCTTGGACTTATGGCACACAGTCATATCTTCAGATCAGATCTTTTGAACAGTGAACAACTATGAATCTGTGGATTTCCTTGTCAAATATTTTGTTTGAACTGCCTGTAGTTCACTATCAAACCTGGCAGATTCTTGGTTATGGTGTGGGTAGCTATCAAGGTCACTTGTCATTCCAAGTTTCTGGGAGTGTATGGGAAATATCATTTCATAAAAATATCCATTTTGAAGGAGGGACTTCTCCCAATATTTGCTTATAGTTATTTGGACAGTAACAGTACAAGATACTCAAGAATGGCATGTCCAAAAATGTCTTGAACAACTCTCTTGGCCTAGTCAGTCTCCTGGCATGAATTCTATTCTGTGAATATACCTTGGTCAATTATCTAAAAGAACATCCAAAATTGATGCAAAAAATATCTCAATGTTCCAGGAGATTATCTGAAAATACACTACGTATTATCAAGCTTCCATTCATTGCATACTATATCAAAATATAAAAGATAACACCAAAAATTCTTGAATGATTATGACCTTCATTTCATCAGGAAATTTTTTATTTTTGAGAAATATCAAGTTTTAAATTAATGTCTGAATATGGTCATCTAAAAAAAAAAAAAGTAAAGATAATTTATGCAAGCCGAAACCTCAGTAAAAATGGCAGAAAGTAAGTTCAGTCCAACCTTATAGTTACATTGTAAATAGAACCTTTAAAAAGCCTTTTCTCTTTTTTTTTTTTTTTTTTTTTTTTTTTTTTTGAATGAATTTAAGGAAGGTTCTAGGGTCTTATGGATTGAAATCATTCAAAATTGAAAGAGGAAAGATCTACAAGAACCGCGAGGTTAAAAAAATGAATTGTAATCAAGTTTTAAACCTAACCCACTACATTTGGAACAGATTTGAATAGAAAAAATGGAAATTTAAAATTTGATATAAGATTGATATTTATTTATTTTTTTCATGAACAGTAAATCAAAATTTGTTAAATGGGTAAACTTTTTGCTTTCAAATAAATAAGAAGGGTTTAGTCTATATGGGCTTTTTTTTCCTTGCTTCATCTTTGCTGCAGACATTGTGAGGTATCTTAAAGGACAAGATTAAATCTGATGAATTCTTAAAATTGTATTTAGCTTGAAGAGATTTTATCACAATATTTTAAGAGATTTTTGTCTGCAATACTCAAGATAACACTTACAAACACTAAACTCTTTATATTCCTATTACGGAACCCGTGCCTAATATTTTATGTCATTTTTTCATAAGCACTTTAAAAACTCTCATTTGAATGTTTTTGGTTTTTGATGGTCAAAATACAGTGAGACAAGCTTGCCTACTGCAGGGTCAAATTCCACTCCTATTTTCATTCCAACTGAAATTGTACTGTATTCATAATAAATTTTTTTTAAATATGAATTTATGTATATTTTTTAGTATGAATGTTTTTGTATATTAGAATGAAATAAGCCTGTATGTATCTGTAAGATAAATTTTGTAGATATGTGAGACTTGTTAGTTTAGCTCAATCAGTAAGAGACAAGACTACTTGTCAGTTGGTAGTGATCTCAAATCACAGTAAGGGAATGTTAATTTTTACACCCTTTAAATTTGGTGAGGGTTGTTTTTGTTCTCCTTGATCTTGTTACGGTAGAAAAACAAAGTCAACTCTAGGTTTGGATTGGAGTTTGAAAAAAATTTTCTCATTACCTTAGAAGGCTAGATCTTATGCCCATCACCAGAAAAGATCAACTCTTGAAAAAAAAAATACAATATTTGATGCCCATTTTGTGTGCATGTATACGAAACTAGGAACGCTCAGCCAGAAGCCACAAAATGATTCGATACTAACAATGTTTCATTCAACTTGGACAGTTTATGATGCAATCTAGACTATAAGTAATATTTGCATATATTTGCAGACATTGTTGTTTGAGCCAATCTATTGAAGAAATTGAAGAAAAAAATGGGTGGTACCTCATTGATCTTAAACTTGAAAACCAGCAAACACTGGTTCTACGATCAATTTAGACTACTTATTCATTTTGATATTATATACACAAACAAATTAAATGAATTTGAGGAAAAAATGAAAAATCTTTGGGGAATTATAGAAATATTATAACTCTTAATCTTTATAAAATCTGTTAATTTTCTTGTGAAATTTTCAAATATTTCTATGCTTTTCTATTTTTATCATAGGTACAAGAAAAACTTATCATCTTTTTATATAGTTCACCCTAACATTTGGTTTAAGGTAAGCTTTTTGGCTTTGCATAGTCCCATCTTTTTGTGTATGCCTGTCTTCTAATTCATTTTGCTCATTTTGTCTCTGTTAATTTTTGTGATTTATCTTAACACTATTATGTTCATCTCTTCTAGATTTCCACATGGTTCTTCACAACATTCACAGCTTCTGAAATCAAAGACAGAGTCCATCATTTACAAGGTACAGAATACCTATATGCTTACATCAACACTGACCAATTTGATGTGCCTCAGTGGGTATTTGAGTATGACTTAAAGGTAAGAGGACTTGTTTTAAGCAATCATTTTGATAAAATCACTTGAATAACCTCAGTGTAAGATTTCTAGAACTGAAGGAGTTTTGATTTTATAATTAATGAAAATAAAATCTCAGGCACAATACCTGAGAAAGGTACATCAAATTACACATTCAATGGCCCCATTATTAATTCCTGACCACTGATAATCCGCCCCTCGAGTTTCGATGCACAACATACAAATTGTGTGTCAAAACTTACTGAAACAAATCTTAAGTCACAAGCTGTAAAATCCAGTGTGGAATCAAGTTTTTTTTTTTCAACCAAGAAAAAAACTAATTTTGTATAACTTAAAAATTTGTACAAAAATTTTGAAGTATTGTTATATGTACATTAGAATTCCTTCTGTTGTCAGTTTTAAGTTTTTTTTCTTTTTTTGTTATCAAAGGTGGAATTTTTTTTCTTTTAATATAATGATAGCAGAGCTGCTTTGAAACCACGAACATACACTTTTCGTGTACCAAGAGTCAAGAGTGAAACTAGTTACTTATACAATATATATTTTTTCCATTGCTGATAACTAAGCCAGTGTACTGTGAATAAATACTGCTTTGAAGTATGAATTTGATTAGAACTTGAATCAGCATTTGTCTATCAATCATTAATTCCTTTTCAAGATGTCATCTTATCATATAGCTGTGCACTGGGTCTGGATCAATTTCTCAAATGCCAGATTACTGAAAGTTCATTTGTTCAAAGCTGATAGGCTGCTTCAGAAGTGCTCGCTAATAAAAGGAAGACAATTCAATGGTCTTTGTTTGATGGTTGATCATTTACAAAAACACTGGCTGATTGATTTTTTTCCTAAAATCAACGAAACGGGGGTGTTTTCAATGCATTTATTGTAAAATACTATTTTCAGTTAGAGGACAAATTTATAATGGAAAATATAATGATAAAAAAACCGCTAGACAATTCAAAATGAGGAAGGATTGAGGAAACCTGGGGGGAGAAATGTGACCTGGAATGCTGATAACCCCTGGTTTACAACTATCAGCTTCAGTCATAAAAAAATTAATCAGTAAACTTGTTCTATGCCATATATTGAGATTAAGAAAGTTGAATAGAGAATGCATGTATACAAAGTGAACCATCTGAAATTTAGGAGCCTTATGTTATTTGAAAAGTTCCATTTTGTGAAACAAATATTAGCAAAAACATTTTTCTGTACATTTTTATGAAAGTATATTCCTGATTCATTTAACCTTAATGATTTAAAGAAAAAAAACATTGTCTTTTAAGATGTATGCCTTTTTTTTTCTGTCTGTTGTAGGTGAATGGTCCACGATATTATGCACCCCCTGAAGAGAGTCCTGATGAACTGTGATTTCCTGCCTTCTTGAATTGAATCTAGGTGATTAGTCTAACAGAACCATGCTGGGAAGAGAGAGAGAGAGAGAGAGAAAGAGAGTTTCTCATGAGATAACACTAGTTCCAAACTAATAAAAAGTGTGTGTGTGTGAGGGACCACCATCACTGACATTACCAGTCACTGTCCTCGTAGAAGCAGCATCATTGTAACATTGGTGATGCAGGTCGCAGTTACAGTGAGTGTAAAAAAAAGAACATCCATTTATTTCAACATACAGTAAACCCTCGCTTTAACAAACTTGTAGATCCATCTGAATTGATTTCAGATTTACTTAACTAAGTTTGATGAATGCGACGAACATGTGGACTGTATACATGTGAACAAATGTTATTTTATATTACCTGGAAATATGCACCCTCTTGGATGTTATCCTAATTATATGGAGGATATGGCCATAAAACGTATATATCATTACTCAACTTGAGCTTTTATGGCTATGGCTCCAATGGGGATAGCTGCTGAGAGGGTGACTATTTACAACTAGTGTTAATGAAAATTGAAGATAATTTAGTTGTTGTTTTTCAAATAGATAGTGGGTACTTCTCACAGAATGTTCTCTTCAGTTTGATGGTTAGTTTACTCCAAACAAACTAATATATAACAGTAAATGTAAATAAGAAAGTTGTTTTTGTTTTATTTTTCTTTGTTTTATTTAGTCATTTACAAATTGAAAAGGATAAAGAAATTTAACTAAAAAATCATTGTTATGGCTCTGACTTTTAGTACTTAGAAAAAGTGAAAATTAAGATTCAGTTTAAATTTATTTTATGTCTGTTGATTCTTTAATGAAAGGCGTCTTAAAATTTGAATAGAAAATAAGTAATTTTATGTGCTTCGTGAAGGTAAATAGTTAAAATTTATGCTTTGTGAAGATAAGTTCAGTTTACTTTGCCGTTTTCATAGGAAATACTTTTTTTTATTCATGTATTATTATATGAATACTAAAAACAAAATTGAGTTATTGAAATCAATGCAGTGAATTTTTAAAAAAAATTGATTGTTAATTTTGATTGGCTTATTTTCTGTCAAATGACAAAATCATGATAGCTGGTTTGAGCCTTAGGTAAAATACTTCTAATTCTAAATGCTACTTTTTGGGAAGCTCTTGAAATGTATTTCTCAGCTTAAAAAGATCACTTTTGGGAAATGATTTCTAAATCTATTTAGAGTGAAATATCTAAATCGTACAACCGTTTTTGTTTTTTTCTGTAGGGTGGGGGTAAAATGCAATTGTTGAGGAGAAGCGTCATGACATTAGGATTGAGCAAATCTTCATTATGTATAAAAAGATTTTTATAGAACTGTATATAACATTAGTGATTTGCATGAAAAGGTGAAGCTGAAAATCCGGGCTACTAAACTGCCCTCAGATTTACTGAAAAATGTTTAAATGCAACAAACTACCAAATTACTTACTTACCAAACGAGAGGCGACCATCGGGTATGACAAACTTTCGGCTTTAACAACAACCCCCACCCTCCAATTAGTTTGTTAGGGCGAGGGTTTACTGTACTCCTACGGCTTCAAATTGACAAAATTTGGATCAAATATTGATATTGATACAATCAAAAAAAAAAAAACAATACTAAATAAATTGAACATGCAATGTACAGACTATACAAGTGAAATCCAAAATTTTGTCAATTCTGAAGCTGTATAAGTATCTTAAGACAAACCTTTTTGTTATGTATTGGATACTTTTTGTACTCACTTTGTAACTTCAAAGAAGTCGGGTGATCAAATAGATACAAGTGTCCATGGGCAGAGTTGTTGCTGCCAAAATAACATATCCAAGATTTGTGAGATCCAGTGAGAGAGAGGATTCTTTTTTTCTTTAATCTTCTTTCTCTTGGTTGAATGCCTAGTCTGGAAGAAGTGTTGCTTACAGGAATAAACAAAAAAGTAAAGACTGGGAAGCATGAGTGTGTGAAATAGGAAGCAAAAGAAAGTGGTGAAAAATAAATAAAAATGAATGAATAGAAGATTTATAAAAAAAAATTTTTAAAAACAAAGAAAGAAAGAAAAAGGGGCTTATATTTAAGAAGAAAAATCTTTATTTTTAAATTTCAATGTCCACCCTCCCCCTCAAGCCTATCCTGTCTCAAGATCTATATTATGCCATTATTAACTTGTATGATGCATGTATGTTTTTGTGTGCGTGTATGTAATTTTACTCACAGCTAACCCCCCCGATTCCATCCTGAATATGTGATATAAATGAATTAAGGATATTACCAACAAAAGACACATTATTGTGAGTTTCTTTTTATTAATTACTGTAATAAAATTCAGAATTCTATTTTGACTTTTTCTATGATTTTGGTCATATATATGTATATATATATATATATATATATATATATATATATATATATATATATATATATACACACTTTTTTTTTTTTTTAAACAGAATTTCGAAGGATATACACTTAGTATATAATAAGTTAAATATTTCTGGTTTATTTCTTTCCTCATTAAGAAGGATTTATTTGTTTTGGGGATTTTTTTTTTTCCCCTAACAATTTTTTTTCTTTTTCTTCTGAATAATTTCCAATTACCTTTGCCTACAAAGTTGGAAAAGGTTTATGTATTCACTCATGTCTGTCTATTTGTCTCCGAAAGTTTTCAATGGCATTTTGTGAAACAGTGGGCGAAGGAAGAATTTATTGAATTTTGGGGCAGATCCAAGAATTTTTTTTTTTTTTTTTGACAGATATATATAGGGACAATAGTCCTAAATTTTGAAAATTGAAACAAACACAGTTACTTCCCCTAGCAGAGATATGCTCTCTCTAAGTGATTTCTTATTTATAAAAGGATTTTAATTTTGTGGGGGCAGGAATAATTTGTATTTTGCATTTATACTTTCAAGTTAGTTGGAAGGTGAACAAGAGATTTTCTTCTCCTGCAAGAGATTTATTTTTCAGACAATCTCAAACAATCTGTAGAAATTTCTGCCTCTTATAAATAAATTTTTCCTTATCATTTGTTCAAAAAAAATGTAGAAATCTGTGTGTGTGTATATATATATATATATATATATATATATATATATATATATATATATATATATCACACACACACACACACATCTGTGTGTGCACTGCAATTACTCAACAAATGGCCATTGTACAAAGTTGACAATTGCCAGATATATAAGTGCAGTGTTGAGTTTGAATTTTTTTTTGATCAAGGGTTCTCGAGAAATCTAATAAAAAAAAAATAAAAATAAAATATCTAAACTGGTAATCCTGAATTATCTAATTTTAGATTTAAAATATCTAAACTGGCAACGGTGAAGAGAATTAACCAAAATGTTTCGAAGCCTTAGTTACGTACAGTGGACAGGAAATTACTTTGTACGATAATTATGGTAGGCTGTTCCATACAGCATGAAGTCTGACCCCTTCCAAATATGCACTTTTAGAACGGGCACTGCCCTAATTCGTTTAAATTCACTTGGTCTTTTTTTCTAACCAATGACTAGAAACCCTCAAAAATTTGCTAAGTCTTCTAAATATGTTAGATTTCAAACATATCCACTTTATTCTTTCATTCCTTATTTATTTTTCTACCAAAATGTTCTTTATCTGAAGTCATACTTAAATATCTGAAGGAATATTTTCAAGAACTTGTTAATGCGGTTGAGTTTTCCCCAAATAATTTTATTTTAGATCCGGTTACACTGAAGATTACTGAAAAAGATAAACTACAGATGGCTTCAAATCATAACTCTGAATGCTTTTTTTATATACAGATCTACCCGGACTAGTGTCCTTATCTTGGTTGTTACGGCCTCAATGTTTCAGCCATTATACCCTATGGCTACCTCCAGGTATCTGTCTTGATTAGTAACCTTCAGAAAATTTCCAACCAAACTTTCTTTGTATTCAATCCATGCAGGTAGATGGTTCTCATTCTGTTGTTCATGCTAGAGGATATCTAGTATCAGTTAATTTTTCCAAGTTGATTTGTCCTTGTGGTGTTGCTTGTCTGCCTCTTCCACTGAACCATATTTGTGACTATTGAATCCAAGATGAGGACACTAGTGTCTGAGTAAATCGGTGTATGATAATGCAGCGCAATGTGATTTTTGTTTCTGAGTAGTGAGTTATTTTCTAATTTCTTTTATGTAATAAGTATAGAAAATGGCTATTATTCCGTTCAAACTTTTCTCTTTCCCAACCAAGACAGTGATATTCATTTGTAGATTTTTTTCTTATCTTATGTAATTAAAAGTGTGCAAATTTGCCCATTCAATTTGAAATGAGTAGGTTTCAAATCATCACCGTCCTGGTCACAAAAGCAAAGTTCGAAAGGAATAATTTTCTATACTTTTAGGCATAATCAATTAGAAAATAACACAGGAACAAAAAAGTGTGAAAAAAAGAAATATGTTGCACTGCGTAATTCCTCATCGCGGAAATTCAGACAAAAAATTGTCTAGGTGCTTTATCCTCAAGTTGGTAGGTTTTTGCATATCAGCCAATGGTGAATACACGTTCATGTTAAGGATCTGGTATTTGTGATGCTGTTGTGTGTTGAGTTTCAAGGCCTTCGATTGGTTCAATTTTTTTTCATTCCAAATGGTGTTTTTTTTTTTTTTTTTTTTTTTTTCTCAAGAAAAATCGTTGTAAAAGAGAAAATACAAATTTTCTTGAACGAGATAATAACTTGGTCAGCTTTCTCCATAAGATTGTACTTAGCTGCACTTGGTTGCGATAGAAATACATTTTTTTCTATATTACTGGTACAGACTGCCATGAAAGATAATGGAACCTAGATTGTTTTAATGTCCAAACCAGTGGTTCTCAAAGTGTGTGCCACAACTATCTCCCAAGTGTGCTGCATAAATTTTTCCAAATACACAAGCATGTTTTTTTATTGAACATGTCCAGTACGGGTATTATGTCTGTCCCAATTCTGCCACGCCATAGAGTTGCCAATCTAGTGGTTTTATTTCTAGATTCTAACGACAGATCAAAGGAAAAAGGCGTGATGAGTATAAGATGAGCTATTATAAAAGTTTTCTCAATTGACCACTGAAATGTTTTCATCTACTTACGGTACATTCCTTCATTAAAAGTTTACTGCTATGTGGAAGCAGGATGGTGACCAAACAGCATAACATGCCCCTTGCAAACCCAAAGTATATTTATATTTTGATGGAGTGAAGGGTTGCTGTGCTGCGTAGGTCAAATATATTTCTAAGAATGCTGTCATCTTTAATGGTTGAGAATCACTGGTCTAAACAGATACAGAACGAGTTCAAGTTAGATCCTAAAAATCAATTTTTTTTTGTATACTTTTCTGCATTTGTTAAAGTTAGAATTGCATTTTGAATTGATTTATTGGAGCTTATTCCTTTTATGATTTTTTTTTTTTTCCCCGACTGCAATCCCCGAACCCTACTCAGAATTATAAATAAATCTTTCTTTTTTTTTTTTTTTTTTTTTCCGACTGCAATCCCCAAACCCTACTCAGAATTATAAATAAATTTTCTTTTTTTTTTTTTCAATGCATAAATCAAAATATAGGGTTGGATAAAGAGGAAAAAAAATCAATTACTTTTTTATAATTCATGTTGATGAAGCATGGTATTACTCGAATTGTTTATCACGATTTAATTGCATTCAGAGGAACAGCAGTGTGCTCAGATCTCTCAACAGTTTATATCAGTATAAGTTAATTTAGTGAATTTTCATTATTCAATTTTATATGTTAAATAAACATGAGGGAAGCTCTTCTGTTAATTCCAGTATTCAACCGATCCCTCTCTTTTTCTTGTGACTGATCAATAGAATGAGTCGATATGCGTGTGACTTGAGTATCGTTAGCATCTATGAATTTGTGGCAAATTATATCCTTCCTATTGTTGCTTCTATTATGATATTTGGTGTGTGCAAAAGTTCCCAACAGACCTTTTGTGGAAACCTTAAGACTGAATTCACAGTTGAAAACTAATTTTTCACTGGGAACTTTTATATACATCTAATAAGTATTCTTTTACAAAAATCAAATGATGATGTGTCTAATGGATCCTGCTATTCCTATCAAAAGAGAATATAAAGGAATGCGTTTATGAAAAGATAAGCATGTGTTTTTTTGTTTTTTTTTAGCACAAATTCTTTTTTTTTCTTTTTTTTTTTTTTAAGCTAAATCTGTAAAGAGTGATTGCAAACATGAACTTTGTTGTTGATATCAAATGTTTCCTCTTTTGTAAAGGCCTTATAAGAGTATAAATAAACATTTTTGATATATTTGCTTTTTATATCCAGTGTCCTGATGCTGGTCTACTCTCCACACAAATATCTTTTTCTCACCATTATTATTAGTTTTTGACTAGTTTTTTTTTTTTGTTTTTGTTTTTTTTTCTTTCATTTGATTTTCACTCACTTTTCATTACAAGCATCCAGGCTGTCAGTCCGTGGCAGTGAGTAAACAATGCGGATCAGAAATAAAGGATAAGCTCTCAGTGAGACTCAAACTCACATCTGTTTTGCCACAAGGAAGCCTGATTATCTGTTCCAGCTGCTCTTACCGATTGAGCTACGAAAAAACAATGAGTAGGTTTTGAGTATAGATTTGATCTTCTGCCAAGTGATTAGAAATCAAGATGAAGGTTGATGATTAAACCAGTCAAAAATGAATAACTTGTTAATCACCAAAGAGAAACTGACTTGTGACTGTCTTGAGGCAGCATGCTATGTTGGGGGTGATCAATAAAAAAAATTGGGAAAAGGACTGATCAATGATTAAATTATTTCTCACCTTTTATTTGGCCAAGATCACTAAAAAGTTTGAATATTCAAATAACAAGTGCGAATGCTGCCGGACACAAACCAAGAAACCAATTTAGCATACACTTACATTGTAAATTGAATCCCCGAGTAAAAAAAAAAACTTTTTGGATGGAAAGTTTAAAAAAAACAAACGTTTTTTGTAGACCTGTATGAAAAAAAAAGAAATGTTCAAATTTTCAGCCCCTTAGCTCCACTGATGCAAACCTAAATGCATGATAGATACATAGGTTTCTTCAGTTATTAAGGTTGGCTGGCTATGTTGACAGTACTCCATCTAATGAAAAATAAATGAGGCTGATCTTTTTCTAATTTCAGCTTTCTCACTTCTTCCTGAATAAAAATTTTACAAAATGTTCCTATTGGCTTCGAATAAAAGAAAAAGAAAAATTTAAAAATGTGTTTGAAATTTTCATTTTCACATTAAAGAATCACAGCTACTTAAGACACTTCAAATTCATTTCATGATGGCTGTTCATTTTATACCAACTACTGCCTGTCATATGTTAATGAAATATTTTGATGCAAAATCTTTATTTTCCACTTTCTGCCACACATTGACAAAATATTTTGATGAAGAATTTATACCTGACACAAGTTAAAATGTTTCAATCAAAAATTGTACACCTGAAACTTTCTGACAAATTTTAATCAAATATTTTGATCAGAGAATCTATACCTGACAAGATATTTCAATTTAAAAAAATTTTTTTTTTTTTTGAAATATTTTGATATGCATTAGGTATAGATTTTTTTTCTTTTCATCAAATTATTTTGTGACAGATAAAAATTTTGCATTAAAACATTGTTTCAGCCAATAACAGAAAGCAGCTGGTATAAAAAGTACCATCTCTATAAAGGTATCTATTTTTAGAATGAAATAATCCTTTGTATGTGTGTAAGATAAATTTTTGTATATATGTAAGTCTGTAAGAGAACTGCCTACCAGTCAGCTGGTGATGATCTCAAATCACGGTAGGGAAATGTCAATTTTACATATTGGTTTGGTTCATGATGGAATAGACCAACCCAGACAAATCCTGCATTTGTTGAGGATTGTTCTTGTTTGTGTTAAGGTAAAAAAAAAATATTGTCAACTCCAGGCTTAAACTGGAGCTTGACAAAAATGTTTTTTTTCTGATTTTGTTAGGTCTTGATTGTGAACTAGCTACCTCAGATATGACAAGTGTAAGTGTTTTTTTTATTTTTTTTTATTCAGTCACTCTGTAGAGCAATATTTAGCATGCTGCCCCCTCCCAAGTCATTGGTTTTATTCCTGTAATCTTGTGGTGCATTGGGCTGCAATCACTCTACTGCAGTTCCAGCTCCCAAGCTGTAGGTTTGTTCTGTTTTTTTTATTGTTAAAGTAACCTTACGGGGCTAATAGACTCCAACTGACCAGCTATTTATATATAGCTGGAGGGAGAAGTTAATTCATGCTTTTGTCCAGGGCATTAGTACGAAGCGAATGTAAATAGCTTTGTCCTAAACACAAATTTTGCTGATTCCATTTGCCATCGCAGTAGCCATTACACTACACCTTGCCTTCTACCTACAAACCATAGCTAGTGAGTTAATTCTATACTAGGTGCACACCTACAGCTCTGCACTGAGATAAATAAAACCTTTTATTGTTCAAAGATTGACTTGTGAGCTTCCACTGGGGGGGTGGGGCTGCTTGGTGGGTTTAATAGTCGTGGATTTCCTATTAACACCAGTGGTTAGTGTTCAAGCCCAAGTAAAAGCCAGAACTTTGAATACAGCTTTTCAAGGCAGGCAGGGTCCTCCAACTTGGATAATTAGCAGAATCCAATCTTTCTACCCACATTTGGCCTCTTAAGCTTAGCTATTTTCCTATTTCTATCATTACGTCTTCATCCAAATTGAGTGTGTGTAAGTCGTAGGATTTGCTAATCAGACATTCCTTTAAAGGTAGGTTTTTTAAAATTTTTTTTTCCAAGCATGTCTAGATTGCTATCTATTTAGCATAAAGGCTGCACCAATGGAGCTAAAAGGCAGAAAATTCAAACATTTACTCATTATCATTGTCTCGTTTCTTGAAATTTTTCCCCTAAAATAGGTTATTAATGTGTGTGGGGGTTGGTTAAATTTACAGAGTGAATTTATCCCTTAGTTCATGCCCCGTAGTGTTTGAGATTTTTTTTTTTTTTGAAATTCTGACTTTTTTTAATGATCGCTACCCAACAAAAGGTGAGAGAAGCGACCTATTCATTGATTACCCATTTTTCATATTGATCACCCCCAACATGCCATGCTGTGAAGACATTGATCACACAATGGTTTCTACTGAGTTACTAACCAGACCCGTTTTTTTTTTTTTTTTTTTTTTTTTTTGTGTGGAAAATTGATACTATACTCACTTCTGTGGATCCAGATAAGTTTCAATTCATCTGCTCAATATTTGCTTATCAAGCAAGATCTTGGTCCCAGGTTCAATTTACATTGTTACGGTTAACAATTCTCATTAATTTATCTGATTTGAGTCAAGAAAAATATGGACTTCCCAATGTGCACAAAATGACTTTCTTTACCACTGGGAAACATTTCTTCACCAGTAGAATCAGGGGTTACATTTGTAAACCCAGAATGGGGATATGTGTGACTTAAGTCAGGCTGTTGTGTACGGATGTAAATATGGTGAGTAATAAATAATATAGACATTAATCCCCTTGAAAAAATTCAGATATATTTGAAGAAAAAAAAAATATTATATTCCTTTTAGTGGTAGAGTCCATATTTCAAATGAGTAGGAAATATTTTTATCTACAAAATTTCATATGGAAGAGTTGATTGTTATGGACAGAAACAACAAAACAAAAAATGCTGTTCATTATATAAGATTAGGTACTCATACAAGATTGAGGTCCAAAGACGAGGGCAAAAAAAAAAAAATTTATTCCTCTGAAATTTATTTTAAATTTTCAAGGCCAGTCGGACACAAAATGATTGCTATTTTTATTTTGAAATTTCTTGGTGCAAGGAAGATGCCCACAAAAACATAATGGTATATATATATATATATATATATATAATGTGAACTCAAATATCAACAGGTATTTGTTTTAAAGTTGAATTAAAATAAAATGAAGAAACTGACAGTTTTGTGGTTAATTTTTATGAATAAAAGTTACGAGGTAAAAAAAACAATTAAAAATGTTGATGCAATTTCTTTCATGGATTTATTTACTTTTGCTTCCATTATTCACCCGTTTAAAGCTTTCAAATACATAAGCTAATGTTTATTAGGTACAGAAGAGTTATTTTAATTTTGAAACCTAAAATCCAAGTGCTACCTTAATTTTGTTCAGGCCATTTATTGATCTTGTAAAAAGTCATAAAAATTTATTTATAATACTTCAGCGCATAAAATTAAATGAAAAATATCTTTGACATCCAGTAATGTCCCTAGGACCTGGAACCCTTTCATAAGGAATAGTTTTCATGAAAGTCCGACTTTGTGAATTTAAAAAAAGAAAAGAAAAATCAAGAGTAACTTTTCTCATATGTTTGGACCCCACTCTTGTATTAGTACAGGTTATTTTATCAACATAGCAGTTTAGGATTAGATTATCAATACTGGGAGATCTAATGAGGATTAAGACCCACAAGATTAACTTTAACATAGCTATTTTGTGCAGAATGTTTTCTTCAACTGTGAAACTAAATCATACCTCCAGCAATTACCAACAAACTTATTGAAAGAGTAAATTTGAGAACATTTTTAATAATTCATTTTCTATACTGTTGAAGACCAATCCATGGCATATTTGCAACAAGTAATTCAATATCTCAAGTGAATGGTTTGGCACAACTGTAACATTATGAAGTTCTGTAGTTTCTTTTATAGGAAAACAGTGATATTTCAAATAATAAGTTGCTTGTTGCAGATATTTTGGTTAAGCTAACCCCAATGGAGGAGATAAGAATTCTATTACTGATTTTGTTCAACTTTTTAAAAAATCCTATTAAAATAAAATGTCTTAGATATTTACATGGAAAATTATAAGTATACAAATGTGCATATAAAGACATCAAATATTTATAGGTACACAATATCTCAGTCAGATATTAGTATAATAAACTGTCATTTTAAACTCAGCAACATTCGTTAGTACCAGAATTTAAGACTTAATTTCTGGAATAGGTTGTGCTTAGTTGCAGGTCTCAACATTCTAAAAGATTTTTATCATCCTTTTCCAAGTACAGTGACCAAGCTTGAACACTATTCAAGATGCAGGCAGACAAATCATGTCTGGACAAGGAATTGTTCTTGCTAAGCTCTAGTATTTTGTTTTAGCAGCAGTTAGTCAGATATTTATCTAGTAAATTCTCATTCATACAGTAATCATAACATGGTTGCTTCTTACAAGTAGCACCTTACATTCATCTTCACTAAAAGTTAACCATTCTCTTGACAAGGGTTGAACCCATTTGAGTCTTGTACTCAAACTCAATTAGATTCAATGGTACAATTTTGTAATTGAAAAAAATATTACAATTTAAAGAAATTCTTATAAATCATTCATCTATAAATTTTATATAGTGAAAGTTTAACTGTTTGCACCCCCCCTCCATGAAGTGTATTGCAGATGGGGCAAATGATTTTTTAAGAGCTGGGGGAAGGGGAGGTCATGTGATTTGGCAATAATGGTGTTTAAACTTTATAATGGATACATCATTGAACTTCAGTTCTTGTTTTTACTTTTAGTGATCAGAATCAGGTTTTTTCTTCATTTCAGGGGTCAAAAGGAAAAGAGTTTCTGCTTAAAGGGGAAAAAAAATTGAAGGGTGGGGATGGGGGGGACTTTTGCTTCATTTAGATTATTCAGGTTGAAAATTAGATATTAGTACTGGTCCTTACAGATTTAGAATCTAAACATTCCTGTCCCATAAGAAGTCTTCTAGCCAACAACTCAACTCATACGCTATGCCATATCCTTATTTGTAGGATGTTCAAAGTCAAAGGCTTTTTCTAGAGATCTAGGTATAAGGGATACCCTCCTTGTAAAATTTTTCCTGTCTCCAAGTATAGTAAGCAGATTTGTTCGACAGGATCTACTTCTACAGCTGTGTTTATCACAATATACATTTATTCTTGCAGAGTTTTACAATTCCAAGTTTTAGATTTTACTCACTGGTCTATAATTGTCAGTTGAGACTGTCACCCCCTTTGGAAGGAAAAAAAAAAAAAAAAAAAAAAAAAAAATAAGTGTGATATGCATTATTTTCCACGTTTCGGGAAGTTCACCATGGTCTAAAAATACGGTAGCAAGAGATTGTAAGACATCCAATTCTGAAAGGATTCCTGGATGAATGATCTGGTTCCATTGCTTTATTTTTCACATCTAGGCATGAAGAAAATTTGAGTGTATTATTCTCCACCTACGCATTAAATCAGACATGCTACATTGTCATTAATACGAGGCATGAAGTCAAACCAGATTTTACATTTGCCTAGCTTATTGTTCTCAACTTTGTAAGAGAGAAAAATATCTGAACGCAAGATATTTCATAATTCATTTGCTGCATTCCTTTTCACATACTCTCACCTAATGTCTTACAATCATCAATGGCTAATTTGAACAGATCTGACATGAAATCCTAGGTTGCACGACAGTTTGGAGGGGAGAGGAAGGGGAAAAAAAAAACAAAAACAAACAAATACAACACCTACTCATGTGAGTGATGGACCTTACTCAGCCAGAGTAAGAGTGATCTTTGAGTCTGGTCTCAGACAACATGCTGAGTATAGTCTGAGACTGCAGTGCACATAAGCTTCAATTATATCCATATTAAGAAAAAAGGCAGCTTCAGGAATGACATACATTTTCATGTCAAACTCCAATAAGCCAATTTTCAAAGCAGAGGTGTTCAACTTGGAACAAAGCTTAGTCTAGCACAGTGCAAAAAACAAACCTTAGCCAATAACTGAAGGGCTAATCCTGCTCTAGGCTCACATAGAAGGATAGTTATTGTTAATTCCCATTTCATTTGTCACTTAGTAAATAAGCCTTTTTTTTTTATAAGTTGTCCAAGTTTAGAGCTTAGTTTAGGTAATTTGATTCATTTTAAATACCTTTCCAATTAATAAAGGTAGTTATACAAGGTAGATTCCCATTTCAAATAAAATTGTGGTTTGTGGTGATGAATGTTTTTAGATTTCATGAACACTTCAAACAAATTAAAATCAAAAAGGCAGAAGTAAAATTAGGGTTTTCAACTTTTTATTTTCATCTTTGGTAGATAAGCATTTAGCAGAATCTAAAGCCATATGTGGGGATTTCTATAAGAAAGGTTAACTTTCAAATTATACATTTTTTGTTTTATTATAGTTTGTTCATTCCAGATGTTAGCTGTTAAGTCATCATGGAGTTTTTTTTTTTTTTTTCAATTTTCCATAATTGAATATGGTCTTCAGGTTCAACCGCTCTTCTCAAGACGGATGAGCTCGTTGACACCCCTCATCATCTCTGTAACAGCCTCAAATTCTGTAAGACCCATCCTACGTTTGTTGGAGATATCATAGATTCCACCAACACTTTCTGTGTGTTCACCGTGGATACCTGAAGACAAGAAAAATAGAATAATGGTCACAATTTGTAAACTACAAGTGCGGAAAGGTAATTTAAACATTTCAATAAGAGAAGTCCAGTCAGTTTTCCTAAACAAATTTTAGAAAAGACAACCGAATTGTTCTATGTATTTTCAATTTATATGGTGTTTTTGTGTTTTGTTTATTTAGATAGTTTTTAATTTGCTTGGGAAAAGGTACAGATGTGCCTTTGCAACATTCTCAATTGGTATGAATGTCTTTAGGAGATATCATAAACAAATCCAAGAGAGGGGGTGGGGGGGTGGACAAAAAAAAAAACAAAAAAACAAAAAAAAAAATAAAAACAAACTTACCTCTGGCTTGCAGATGGTACTTGTCACAGATATCCTTGAAGTCAGGCATCTGTGAGACCTTGGGGATTTTGATGTGTACACTAGCTCTCATGGTGGTACCCAAGTTGCTAGGGCAGAAAGTGAGATAACCCAAAGAGTCCTTCTTGGCGAAGGTCAACTTCTTCTCCATCTGCTCAATAGCCTAATAGAGAAAAGAAAAAATATATGTGAGTATTCTATATATTGGGAAAAAAAATGTCAATCATGCTTGAAACATTTACTTTTGCATAGCATTTTCAAGATTGAAGAAAAACTCACCTTGACCAACCTCTTGTAGACTTCAGCCAAGTTGCCTCCCTTTTGCATGGAGATCAACCTGAGATGATCTTCCTCATTAACCCAGCACAAGAAAGTCTTGTCACTGTTGAAGTAGATACCTCTGCCAGTGGGCCAATCATCATAGCCACCAGCAGCCTTCAAAAACCTGAAAAGGAGGAAAAGGATTTTTCAATTTTGGCAAATAGTAAGTTTATTATCAGTAAAAAAATTTTGAAAAACAAATTTCACTTCCAATACTTCGGAGACCTATAGAATATATATCTATATCTTTAAAGACCACAAATGAGGCAATTTCAAAGATTTTTTTTTTTTAGATCAATTTTCCAACTTTAAACCATAAGTTGGAGACTTTCATTAGATGCAATCTACCAGTTATTGCAATATAAATAGTTCCCAGTATTAATTTCTTTCAATCAGAAGTGTTATTTACTTATACTATTGTCTTTAGTATCAATTTTTATTTCTAGATAAAAGCATTAATACCCATCACAGGTCAAGCTTTCTACATCAAGGTGGCATAGCAAGCTATTTGCTTTGAGAAACTTTGGGACAAAAGTTCCAACTTATTAAAGGACATTACAAACAAATCCAATAATAGAGCACTTCAATTTTGTCAGACTAAAAAGCAGGATTATACTATAATACCAGGGGCTAAATTACAATTATATCAACTAAAGACTATTCTTCAGTCAAATTGTAGGGCACCACTATTATACTTATGGAAAGATCTGAATTATAGAACTCAGCAAGTCATTAACTAGGAAATTACTCATCCAAACCAAACCAAAGGACAGCTGTCAAAAGTAAACGTTATACAATGTATTGTATCCAAAAACATTAAATAGAAAGAGGACAATGTGTGATGTCATTAATAATTCTGCATTTTTGTACTTGAATTGCTCTTCATCCTCCTCTTGCTATCATTACTACCACAAATGGTGGATGCATTGAACTTATGGTTCTTGTTTTTATATGAAAATGTAATTTTATAACCTTTGAACAATTCATGTACATTTTAAATGCGGTTATGAAGTTTGACGAGCAATTGTTTTTTTAGTTAAGAATTATACACTTATTAACTCCTTGGAATCAGCAAAGATGTCAGGTTTTTGTTTTTTTTTATCATTTGCAAGTCAACAATGGTAAGCCATCGCACTTCACATTTTATGACAGGATGCACCAGTGTTTTGACAGGGAATATTTAGTATTTACAAGTAACTGGTGAGAGTATGGTTTTCACTGTGGCTAGGTTTTGTTCTATTCAATAATTATTGAAAATGTACCTGTCGGAGTCATTGAAGAGGAAATGATCAGCAGTCAACTGCTTCTGAGTCTCTGGGGTCATTCCAGTGAGGGGACAGTACTTTCCACTCAGTTCACCCTCAAGGGACTGCAGAGCTTCAACTGAGACCTTCTCCATGTTGATACGATCCTGGGGAGGAAAAGAAAAAATTTAGATACAAAATCCACATAAAAGCAAGTTTGCTAGAAGAGAAACAGTATTTTTATGATGTCAGTACTAGATTAAGTGCAATTTGCTTTCACAAGTGAACCAGCTTAAAGTTTTGATGATTACTAGCTGTTAAGCATCAAATTAAATTCTTACTTTTCAAATTTTTCCAGTACATAATAGGTTGTATTGTCAAGTCTTGCACAACTGCCACTAGTGGCCTGCCATCCTGTTATAATGAACATGCAGTCTGGCATTTCATTACATGAATGAATTCAAGACAGGTTAGAAATCCACAGCTAAGAATCAAAATAATTTCATGAAACCAGCAGCATTTTGAGACCGATGTAAAGTTTTTCAGATGGCAACAAATTAAAGCCAATCTTTAAAAAAATTGGCACCAGGAAGGATATTTATTCATAGCATCTTCAGCACCAACATGTAGAAATTAGCACTAGCAGGTGTAAGCCAAGAATAGAACAATTGAGAAAGCAGGTATTAGTCAGAGAACAAATGAAGACAAGGCATGGATTTCATGAAAGGAGACATTAATACAGTTTCAGGCTCAAGTAGTGAAGACCTGATTTAGCATCCTTTGGTGCAGACCATGTTGAAAGAATTTTACCTTGTCATCCAAATATTGTAATGCTTGATAAATTTATGCAACTTTAATTTTATGGTTTAATTTCAACATATAACAAGTTGCTACATTAATTTGGAGGCTACTTTATATCACAAAAATCTTCAGTTTTAAAACCAGGCTAATGAATCACTTCACCTATAATAGGTCATAAAGAGAAGAAAAAAAAAAAAAAAAAAAAAATTTAATATAGAAGGAATTTACCTCCTTGGTGAGGACTGGGGGGAAGCCATAGCTGGCATGGCTCCTGCCAACACGGACACGGGTAGAGACAATCAGTTCTCCAGCAGGATCAAGGTCACCAAAGCCCAAGTTATTAACATCACCAAAGCTGGGTTGGGGATGTGTCACCTTATCAATCTTGTGGTAGTCCATGATGACAGCATCAAGGACTTCAGCAAAGGTGGTGTATGCATCTGGGTCACAGGCATAGATACCAACACCGCTGTCAGGGTTCTTACAACCTGCAAGGAGAAAAACATATGCAAGTCATAAAGCTAGTAAACCATAACTATAAATGTTGATCACTCATGCCTTCCACCAATTCAAATTTGTAAGTACAGCAATGCAGCAACTGACTTTTCAAACAATTGATATGCGTCAGAACACCTCGTACAGTTTAACTTCTATAGATAGAATAAGCATTTTTCAAGTGAAAAAATTGAAAACCTGAAGAGAGATCTATTTATATAAAACTGGCTCCTTTGTCACAGTGCCTGACCCCCTTTTAACATAGGAGCAACTCAAACGAATTAGAAATGTCCACTCAATGGACATGGGAGAATGTATAAAGTTTGAGAAAGCTTTTTAAAGGTTACGGGAGGTTCTATTTACAAGTGTAACCATGATGCTTAACTTGACCTTTACTTTCTATTCAAGACATGAACACATTAGCTGGACCCTTCCGATAGGGTCAGTTTCCAGATAGTAAAAAAAAAAAAAAACTGGTCATGATGTGGTATTGGTGCAAAAAATTCATTTCAAATGCTCTCAGACATTCAATCCAGAAGTGCAAGTTCTGAAAAAAGGTTTAACAAAAGGACATTCTATACTATGCCGAATTGCGCACTCGTCATTTTCATGAGTTCAGCTTGAATGAATCATCTTTCCTCTGGTCAGATTTCATCTGTGTTAATTGTCTCATTTCTTTCACATATAGCTTACACCGTTTTTAAAATACGGTCACTGCATACCCTATTTTTAAAATGGTTGAAGCCGCATGATAGAAAAAATTAAATAAGATAAAATTCAATTGGATACCTTGAATGTACCAAATTTTCCTAGAATTGCGTTGCACCAGAAACAATTTTTTTAGCAACAAAATAATGAACGTTAATTGCCTAATTATGAAAAATGATAAATTAAAAGAAAAAGAGATGCATTTTTATGTATGACACTCAATTCAATAACATCCAATAGTTCAGATAAAAAGCAAGATGTTCTTACAGCCATGATTTATATTGCAACTAGAAATTAAGGTACTAATTGGTTTGTTTACCTATTTGTTAGGGTTGTTAAAATATATGGAGACCCGGAACGTAATAACCCGATTAGCTCCCTTACTAGATTGTAGTTTGGGTATAATTAATCCAAGTCACTCATTCAAAGTGAGTCGACCGATTTCTTTAAAAAGAAAATCTTGCTTGTCAATTGTGGTGACAGTTCTTACAAAACTCCCGATTTGTCATTTTTAGTCGACCATCTAATCCGTCACAGGATCCACTTGCAAGAGTGGAGAGATTCGTCACACAAATCAAAAAGCAGAAAAAAATTTCACATCAAGTATTTATTTAGTTAGGCTTTGTCGACAATCGACCATAACCGATCTCATTTTTGGATGAAGAAAGGAATTACCTAACATCAAAACCAATCAACTGACGAGACTTTATATGTATACATAAATGCTAAGTAGCTTCAGTCATACTCATTTTTCAACAGAAAACTGAAGATTTTTTCTGCGTTAAGCGAGTGTGCGAAGAGAACTGAATATAATTTTCACTAAGCAAATGAAGACATTTAAGAGTGAGAATTAAAAAAATATATATCAGCTGTCAAACTCTACTGGATGACATCATCGTTACCTTCAAATTCAATTATTCCATACAATTAAATACGACATCTATTTCGAGCGTGGTGTGGCAAGTTTTGAAGGGATTTAAAATCAAATACAAAGTTTGCCTTGAAAATCTCAAGATAAAGCAGTATCTAGTAAAAAGATAATAGAAGTAAAGCTTTACGGAGGAAAAAAAATCTATCCGAGAGGACAGAATTAAAACCAAAGATTTTTCAGATTTAAAAGAAAAGAGGGGGTGATCATTAAACAATAACGGTCACATGAATAAAATTAAGAGGCAGATTTGGTCCGAGAAGGAATGAAGAAGGGGGGGGGATAAACAAAAGAAATAATACGACACATTACAAATGAATGGGACAATGAGTGAACGTCACGAGAAAAATTAGACAATGACAAAAGCTTCAGACTAAGGAGGGGGTAAGAGAGGATGGTCTATGCCTGCGCCCTTAAAAACCTCAAACGGCGAACAAAGAAAAAACTATTCCCTTCCCATCTACATCAAAAGCGTCATTGTATTTTACCAATAAGTCATGCAAATGGAATTTTACTTAAAGTTGATCTCTACTAACGTAGTAGAAGTGAGATTGCATTTCTCCCGTACATCAAAATAGATATTCATTCTGTACTACTACAAACAATGCAAGGCGAACAGAAAAAAAGGGGTGGGTCTTGATCATAAAAATGACAGAAGTTGCTAGGGAGGTTTTCACTGGCTCTGGATATTTAAAGCAAAATAGTTTGCATTAACTCGAGAGAGCAGATTAAAACTTAAGAGATAATCAAAATTTGGGAAAGAAAATAAAATCAGAATTCCTTTCTACCTTGAAGGGAGAATAGATTTAGTATGTGAAAAAAAAAATTGAAGATGCCAGCAGAGTTGAGTAAAAATCTAGAAAAGCAGTTCAGCCACTGCCAGCGTCATTTCTTTTTGACACGCCAAGAGAAGCGAAGCAATAACGATGATCTATAAATATCAGTTTCAAGTTTACTAGCGATTAATATAAATATCAGGATTGTTAATAGTATAGTGTACGAAGATTTAAAAAAAAAAAAAAAAAAAAAAAAACGATGGGCGTAGCAGTCGGGTGGGGAGTGAAATTCTTTCCTCTGCACCCCCCTTAAAAGTTCTCAAACAGCCGCTTATCAAAGCGACAAGGAGCTGGGAAACTTGGTTGAGAAGAAAAAAGTCTGCATGGTATCTGATATAAACTGAGATGAAATTAAAGTGGAAAATCTGCTTGCTTTGCGTTGGATTTTAGAATAGGAAAATCTAACTGATGACAATGCCATTCAACAGATGAAAGAAAATAGAAAAAAGAATGACAAATTAAGTAATTTCCTAAAAAATTAACTGTAAAGCTAAAATAATTTTTCAAACAGAATACTTCGGTTTTGAAAGCAAAATGACCTTGGAGGTCATTCATAAAATCTACCATTCATCTGACCTTCAAATTGAATTTTTGGGGGAGTAGGGTGTGATTTTTTTTCTAAAAAAATTCAAAATGAAAGATTTCATACGAATTTATCAAAATCTAAACGAAAATCCAAGAATTTCTGCATTAAGTAAGCCATGAATATTGAAGGAAACTTGAAAATCATTCTAAATTTGGGGCCCCTTTTTCTAGGCCTCACCAAAAGCTAACGTCAATTTTCAAGTACGGAAACTTAAGGGAAAGAAAAAAAAAAGCATTTTTTGTTAAATGAAATAAAAATGCTGGGCCTTTTGCAAATCCCTCACCAACACAAATACAAAATACCTAATCCTTGAAACGAGGGATATTTGACCAACTTATTTCGCACTGGTTATGGAAATTTTGACCTGATAGGGACTAAATGAAAAAATTGAGATATCTACACGGATATTTGAGCGACCCAAATGAGAAAGGATGATGTCATTAACATGTGCTGATTGAAGAAAAAGCAGAGTATTTGTTCGCATATTTCTCAATGGCACTAGTTCTGCTCGTTTTAATTTCAATCGTTTTTACCATTTTGAATAAAGTAACTTGGCTGACATTTAAATGAGTATTAAGTGTGATGAATTCACGTTCGTGACAGCCACATTCCTATTCGCATCGCCCAAGACGACAATTGACAACTATCAAATTTACAGCTAATGAAAAAAACCTTGCCAAGATGCCAATATTGACTTCAGTTTTATGAAATCCATTTCCCTAGGTTTCTGTAAGCGTTGTCAAGGGGTATTTCTTCATTTCTCCAGTTAAACCGTATGAATATAATTGACTTCAAGGAATCTTAATTCTCTTCAAACTTTAGTAACTGGAATCATATTGGAGGAAATAATGGAGTCATTTGTATGATGGGGTGGCTTGCTTCACACACTGTGCACCCAAGCCCGGGTGAGTTTTGTAGAAGAGAGCCAATTACTTAGTCGTTGAATATCTTGGTTTTGTACGTTAAAAGCAGTCACAAAAAACAAGGTTTTGCATCAATATAGCCGAAAAATTTTAATTTCACGAATCCTTATACTTTCAAGAATCAGAAATCGGCCAGTGAACTTATTTCCTTGATAGGATTGGGGAAATTGCAGCGGAAAAGAGACGAAACAAAGTTATGAGAAAAAGAAAAAAAAAAAAAAAGGATTGACAAGAATGTTATTGTAAACTTGATCTAAGAGGATCGTTTGACGAGTCAAATTTCAAAGTTGGTGAAGCGCTTTAAGAAAACTCATTGTAAGGGGGTTAAAGTGAACTTAATATATTCAAATGAACCGCAAGGAGTGACTGACGTTCCGTTTGGAAGAGTGCAGGCCTGTGATGTTCAAATGAATTGACATTTTTCCTACCGTAAATGTAAGCATACAAATTAAGTTCGAATTCAGATAACAATCTGCATGTCGACAGTTAAGGGCAATAGGAGAAAAAGAAAGAAAAAAAATGTGCACCATGTGTAAAGAAAATCAAATCAAGCCAAGAGACTTCTGCAGGATCGATTCAATAGACAAGTGCAACCAACCATACTGACAACTGTCAGCCTTTCAATCAGTGCTTAAAACATTTCGATTTAATGTCACTCAATTCAGTTCGGCGAGAAGAAAAAATTAACGATTCTTTTAATCGCAGCAAATGTCAAATCCGGATATTTTAAACAATGGGCGTTTGTTTTTTTTGTTTTTTTTTGGTTGTCAGTTAAATAAAAAGTGGAAAAACATCTGAGGGGTGGGGGACGCATCTAAAAGTTAAATTAATGAAGGGATGGAAAAATTGTATGCAAAGATGTCGAAAGGTGACAGGAATTGAAAAAAAGCGAAATTTGTGGAAAAGTTTTCCTAAAAGCCGGGGGGGGGGAAATGAGACTGACAGTCGAGTCGGGTTTTTCTTCAATCTGACAATCACAATGCGAGCGAACTTAGACGTGGATTATCTTATTTAGCAAGAGAAATTTAGTCTGTTACAAATTTCATAAGGATTAGCGATTTTCCCGCAGTCAGATTTCATTTTGATTTTTAAAAAAATGGACTTCAAAGTGAGTGGCAACGCTAAATTCTTTCGTCAATCTTGGACAAATTTTACAAATAGTTCGGGGTTTTTTTTTTGGTTTTTTTTTTTCTTCAAGTGTAATTTTTCAAGGGGGTAATGGAAAGAGAAGAGAAGATATATGACAACAGAAATTAAATGAACCAATTTCAACTATTGAGAAGAGGGAGTCCACTCTAAGAAATCGTAACAAAAGAAAAAAAGGGGGGGGGGGGCAAAAAATAGCATCGAGTTTTGAAAAATGTCATCTTCGTGCAGATTTTATTTTCTTACCAGATCGGATACAATCAGCAAGGGTGCCTCCGAACTTGCTCTTTTTCCCCTTCAGCTTCTCATACCTAGCGGGAGTCAAATGTTTTTTTAGCAGTGATTTGCTGTCAGCTGCTTGTAAAGCTTTCCAGAGTTCTTCCAAATCAGACATTTTGTTGATTTTCTTACAAGAATCAAGTGAATAATAAGCTTTGCTGACTGCTGTATAAGTCCTTTCCCTTGGTATGGAGTGAAGTCGTGAACTGATAGTCGTCTCTTGAAACCGACTACCGTTAGTGCGGGTTTGGAGAAGGCTTATATTAGGAAACGTCATAGCAAAGGAACACATTTGATTGGTTGATCCGATTGCTCGGACAATTTTCATTGGATAATTTGACCACATACTCGAATTTAATTGGTCAGTTTAACTTTTGTCTTTTTTTCTTTTCCTTTCTTAGACGAGTTACGCAAACGCTGGTTACATACGTATAGACGCTCATATACACACTTGAATTTTTTTTTATCAATCAATCGATTAGACTGCGTTTTCGTACTTTTGCACCAACCACTGCATTTATTATGTCTGGCTTGAACTTCAAGTCATTCTCAAGGACGGAGTCTCCTTTGACGAAACCAAAAGAAAACAAAGACTAAATTAACCGTAAAAAAAAATATCAACACTACTTAGTTATAAGACAGCAATACTGGTAGTGGTGAGATTATTCTTGCCAAGCCTCTAGGATGGGGGGTGCAGTCGGTGTATCGTACCGGCATCAAGAGGGCCCAAAAATGGGGGGCTGAGAATGTATTAGGTAGAGCTGTGTATCGAAACTAATTGATCCAAACGATATCTTCATTAATAAACTAGAATGACTATCGTTTCTCGGCAAGCAAACTGATGGTGTGCTGAGAACAGGCTGGCCGACGAACGATGGTGTTCGAGTTAGAGCGGTGAAAACAGCTTTGCGTCAGTCTTCCAAAATTCCTCTTTGGGGTCCTGATTACTGCTATCTTGAAGAAGAAAGAAAACTATGGTTTCATATTAGGACAATTTTATTTCTCTCTCTGTTTAGCACAAGTGACCTTTCTTACGCGAAAAATTCGCTACCACCATAAGTTAGAAAGAAGTGAATTCTGCAAATCACGAGGATTGACATTTTTAGATAAATAAGGGCGATTCAAATAGGACAATAACTAGTGCAATGCAATTGTAAATTGATTACTATCAGTGATAGAAATGTGTTTTGGGGTCTAAAGTATACGGCAAAGCTTGCGATTTGTAACTAAGTATACGGTAAAGTCTCCATTTTATTGAACATATAAAAAAAAACCTGGAAATTGAGAAGTTGATACGCCATACCCCCCTCCATTTCTATCAGCGGTTATCATGATAATTTTAAATATACAATGATGAGTGAGCAGCTGTAGTAAAAAGAATCCGGTTATGATAAAAAAAAATTTTTCAAGATTCTAGAATAAATAGTTCATTATTTGTTCACTATTTATTTTATCGCAAAATGCCGAAAAATTTGAAAAAAAAAATCAACGCTATGTATTTTATTTCAAGTAACAAAGCGAGAATTATTCATACGACGCCGAGATTTTCGTAATGAATGACATCAAGGCAGGTAGAGTTTGAATGAAGACATTTAACAGTTTTTTTTTTTAGCTTATTCTTTTAATGATTTGATTAATGCATGAATTGTACTAAAAATCAATCAACTTATTTTAGTTGGTTGATTTATTTTCTATTCTCGCGAAAGGTGATTTATTACCGCATCCTGTCATTCTTATTGCATTCACACACGACGTGTCAGTTTTTTTTCTAAATTTAGTAATTTCGCTCTCTTTATCTTTAGTAAAGGTCATTAGGTACCCGATTAGGATGACTGAAAAAAGTTGTTTTATTTCTTTTTACTTTAAATTACCTAAAATTATCTAAACGTTAAAAAAAATCAGTCCTAGTGTCATGGGCGTCTGCTGCCAGCTACCTGGGAAGGAGGGGGCAGAAAAATATATTTGCAGGGGGTGCAAAAGGGGGTAAATTTGGACGAGTGGTCACCCAGTTACCAGTGATTCATGGTGAATAATTGTCATTTCATTAGTTGAGCTTACACAAAACAAGTGTACAGCTCCATTTTCCTTTATTGACAATAAGGTGAGGAGGCTCAGTGGATGGGGGGCACAAATGCCCCGTTTGTCCCCCCCCCTCCTCAGCGGATGCCCATGTCCAGTGATCAATGAGAAACAAAGCAATTGCAGTTTGTTAAGAAAAAAAATCATCTGTCTATCTTCACTAAATTATCATACTATCATTCATCCGCGGACCGGTTTCCATACTGCCGCAGCGGTGTGAAAACGAATATTTCTGAATACTTAATATTTAAATCGGGTTGTCTGCATTCAAAATTTTAAAAATTAATTTAACAATGGATTTATCATTCTTGTAAGAAAAACGGAGAGTGAACAAAATGAAAACAAAAAGATTGTCTCTCACTGCATCTTCTCAAGTTTACGTAATGGAAAAAAATGCACAAAGGTAATCGTTTGAACTAAGTGCAAATTTAGTGGCGAGGAATCAAACAAAATGTAGCAAAAATAAACAATATTTAATTATTTCCAAATAATTTCTTAAAATCAATGCGCGAATTTGTGCGTATTCTTGTGTGATAATTATCTCAGTGTGTATTATTTCTGCTATTTATGTTCCCCCCTTATCCCCTCCGTCTCTCTCCTTCTCTCTCCTTCTCTCTCGCCCCCTTCTCTCTCTGTCTTTTTCTCTCGTGAGTGAGTGAGTGTAACTTGAGAAACGAGTACTTCATATTGACTTTCGTTAATGCTGTATCTTATTCTCCTTCACTTTTCCTTTTCTGTCTCTCTTTCTATTTGTGTCTCTGTCTTGTCGGTGTTTTTCGATGTCCCTTTTTGGTATCTATCTTTTTTTAACTTCTGCAGCGAGAATAAACGTCTTACTCGCCCCCCCCTTGACCCCCCCCCCATCATCCTACTGCTGCATTCAACGATGAGGCTGTACTGAACATCTCGACTTATGACAGATCATGATAGTCTATTCCTTCTGAGTGTATATAATAACGAAACAAATACCCTTTCTTACTTCAATCACACATACATTCACCCGTAATAGAAAAAAACGCATACCAAGTCCCTATAAACACATACACTTAAAAAAAAAACCCACACCACTTTGGCAGGTATAGATCTGTACCCTCAGCCAGGTATAAAAATAGGAATCTGCTCGAACACGTTACGTTTTGTTTGTTTGTTGGGGGGGGGCTTTTTTTTTCGGGTTTTCTTAATTCCCTGTTATTTGCCGCTATTTAAAAATTAAGCCATCTCCATACACACTTTACTCAAGACACGCACATGCATACAAACACATTCACGCACATAAAGGCAGTCATAGGAGCTACCTTACGCGACCTAAACCAAAGTTAACATCATACAGAGATGATATCACTTTGCACATTTCACATGTCATGTCATGATGTAGCAAAAAAAAAAACCGTGTAATTCTTTTTCTTCATTCGGAATCACACATCGTGTTCACAAGCGATTAAATGATTGTGCAAACGAATTCTACGGAAGATAACGACCGGGTGACTCAAAATGCGTGATTTATTCAGTCACTCACGTATATGCGCTCATAGATTAAGCAAGAACGAAATTCTATTGATGTGTCCGCGTAACACTGAAAAGCAAACCGCAGATGAGGAGAAGGGCACTAAAAGGGAAACTGCGGGGACGCTTTCTAAACCGCGGATAAGGGGGGCTGCTACAAGGGGAAAAACTATAAATCATATCTTTAAAAAAAAAAAATTCGAATCTATGATCCTATGCTTGTGAAAACTGATGACATAATTTTATATCTACCTGGAGGATTGATCAAAAAAAAGAATATATGATTGTTCTTTAATGTTAACTGGGGGACAGACAAACCTTATGGAGATGTGTGTGAACACTTCTAAATATTTTGACATCAAAGAAGTATTCGTAAGTGAAGTGTAGTGCACTGAAGATGAATACTAAGCCTGTACAATCACTAACAGACCTAATGTTGATTATATTCAAAAATTGCACTCTGTTACACTCTCTTTATGCAGTCAACAAAGATACAAAAATATAGATCCAATAACTATAAAACTGCATAATTTATATGCATAAAGCGTACACATATATTCAAAGCCTGGACTAGCATATCCACTCCACACTATGAGTGCAGCAAAGCTGAGTGATTTTCCATTTTTTGTCTTTAAAGTGTACTAAGATCTTCGATGATTTTTCAGCTTAGGATATTTATTTATCTTCAAGATGTTTTTTAGGGAAAGGGGTGTTTGTTTTGAATTCTTCGAAACATAATACAAATAACAATTCTTATATTATAGAAAAATTCTAAAATGATATCTGCATGTATTTCCATAAAGTCTCGTACATGTAAGTTTTGAAAATCAAAATGGAAATTACATTTAAAACATTAAAAAAATGCCCTGGCTTATCTTTTAATGCAAAACTGATGTTTTATTTTTTTTCAATTTGGTCTGTGGTCAGGGCCAAATTGTGCTTGACCTGAGGCATACGTCAACTTTGGTTCTCTATCCTGAAGATGTATAACATGAACAAAAAAAAAAAAAAAAAAGAACTAAATTGATTGTTACTATTTACCATAAAACTCAGTATATAAGCATTCTCAGGACCCCCTAAATCTACCTTGGGGCCCAGGGCCTATGTTTCTAGTCCCTCTTGGTTAATACAGCACTGTCTGTAGTGAAATTTTATGCATAAGTGTTTATCTGTCAATTTCTTTGTAAATATAGTATAACAAAAGCATTGTTTACTTTTCAAAACAAAGCAGATAAATGTTCACAGATGCATATTAGACCATGTCAAATTGATAAGCTAAATAAATGCATGTTTGTATATACTGTATACATAGGATTAGAAGGTTTACGAGCCTGTTAGGAGGCCTACCTATCACTGCCACTCATCCAAGCCCCATAACTGTTCATTTAGAGCTTCAGTAGATAGTCTGCTAACCATAATACCAGCGCATTGGACTCGGTGTAATATTTTGATTTTCAAATTTGTTATCAAATGTCTGTGTTATATACCATCATACATGGTATGTACAAATGAGAGAAGAAAAAAAAGCCCACACGGGATATCACAGGGAAGGAGAAATTTGTTAAGTTATAATTAAAATCCTTTTGAAGAAAACAGGGGAGGGGAATGAGGGAGAAACAGACAAGAGAGAAAGGTTAGGTTAAGTGAGAGTAAAGAAAAGAGATGGTACAGAAGGAGAAAATCAAGCAGAGAGTAAAAGCAGAAGAAGGGTTACACAGAAGATGGGTAAAAGAAAGCAAGCTAAATCTTCTTTGATGAGAATCGGGGAAAAATAAGAAACGCAAATAGCAAGCACTCGAAAGTCTCAGTAACCATCTACATTTCCAATCAGCGCAATTGGGCTTATCATTAAGTCGGCTCATAATTCTATATCTAAATCTTTCAAGCAATATAGATTCACAAACACAAACACTATATACAATTATATGCCCATACGAGATTATGTACGATTGTGTACACTAACACATAGTCAGATACACATATATTCTCAGATTTACATTCCTGTTTGTATGCATGAATGTGATTGTGTTAGCATAAACACAGGTTTGTATGCATATTTTGAATATCAAGCTTAAAGCAGCAACCAATTCCATTGTTTTCTGTGATGTGATACAAACAATGTGGAGAGTCACAGATATTACCCTATTCTTAGTATGATTCTGCACAGCAGGAAACCATATTTGTGGAAGAGGAGGAAGATAACTTGGATACATATTTATGTTTATTTATATGACAACATTTATGTATGTACGTAGGCATTGAATACTCAGGTAGAAAATTCACTTTGATGTGCTTTGTTGAATATATTGACCACAAAATATAATATTAGCTGATAGTCAAATGTTCAGCTGAAAAGATGAATATCACATCATCTTGATAACAACTCCTGGAGAGCTATCCAAGGATATGAAAAGAATACATCAGTCATTGGAAGGTTTTGATCTGTCATTGTTAACAAAGCATACGTATGATTATTTCTTAACATAGTTTTCTTCCTTATCAATGCACTTAATTCAATAGTGAATGATAGTCACTTGTATTAAACATTTTATAGTAAGAGATCCAAATCAAAGTTTGGCTGATAAATACATATCAGGCTGTGTATATATTGATCCACCATTGTATATACATGTATACTATGTGTGTACACACACACAAGTATATATATGTCTTCTTATGAATGAGGTATCAACTAATGATTTATATGTGACCATATATACATATACATGCATATGAGCAAATTCATCTGTCCATCAAGTGATACATTCATCTTTATCACATGGATTGCCAACTATAGCACATTGTTTATAATTTTGAACTGCAAGTAGTAGGTAGAAAATAAGCGTATTTCTTGCACACATTTGAAAGCCAAAATAATGATAATCAAATAACTAAAGTATATAGCCATCTATATATACAAATATATATATGTACATATATGTATATATATATATATATATATATATATATATATATATATATATAGAGAGAGAGAGAGAGAGAGAGAGAGAGATAGATATACATATATAGATATACATATATAGATATACACACACACACACATAAATATATATATACATATTTTATACATATATAGATATACATATATACATATATACATACATATACGTATATGAATATACATATACATATATATGTACATATATATACATACACACACACACACACACACATATATATATAGAGAGAGAGAGAGAGATATATATATCCTTACATATCTGCATGCATACAAAAGTATATTAATGTAATTAGCCATATTAGCTACACACATATATATATATATATATATATATATATATATATATATATGTTTGTATTGTAGATGTGAAGTGATCATCACCTATATATATGTATATATATATCATTGCTATCCACTGCAGTAGAATCACTGTTGCCAGGTTAAGGTTATTAATGTGTTCTGACACTTATATGTATATATCTATCTATCTATCTATCTATCTATTTGGACTTTGCTCAAATCCAACCACAGCAGACCAGTTCAATCACTGTTGCCTGGTTTTGGTTATTGATGTGTTCTGACACTTTTATGTATGTAAGTATCTATCTATCCAGTTTTAGCCCAGCCCTAACCGTTCGTAGCAGAAACTTGAAATTTTGCACACAAACTCCCCTGAATGGGTAGAGAGAAATTTTTTGATTTTTCTAAATCCCACCTCTCCCTGAATAGGTTTTCATTTGGGGGGGATCAATTTATAATGGCCATTTATACCAAATTGGTCCCTCAGTTTGTATCCAGCAGCATTCATATTTGTTTTTCTTAAATTTGTATTTTCTATTCATCATGTTCCCCCAAAGGCAAGTAACTTTTAGATTGATCACTCGTTTTTCCAGATTTTAATTGCTCTCCCCATTAAGTGATCAACCAGACCTATTTGTTTTTTTTTTAATCATAAATTTATGATTTGAACCATACTAGTAGTATTTTCATCGGGGTAATTTAATTTTACCACCACCACTGCTCAATTTACGGGGTAAAAAGCCACGTATAAGGGTCAGAGTGATTCATTATTTCCCTTGGAATGTTATCTTCATAAATTTTCCCCTTCTTCTTTCTTTCAGAACCATCCTACAATCCTCAGGAGCATCCTTGCAAACCTCATCTGGGTCACAGCCATGGGTTTTTGGACCCCTGATCTATGGTAAGAATAGACCTTTAAAGTTTTATAATTCTCTTTTAAGGGCAGTTCATTTGAGAATTCAGAATATCAAAATTTGTTTTCATTTTAAATAGTATTCATAAGGTCACTTTGCTTCACCCAAGTACATTCTTATTTGTACTCTTTATTTTTCTGAAATGCATATTAAGTGTGTGCATCAAATAATCACTTGCAATAGAAAATTGACACACAATAGATATGTCTAAATAAGTGAAGCCAGCCAATATCTACATTTAAGATCTCTGTTCTATGATTTAAGATGAAGTGATGAACTGCTTCATCTGTAGACAGGGAAAGCAGAAACACACACACAAAATGGAGAGACCATGAAAAATTAGATGAAATGTTATAGTGTAGGAGTGAAGAGAAACGAGAAAAAAACTGTCACAAAAGTAACTTTTTTTTAATTCTTACCTGAACGGATGCAATCAGCTAAAGTACCCCCGAATTTGGACTTCAAAGTCTTCAGTTTGTTAAAACGCTCAGCAGTAAGATGTTTTTTGAGCAAGGAATGGCATTCCTTGGCGTCCTGCAGACGTTTGAAGAGTTCATCTGAATCAGCCATGGTGCAGCTGTTAGTCTAATATCCTAAAGTACAAAGAAACAATAGTCTGATTGCAGCACTGAAAAATGGTTTGGCACTGGCTTTTATACCTGTCATCGGGAGAAAGAGCCTTTTCATTGGTCGAAAAACCAAAAGGTAAGAAAGTAAATCTATACTTGGAATCTCCCTGACCTTCATGATAGCCGAATTTTAGAAGTAAAGAAAAAGTAGGAGGAGGTAGAGAAGAAAAAGATGAAGAGATGGAATGAAGAAAAAAAGAAAGAAAGAAAGAATGAACCACTGCATCTTTTCTTTCTTTTTCGTAAATGGTTGGGTTCACTATTAAGAAAGGGTTCAGATGTAGAAGAGCATCCCATTGTGTGTTTGTATATGTTTGTAGGTCTTTAAGAGTTTATGTAGTTGTTGTTTAGCAAATTCTGATACAGTATCTTTTTCTTTGTGTATGTGTGTGTGTGTGTGTGTGTGTGTGTGTGTGTGTGTATGTTTGTGCATGCGTGCGTGCATGTATTAGTAAGTTAGTAATTGAGCAGTCATACAATCTCTGTAATAAATATGTGTGTGAACATCTCTGTGCCTTTTACTGTTTGTGTGTATATATGCTTAAATCTGTATCAGAATGTCAGGGAATGGGAATGCGTGCGTCCCAAGAAGGTATGTAAATAAGAATCTTAATAGTTTTGTCTTTCTGTTGGATGTTTGCACTTGAGAGAGACAAGAAGGTAGAGACAGAAAGTATGAAAAATGGAAATGGAGGTAGATAGATATGACAGGGGAGTGAGAGTAAGAAATGGTGTTTGTCAAAGAGACCCAGAAATGTAAGGTTCAGGATTTTTATTTTATTTGTTCTTTTTTCTCTGCATCTTGACACAAGCCCTGTGGAGAAAAGAGGGAAAGGAATCTTGATTCAAGCCCCGTAGAAAAAAAGAAGTCTAGAGAAGAAAATAGAGGTGTAGGTTAGCACAAAGATTATCGGCACAGAAAACAAGAGGCTGCACTAACGCTCTTGGGAAAGGCATGAATTCACTTCTCCTCCTAACTATGGGTGAATAGCAGGACAGTTGGAGCCCTTTAGCCCTGTTGTCCAAACTCAGACCCTAGTAAAGGAGGTGGGTTGGACATGAGGTCAGCAATTCTACCCCTTAAGACCCTACTTGCTATAGAAACTGCAGCAGTATCACTTTGATGATTGTCCACTATCGTGGTGTGGTTTGGGCCCTGTAGTCATCAAGAAGTCAGCAAAAATAAACAAGATAAAAACGAAAACAAAAATCAGGAGAGAAAGTAGGTAAGGAGATCTGTTGTGTGTAAACGAGGTAGTTGCGATAGTTAAGAAACGCATAGGAACAAGGACAGATGCTAAAAATGAAAGCCAAATAGAAATATGTCAGTAGCAGCAATATTATCTTTGTTTTTTTATTAGATGAAGCATCGTAAACCATTAATATTATTATTTGACTAGTATTTTGCTTTCTATATTGTATTCTTATCGCAACTTTAGCAGACCATCAATCTATAGTAGTGAGTAGACAGTACAATAAGGGTAAGCTCTCGGTGAGGCTCAAACTCATGTCTCGTATGCCTCAGGTTACATTTGATCTTCTGCCAACTGTAGCTGTTCTCATAGTTCAGTCAGTAAGTAAACAGCTTGCATGGTTAACCAGATTCCTCTCGGGCAAAAGGATGCGAGTTTGAGTCTCGCAGAGAACTTATCCATTATCCTCGATCCATACTGTTTACTTAATCTAAGATTGATGATCTTGTGTAAAGTCTTGATAAAGAGCAATTAAAAGAATTAAATTGAAAGAAAATACTGGCCAAGAAAAATAGTAAAAATACATTATTTGGAGACACGGAATGATGTAGGATTTCTCTTCCATCCCATTAATGTCACAAGCCACATTATTCAAGAAACCTGAAGGATAAGGCATCAAGGCAATACTTGCAATTTGATACGAATTTCCTCTCTGGAGAGATAGAAAGAGATAGGGTCAATTACACGGCCATTTTCAGGTTATCCCAAAGCTCAAGTCCAAAATGCAAAGAAGAAGTATCAGATGTCTCTAGTTATATGTTTGAAGTCCATCTATGCTGCTTCAAAGACATAACTACAGATCTGATTTTTCTTCTCTGCATTTTAGACTTGAGCTTTGGGACTATCTGAAAATGGCCAGGAAATCAATGAAATGATATTAACACTAAAATAGAAGGATTTTTCTTAACAAGAAAGCATATAAAAGACATTTTCTTGCCTGGCAATTTCTATTGATGTTTCATCATGTGGGCATTCATTATCTGCATAAGTTTATTCTATTCTTGAGCTTATCAACAATCTTATTCTTTTTGTTTCTTCATTTGTTCCTGTATGTATACTTTATCTCTTCACCATATTTATCCAATCCCCCATGAGAACAAGGTGTGACACAAGGTCTCTTCAATGGGGGGATACCACATACAAGAACGTGTGGGTAAGTTAACTCAAAAATTCTCTTCAGTCCTTGCAACTATTGCCGCAAAGACATACAAGTAATGGTCTTTAGGCTTCAGGATAAATCCTAAGCCCTTTGGACTTGACTACACAGAGCTGTACCAGGCCTCATGGATCAAAACTCTGATCGGCCATGACACCGTATCTGCGTCGGTCCGGTCTTTGATGGTGCTGTGAATGACACAATTAATTTTAACTTTTGTATCTTGCTATGTCTGACCTATCAAGTGGTAAACAGAATACAACAATATTCAGAGTATTTATTCATATATATATCTATATACATATATATATTCAAATGATGGTAAGCCACTATGGATCATTGGCATGTCTGCCTGCCGTGCACACAAGGTTAAAGATCTGTGCCTTGAAAGTTCATCCTTTTTTGTTGTCAATGTATGGCATTAGGTAAACTAACTTTATTAAAAAAGATCAGTTTTCATGCATTTTTTCAGAAAATGCAATCAACATTGGCATATTTATGCTTAGTAAGTCTAACATTGAAGACGGAAGAAAGTAAGCAACATTTCTGACATATAATGCCTTTTTTATTTTAAGAAAGGTAAAAATTCAACACAAATGATTTCCCGCCTACCGAGAGTGAATTTTGTAAAGATATCAAGTGCCAAATCAAGCTGGGGTGGTAGGCCTCAACGAAGGCTAGAAGGTATACAGCAGGAATGTTATGAAAAAATCAACTGATAGACGAGTCCAACCATATCATACATGATAATTAATACATCCTGTCTAACAAACTTCAGACAAGAATTGATTCTTCTATGCGTAATTATATAATTAAGTCTTATATCTTTAATCTTGAAGTTGTTATCACAATCAAGACACAAGGCATACCAAATAGCAGTAATTGATTTTCAGCTTATCAAATAATGAAAGCGTCTGTTGTCACATTGACATAAATTCATGCTTTACATGACCCACATGAGACTCAACAAAAAATGACTGATTTCTTAATCTAGACAAGTTGCTTTGCTGTCAGTTATTATAAACCTACAACAACAGGTCAAGCTGATGGTTGCTACTGATAATATAAGTGTAACAGACGTGGTGAGAGGGGAGAAAAAAAAGGTAGTTTAATCAAAATATAAAAAGAGAAAGGCCAGAAAAAGTTCTGAAGTTTAATAAGAGGGTAGGGAGGGAGTGGAGAGCAAAGAAAGGAAGTTGAATAAGAAAATAGGGAGGAAGAGGCAAGAAGGAAAGTTAGGTAGTTTAATCAGAGGGTAGGAAGGGAGAGGGGCTGACAGCTGTTATTGATATTGTAAGTGTGAAAGACATGGCTCTCATGTTTATGATGATTGTGTCTATATAAGTGTTTGAAACAATGGAAAATTTGGAACAAATTTATTGACTGTTCATAAAATTCTTCAAACAAATCTTTTCACAAGTAAAAGTACATAAAAAGCCAATGTTCAAGTTTTTACAAAGGAGTATAGTTAAAAATCATTCCCCCAGTCTTTAAGTAAATCAATCTTACAATAATTCACTGTCTGTCTATCAGTCCATCCGTCCCTATATGACACCCTACCATAAAAACTACTCCATGTAACTGCATTAAATTTTCTGTGGGTACTCCACTGAGCCCTTAGCAATTTATGTTTTGAAAATCACCCTCACCAAGATTTTTTTGAGGTGGGGTGTTTGATTTCCAATTCAAAATCATTTTTAAATGGCTACATATTTTGTGACCGCTCACTACATTGAAATTTTCTAAGACTCTTAAAGAGGAGGGTTCATTTTATCCACTCTCTGTCTCTCTTACTCTGCCTTTCTCTAACGACTTCAGCTCTTACTCTCCCCCTCTCTATCAAAGATAAGAATACATAAGAAATTTGTGCTCTAAATGAAACTCAAAGTTTATGAAATGAAGGGACAATTTGATTAAGAGCAAAAATTAATTTACATTTGACTTTTATTAATATTCAATCAACATTTTATTTTACTTAAAACAAAACAGAAATAAAAATTTGACAAATTTTACTTAAAGTAAAACCTTATATTTTTATTCCGCAGTTATCAGCAACAGTTTTTCCTATATGACCTATACATTGCTGAAAGAGTTGAAAAAACAAACTATACTATTTATTACAAAAATCAAGTAATTTTCTGTTCACATATAATAAATACAGTCTATCTGGCTTTTTAATTTTTGAAAAATTGTCAATTTTCTAAAATAAAAAAAAAGCCAATTGAAAGTTAAAAAACCAAAGGTAAATTATTTTCATTTTTCATTCTTGAATGCCCCACTGTTTATTCCAACCAAACTTGAATATGAGAGTAAATTCAGCTGTCGTTGATTCTTTTTTAACATCAAGTTTTATTTACAGCACAAAAATATTTTTCCAATAAAGTCATTTTTACAGTTTTAAGGATTTTGAAAGTTCCACTTTTGAATGATGATGAATCAATCAGCATTTTTCCTAAACTCCCAAACTCCTATCACCAAAAGGGCTAATGCCAAAAAAGGTTTGACACCACGGAAAAATTTTTAGCGAATTAGTTTTTGACTCCCATGCCCATAAGGTTTTGCGGGGATCAACAACTTTATGTTATGTATTATCTTTATTTTCTGAAGCTGAAGTGAGGTGAAACACGTGATTCAAAAGATAGAAAAATATATTAGATAAATAAATTAGAATGAAACAAATCTCATCACTTCAATATTCATGTATTAATGATAATGTTACTTTCGAATTTAAAAATGAACGATGAAATTCTTTAATGGTCACATTTATTATGATGGTGCATGTGCATAATTTTTAAAAAAAGCTATTTATTTTCCATAAATTGAATACACAGATTCTTCAAATTAGCTGTAAAATAATTCATGGTGAGCAGTTTAAGTTTGTGATTTATGTTTAGAGTAAATTATTTTTCATACTAGACTGAACACCTGCCTGAATGGGTGGTGAAAATTGCAGTCTGAATTCCATTTATTTATTTACTTTTGTATTTTATATGGAGGAAACCATTTATTGTGAACACAGATAATGCTATCGAACAGTTATTGTTATCAAAATCTTCAGCTAGACTATATTTAAAAGTGGCCATAGGCCACATATAAAAGTGACTATAGGTCACTAATACAGTTGTAGTATGGTTAGATATGATTTATATATCATTTGCCTTATGTTATCAGCCAGTGATTGTTATCTAAAAGACCCTGTCCCAAAATGATCACAATAAACTGCTTCCTTGGTGCATGGAAAGCTGTTGAATATCCAAAGTCAAATTATCTTTATGATCGTTATTATGAAATCACAATAAGGAAGACAGCTTCAAACCCCAAAAAAGAAACAATCCATACACAAATATATGAAATCCTGAGTCCCTACCATGAAGCTCTACTTAGTAAACTAGTCTTGCAACCAATTGCTGGTTAGTTTGGTTTGATTCTCATTTGGTGCTCCATTTCTGTGGCTTTGTACCATACTAAGCTGAATAAAGATCTAGTCAAATTCTTTCAAGCCCCAGTTAAAAGTTAAAAATTTTTGATGCATATTACTTTAAGGTTTTGAAACTCTTAGCCGCCTGCTTTGAGATGATCTTCTGAAACCTAGACTGGGAAAATAAAGGAATCAAAATAGAATGGAGAATACCTATGCAAACTCAGATTTGGAGATGACATCGTCCTTTTTTACAGAGAATTTTCACAACCTCCAACTAATGCCAGACAAACTGAATGAAGAAAGCAAGAAAGTTGGTCTCCGCATGAATTTCAGATAAACAAGGGTCATGTACAACAAACATGTTAGAAATGAATGTACAATGATCAAAATTGGAAATGAAAAGCTGGAAAAAGTAGACCACTACATCTACCTAAGACAACGAATCTTCATGAAACCCTCAAAAGAAAAAGAAATGAAATGTAGAATCTTTCTAGGATGGCATACCTTCAGTCGAGCAAGCTCAACCTACAAGAACAAGAAAATCCCATTAGTTCCAAAAAGAAGGTTATGCAACCAATGCATCTTCCCAATAGTCACCTATGGAGCTGAAACATGGAACCTAATCCAGAGACTGACCCTCAAACTGAAAAGCATGCAATGTGCATATGAAAGAAAAATGCCCAACATCACAAGACCACTCAGTGTATTAGAGAAAAAACAGGAGTCCAAGACATCATAGAATCCGTAAGGAAAATCAAATGCCAATGGTCTGGTTGTATTGCAAGAATGGCAAACAACTGCTGGACATCATAACTCATAACATGGACTCCCAGAGATCACATGCAAAACTGAGGCCAGTAGAATAGAAGATGGCAAGATGAACTAGACAAGTTCAGAAAGTATTGGCTCCGCAACACCCATGATAGAGAGGTCTGGCAAATCCTGGGGAAGGTCCGTGTCCAACGACTGACAACTGAAGATCAATGATAATGATGTGACTTTGGAGTTTTGCTTACTCTGATACTAGATCATTATAGTGGGTTATCCTATGAGAATCAAACTTACGAGTAAAGCTTTCTAGCCACCAGCCTATTATAAGCACTAAGGTTTTTCCCATGCTCAGATCACATTCGCTTGTTCGCTTCAAAGGGACTATGTTTTCTTAAAGCTTTAACGAGATATCTGTTGTAATTCAATTAAAAACCGCTCTTTGGCAGACTCTGTTTGATGTCAAGTCACTTCCTATCTTCAGTGGAAAGGCAGCAGATATTGGAATTGCTCATGCTGTGAGTGAGACAGAGTGATGCTCTGTTTTTGATGTGCTATGGTAACTAACGAGCATACTAAATCGGATCATTGTAATAAAGATTTCTGATGCTGATGGCCATAATGACCATCTACAAAAATTCTATTCCTGTTGAAACTGCTTTTTGAAGTTTAATTAGGAAAAATTCATCTCTTATTAGGACTTGATTAGAATTAAAGAAGTCACCCCTCTCCTGGAGATTAGACATAATGGTTTGATAAATAAACAATCGATTTAAACTATCTTTTAGAGGGTAGGTACATGGGATTCATTCTCCTGTGAAGATAGCATTTTGGTCAAATCAATTTTAAACAATGGTTTGATAAATAAACAATCGATTTAAACTATCTTTTAGAGGATAGGTACATGGGATTCATTCTCCTGTGAAGATAGCATTTTGGTCAAATCAATTTTAAACACAATTTTTCATACATAAAATGATTATTTAATCATTACCAAATTTGAAAACTTTCTAACTAAAAAACAATCCATGTAAATATGAAACCAATGATTCTATGCATTGTAAGTAAGGTTTTTAGTTGAAAATGATTTGCCTTATATTAAAATCCTATATTTCTTCTTATTTTAAGATTTTTAATCAATAAATACTCAAAAAAACAGTAACTCTATTGGACTAGAAATTCTCCAAGTTGAAGCATTTTGATGGTAGCAAACAAAAACTAAATTACAATGTACTATTTTTGCCATGTTATAGTAACAAATACACAAACAAACATACAAAAATCAAATCATAATAGTACGGATTATCAGATTGGAAGAAAAAACCCCCAAAAGAACAAAAGTAAGAATAGGGTTTAATTCTAATTCATTTGTTATTGCCAATTTCTTTTAGAAATTGCAATTTTGGAAACATTCATTGCCTTGTCTTTTTGCCAATAAACCAGAGAGGTTTTAACCTTTAACTGGGGAAGGCAAAATACTTCTGTAATTGAATCCAAGCCAACACACTATTCTCTGTCCTTGTTATTTGTTAATGGTTATAGCAAATTTGATTATAACAGGAACAGGACAAAAAGAATTATCTTTTTATTCTTCTCATTTCCTAGTATAATCTCTGGCAAATCTATCCATATATATATGTATATATATATATATAAAATGAAGCCAGTTTAATTAATCATCTATACTAAGCTTAGCTTAGTAATTAACAGAGATGAATTGGAGAGAAATAAACAGTGTTCAGGGGCATATCTTTCATGCCTGTTAGGTTAGTGCTGCACACTCACCAAAGATATCAAATTCATAAAGAGTATTAAGCTCGCTCTTTGATATAATCAGAATCCCAATAGAAAACTAATTTTACTGTTCCCCATTATGAAATATTTAGGCAGTCGTTCTGAGTTAGCACTGCAAACCCAACAGCCAGTAGTATCATGTTGTGGGCAGAGGGTGGCATAATGGAGGAGTAAAAAAAATACGAGGTCTGAAGAGTGAGTGACACTCTACTAACACATATCCTGAGTTAGTTTTCGTAATGAGTAGTATGTACAAATTCATTGAGAATTCATTAACTAAAACTGATTTTCTTCATAATAAATCCGTTCTAGCTGTATTATGGAATAATCTGGTTGAAATTCTTTTTTTCTAAATCTGATAATAAACACTCAGAAACAAAGATTATGCGAGGTTGAAGTCTGGGGCTGTTGTCATAGCAATTTCAGCTGTCGTTTACAGTAGGCAATAGGAACAGTTCAGCCTGGAAAGCTGTATGTTGATAGACTTGCTCAGTTTTAGGACCTTGTTGAATTCTTATGCATTTTATTTGCAAGAATTTATCAACGTTGATCTTTCATCTACAGTTGTTGAAAAATGTGATTTTTTTAAAGCTGTAATTTGTGCAATGCAAAGTTGTGCTGATATGCTCATCCAGCAAAATAGTTTCATCATTTTGTGATTTTTTTAAGCCTACTTTTCATTACTCTAGGATTTTACACAATGACAGTGTGGAGGATTAACTAGAAACACCATTTTTTCTGCAGAATTTACAGAGAGAAGTCAAAAGTTGTGAAGTAAAGTATGCCTTAACTAGTACTCTATAATTTGATGTGTACACATAAAGATAAAAAAGTGATTTTACCAGAAAATGCTCAGCATCAAAGTATGGAAATGTACAATGACCAACAGCTACTGTCTAAACTTTTCTGCTGGTCCTTTTAACTGTTTTCCAGAGAAAGTGGTATCTGGACTTTGCGAGGCTATCATAATCTTGACCATCTCACATCAGCAGTAACAAAGCATGAAAGATCTCAGACCCATGCTCAACCATTAATGGACTGTCAGCAAAAGTTTGAAATATGCTGACACAATGAGCAAGTGAAGAAAAATAGAAAAATTTTGTAGATTCAATGATGGGGTGTGTTTTTAATCAAAAGTAATGCAAGGTTATGATGAGCCCGGTTCTTCAACCAATAGAGATAATTACATAAAATTACTTAATTTTCTCAGTGAGTATGATTCACACATAGATGCTGATTCAACAACTTCAACCGTGTGTCAAGGAATTTCACCAATTGTGCAAAATGACATCATCCAAGTAATGTGACATGTTGTTGTCAACTATGTAAAGAAGGAAATAAGTTTACTTTCCTTTGCTGCAATTGTACTCAATGGAACATCAGATATGATATCAAAATCACAGCTCTCTACAGTTTTGCATTTAGTTTTCATAAGGCCAAAGTGCTTGGAAGATCTGTTGAATTTATCAATGTCAGTGCTGACCAAACCTCTCATGGTCTGTTCAGGTATATGGCAAAGGTGATAGAAGATTCTAGATAAATTGGTTGTGCATATTCATGATGAAGCTAGTGTTATAAGTGAGTATGTAAATGGACTACCAATGGAAGTGCTTAATGAGTACACCCACAATTTTCACACTCTGCTAAAGTCATGTGTTGAAAGTATTTCTACAGCCAGGTCTTTGTAATATCAAAGAGCTCAGAATCTTCTTTCAATTCTTGAATGACTTGGCAGCATTTTTTTTCTAAGTCTTCTAAACAAGTGCATTTCCTACAGGATTTTTTTTACCAGGAAATTTCCTTCTATGATTCATTTGAACTGCATAGTACAGACATACAGATCCCAGTAGATTGACTATTTTCAGATCATTATGGATAAGATTTAGATAATGATATTGCTATAAAGGCACAGGGATTTCTGAGCTTTCTGCAAAATTTTTAGACAATTTTGCTTCAGGAAGTTTTTTTCTAAACTATTTGGCTATACTGATGTTTTGTACAACAGATTACAACGCAAAGTGAATGATGTTCTTTACTGTTCCAAGATAGATGCTGCGAAAACATAAGCATGACAAAAAACATGAATGTGCACTTCTGTTCTGTCAAGAAAAAGAAGACCAAAGGTGTAAAAGGCTTAGGTTAATGGAAGGTGATGTGGAAAAAACCTCTTATCTAGGATAGTATCTGGATAGAGTAGACAGTTATGCATTAAAACTCAGTGCAGATACTCTTTACTTTCAAAACTTCACTTTTTCTGACTTCTCTTACATGAGAAAAATGAAGGGTACAAAATCAAATTCCCTGACCACTCACTAACCAAGCTTAAGGATTTCAAAGGCTCTCTCTTTGATTACATTCGCTTGGAAAATGAACTCCTTGTGTTGTATGCATGCCTTGAGTTTTCACAAAAAAATTGCATCAACCGTTTGGAAGAAAAAGTTTCTCATCATTTTCAAAGACATATTTTCACTGGATAACTCAATTCTTACAATACCTAACAACACTGCTTCAACAGAATTCACATTTTCCACCCTGAAATGGATAAATACTTGGTAGACAGAGACCAAGTGGCCTCAGTTTACTCTTTGTCTGGCAAGTATTTGTCCATTTTAGGGTAGAAAATATCTTCTGATGCAACTGAAGCCAAGAGGTTCAATTTATTATAAGGTCATAGGATAGTTTACATTTCAAAGAAGACAAATAGAACAGATGCACAAGTGAATTCAAGTAAAATTAACAATTGCTAATAATTTTTAAGTTTATGCAGAAGATAAAATTTGCTTCTTACTTTGAAATTTAAACAATTTATGAAATATTTCGAATCCAGTTTATTTATGCATGACTATTTATATTATAAGCAATTTACCACTCATGCAATATACAGAAATAACCAAAAGTTTGTATGGTAATTTTGAGTAATACTTATGCCAGAGGTTCAACATGGTAGCAATAATACACCTTATGACAATAACAACAGCACACCACAGACTGTGCTATGCCAATCAAGTAAGGAGAGTTTGTCTGCTTTGATAATCAGCATTCAAAACCATAACTTTTGACTGGGATAAAACATCAACCATGTGGTGCCAGTAGGAAATATACAACTATCCCAGACACAAGACAGGCCCTGGTATTAGTAAGCATTTCCCACAGGCTATACATGATTCTCAAGTTTTACAAACCATTCAGTAACCCACTTAGTAATTAAACTATGCGAGGCTAATGGCATTAAACTGGGTTTGATTTTAGAAAATCTTTTTTTCTTTTTATCATGATAATACTGATCCATTTAGTTTATGCTATAAGCTTCAATTGCATATGAGACTTTTTTTTCTTACATGTTTCCTCTTAAAAGCAAGTAATTATAAAACAAAACTAACAAGTATTATTCTTCTAATTGTAATTAATGTACAGAAACTCTGGAAAAACTCAGCTGTGAAATCAAAGTTACCAAGTGAGATCACAATCCCACAGGCATTTGTTTAGTATGAAATCAATTGCAGCCAAGTTAAGTACAAGCCAGTCAGTGCTTTGAAAATCAATAAAAATAAGCAACATAGGAAAAGATCACTGATGTTATTTTTTTTCCTATTAAACACTGGGAAATGCTTTCAAATATCACATCTATCTACTTAGCAATTAACCCTTTCCAGTCGTTGCTACATCAAAACTGCCAAGTGATGTGATTGTTTGTGTTATTTTTTCAAAACATTTCAAAGGGCACTTTCAACATTTGAGCTAAAAGATCAAAAAAGTGAAAAAGGCATTAAACATACCAGAAATTCAAAAATGACGTAAGTATTTATTAGTCAAACGAAAGAATTCAGACTCAGCTGTAGATATGGCAGAGATTTCCACATGACAATAAGGAAAACAGGTTGGAATACACAAAAGACTAGCAAATTTTACAATTCTTTCTAGAGTAAAACAACATCCCTCTCATCCAGATTGCGTAATGTGTATTCAAGTTAAAGAGAACTGGGATCAGATGAATGTAAATATTATCCGGACATTGGGCTATAATTTAAATAAAGCATTTTATATTATACTTAAGACCTGTTGTAATGCGACTTGATATAATGAGGGATAGCTTATAACATGGTTTGAACATAGACTCTAATTTTCAAAATGTGGCTATCAAAAAAATAGCTAAGAACAAAAATAAAAAGACCCCTACTGAATCAGGTTACACCAACTGTAAAAAGGAAATGAAATAGACAAAAATGTTTCAGAAGTCAATAAACAAAACTCATCACTACTCTCCCTTTCAAATGTTGCTGAAAAGATCATTAACGCTTCCTAAGTATGTAATTTTCGTTAAAATGTAGCCTGGTGAAGTGTCATGATTTTTAGAGAAATTAATATTTATTTTTGTTTTTCTGTTGGACCAATCAATAGAAATAAGCAATACGCAGATCACTGGCATTAATTATTCTCTTTCAAGCACTGGGAAATGTTTTCAGAAATTGTGTCCAATAACAATGGATTGAAATTCAGAATGCAGTTTATACCTGCCCTCAAGCAATGGATAGAAATCTTGTCTCACAGGCTACAGTTACTGCAGTGAGTTTAATCCAGTTTGGGATGACCCACTATTTCAACTGTGTGTCACATTAATCTCAGCTTTGTAATTAACAATGAAATAAAAATATTCTTATGTCAAAAGCCTGATAATTCATAAGAAACAGACAATTTTGACCTTCCAAAGTCAACATTTCAGCGTTTTGCCCTCCTTAAAGAAAATTACTCTAGAGCTATCATATTTGAAATATGAACTGCTCATTAATTTGTCATTCACTCTACTATCTGGACTATTATTTGTCTTCTGATTAACAGTCTGCAATTATTAAAACAATGAAGAGATAACTATTCTAAAGAGGGTAAAACCTAAATAAAAATGTTCTCCGCTGTTGAAGTCACACCTGTATATCTATTTGATGATGATTGTAGTTGGTAAAACGTTGTGAACTTTACCTTTACACCGTCCAAACATTCTTATTGCTAAAAAAAGGAATGCATATTCCAAACTGAAACAAAGATTAGTCGTTCATAATTGACTCAAATATATAGAAATTAATTGAGTATCTTAAAAAGTTATCAAATAATTATCTCCAAATTAATGATCAAGTTCTTTATTGTTGGTAGAATTATTGTCTCTCATATTGTTGATTGATTAGCAGCTTATATGCAGTTCTGATGAAGTCTTCATAATTTGTATAAATCATCATCATCATCATCAGTCTTTTAACGTCCGTCATTGGACATAGACCTTCCCCAGGATTTGCTACACTTCCCTATCATGGGTATCGTGGAGCCAGTACTTCCTGAACCTGTCTAGCTTGTCTGTCCATCTAATATTTTGCCGGCCTCGGTTGCGCATGTTGTTTCGGGGGATCCATGTCGTGAGTTGCGACGTCCATCGGATGTCTGCCATTCTTGCAACATGGCCAGCCCACCGCCATTTGAGATTTGTTTATGGATCCTATGACGTCCCTAACTCTTGTCTTTTCTCGGATGTACTGTGCTGTCTTGTGGTCTCTCCATGTGAGGCCTAGCATTATTCTCTCATGTGCACGTTGCATGGTTCTCAATTTGCGGGTCTGTCTCTTGGTTAGGTTCCATGTTTCAGCTCCATAAGTGATTATTGGGAGGATGCATTGGTTATACACCCTCCTCTTTAGGATTATGGGATCTTCTTATTTTTGAAGGTTGAGCTAGCTCTACCAAAGGCTTGCCATCCTAGTGTGATTCTTTGCTTGATTTCTTCTTCTTTTGAGGGTCTCATGGAGATTCGTTTTCCTAGCTAGATGTAGTGGTCTACTTCCTCCAGTTGTGTGTCCTCGATTTTGATCTTAGTGTTTTCATCCCCGGTGTGGTTGTTGCACATGACCTTCGTCTTGCTGGAGTTCATGTGTAGGTCGACTTTTTTGCTCTCTTCATTTAGTTCATCTATCATTAGTTGGAGGTCGTGTAGGTTCTCTGCGAAAAGGGCTATGTCGTCTGCAAATCTGAGGTTGCTCAGATACTCGCCATCTATTTCAATTCCTTTACTCTCCCAGTCTAGTCTTCTGAAGATCATCTCGAGGCTGTGAAGAGTTTAGGTTAGCTGGTATCACCTTGTCTCACTCCTTTCTGGAGCTGAAAGGGGTCCGAGTCTTTATGTAACCTGATAAAGGAGCTGCCGTGATTGTATATATGTTTCAACACTTCAACTTATACTGGATCTACACCTTGCCGATTGATGGCCTCCATGACCTTAGGGATTTTTACCGAATCGAACGCCTTTTTGAAGTCGATAAATGCTATGGCAAGTGGTAGTTTATACTCAGCTGCTTTTTCTTTCAGCTGATTTATCGAGTGCAGGTGGTCCATGGTCGAAGTGCACAATTTTCCTGTCTATATGAAAGACAAATCAGCAGCGACAGGGCAAAATGTTGATATAGTAGTAAGCAGTCATGTGATAATAGCCCCTTGGGGGCACAATTTTGCAGGAGCCTGCCTGAGGAAGGGACATCCATATAATGATGTCCCTTGCCCAAATTCTTCAGTGAGACATACGCAGTCTCCCTCACACACTACCCTTTCAGCTCTCCTCATCCCAGACAACAGTCTGGTCTGGCCCACACAACAGTCTCTCTGACCCGTCTTTATCTGGACTAACACTAAAAACCTTTTACATTTTCACACGTGCTCAAGACACAAAGAACACACCGCAATCTTTCAGAATGCACAATGATATTCATCAACTTTGTGATCTTCACAATCAACAATCAACCTACAGAACTTATAGGAAATTGTTTCATGTCTACACACACATTCTACAATAATTTCAGAGAACTGTTAACTGGAATTACTTTGGCTTCCTGTAAAAACATTGAATTTTATGCAAACAAAACCTCCTTAGCTTTTTTACTTCTCTATTCTTTACTTCTTTTAAAATAAAATCAGGAATTATTACAAAACTAAGGTCTTTGCTTCTTTTGCTTCATTCATTCTTTCTTTTCAGGCCACAATGTTCTTGTCATACGTGGGTACAAACAGTTTTCAATTGAAATAATATCAACATCTTTTTTCACACGTGGGTACAAACAGTTTTCAATTGAAATAATACCAACATCTTTTTTCACACGTGGGTACAAACAGTTATCAATTGAAATAATACCAACATCTTTTTTCACACGTGGGTACAAACAGTTATCAATTGAAATAATACCAACATCTTTTTTCACACGTGGGTACAAACAGTTATCAATTGAAATAATACCAACATATTCTTTTCACACGTGGGTACAAACAGTTATCAATTGAAATAATACCAACATATTCTTTTCACACGTGGGTACAAACAGTTATCAATTGAAATAATACCAACATCTTTTTTCACACGTGGGTACAAACAGTTATCAATTGAAATAATACCAACATCTTTTTTCACACGTGGGTACAAACAGTTATCAATTGAAATAATACCAACATCTTTTTTCACACGTGGGTACAAACAGTTATCAATTGAAATAATACCAACATCTTTTTTCACACGTGGGTACAAACAGTTATCAATTGAAATAATACCAACATCTTTTTTCACACGTGGGTACAAACAGTTATCAATTGAAATAATACCAACATCTTTTTTCACACGTGGGTACAAACAGTTATCAATTGAAATAATACCAACATATTTTTTTTCACACATGGGTATGAACAGTATCAATCAAAATAATATCAACATCTTGTAGAAATGATATAATGATATCAATTAATAAACTCTTCAATATGAGGTGCTAATCAAAAATTTTGGTAATTTCAGACAGCATGCGTCAATTGAATAGACTGTATATGATGGCATAAAAGACCCACCCTGCTGTATTTCATCAAGAAATATTCATATCATATATCATCCAGATTTTTCAATTTTGGCCAAAGTAGGGCTGGGCAATGATGGCTATGTTTACTTTTTGAGCCATTCTTTAGGATAAAAGGGGGGTTTTATATGCCATCAGATACGAGGTGAAACTTTTTCCAATATCCTCTGTATACCTGCTCAAGGGGATAATTCTTAAGGAGATTGTAGATACTATGTTTTAGGGTAACTTATTTCCTTTCATGGTTAAATTCCTCAAACTTTTGTGCTACACCTTGTATATTGCAAAAAAAAAAAAAATAAATAGACATTAATATGAGGAGTATATTTTTGATTTGAAGATGATTATTTAAATCAGAACATATCTACGTGCTCACCCAGACAAAGAGAACAGTTTTTGCAATACTTACAAATTAACTCATTTCAAAGTCTCAAGTCTGCATGCTATTCGCTAGATAAGCACAAAAATTCAATTGCTCATAGACAATGACATTCCGAAGATTGGTGTTACCCGGGGTGGTAACTCATGATGTCTCTCCCAGTGTTGCCGACTCAAAAATTTTTCGCTCTAAAGCAACTTAAAAAAATGTTAAAAAACACCAAAACATGCAAAAAAAACAGTTAGCCTTTTCATGGCTAGGAAATAGCTAAAGATCAGCTAAAATCACTGCTAAAAGTAGCAGTAAATGTTGAATTTTCATGCTGTCAAAACATCATGATGTCACCCCTCTGATGGGTCGTACCCCCCTCCTTTGGTACGCCAGTACACATAGACACTTAGCATACAAGGTCTGTCCGAAAAGATACCAAGGCATTTTTAATATCTGTAGAACCAATTTCAAACCTGTAATTTGGCAAACAATCAGTGTGAACCTTACTTTGCATGAGTGAACATGACTCAGTCAACAGTGAGATGCTATCGAGTGAGCTGGTGTACAGTTTAACCATTGCATTCACACTGATCAAGCCTGCCTATTGTGTGGGATTTTCTGGCAAAACATCACATCACTCAGTCCTACACCACCCTACAGTCTCCCTGTGACTTCTGTCTTTCCCCGAAGGTTTCTGACTGTGGATGAGATCAAAGAGAATGTAACAATGCAGCTAATGACACCTTGGGTGGGCTCTTTTTTTCTTAATATCAAATGGTAGGATACTTTCTGAATAGATGTTGTATAACTACATGTATGAGTACACACGCAGATACATATGAGTACATACACACAGATATGTGCATGTATATAGTACTCTTTCACAAAACAATATAACTAAAAACTAATTTGAGTTCAGATGACTTCTAATCATTTGCTCATCTCAGTTGCTTTTAATCTGGTGCAAGTAAAATCAATTCAACTGTCCCAAGGACACTGTTATCTACTGCTGCAATGTTGTAGCATCAATATTTAGTATTTAATGATAACTATTGTTCATCTCCTTTGAGAATTGAACTCTGTACACTCATTTACAGTCAAATTTTAATCTTTGTTTTTTTTTTCATTATAAAGTCCAAAGCTTTCTATTAATATACTAGTTTACCTTGCTGAAATGTATGGATACACATCATGTCATTGGAGTTCTATGGCTGACTCAGTAGAATTTCTGTTTTATTGCAATTGATGGTCACTCAGTTCTATCTGTGAGTCAGCTTTTAACTTGCAATGAATTGTCTTGCAATGGACAAGGGCTTTCATCTTGCTATGGCTAACGATCACTCTTCGCCACCTGTCGTAGTTGATGGATTAATAAACAGGTCTGGTTAGTCACTCACTGGAAAAACCCTTCATGCAACCAGTGTCTTCTTGTTGCATGTCATGTCAGGGGTGATCAAATAAAAAGTTGGTAAAAGGGATGATCAATGAATAAGTTACTTCCCTCTCAATTCGTTGGGGAGTGATTACTAATGAAAAGTCTCACTTGTTCGAGAACAAGCATGAATGCTGCTGGGTACAAACTAAGGGATTAATTTAGTATAAACTTACAGTTTGGAGGAAATTTTTCAAAAAAAAGCATAAAAACTATTTTTTTTAGATGTAATGAAGGGTAAATGATTAAATTTTCAGCCCTCTACCTCCATTTGTACTGCCTGTACACATGATACATAGATGCATAAATACATACATAGACAGCTGGACCAACTTGAAAACTGAAGAAATTGTTTTGATGACAGTTTCGGTTGACATTTTCTAACATAAAAGTTTATTCAATTCCAATTGATTCATTTATTGCGCTGTCTACTTGTGTGGTTTATGTAACATCATGCTTTATGTCATCAATCATCTCTTCTGAAACCTAAATATATGTTTCACAATGTGGCCAGCATTTGCTACTGGACACTTGTAATATAATCAATATAGGTTAAACAATTGTATTAACCCAAGCAGAGAAAATTTTGTTGCAAAGCTTCAATATTTTTTAACTTATATGAGTGCAAATTCATCAATAATGTATTAACACGGAGAAAAAAAATAGTTCTTGGACCAATCAGATTGATTAATTTATTTAATTCTGGTTTTATTCTCCAATGGGAATCATTCTTACAATGAGTGTGTATATTGAGACATTGCAGTAAAATAACATATCTAACTAATACTAAGTGAATTAGATAATAACAAGGTGTATAACATGGTTACTGAAGATTTAGTGTACACTCAGATTGATGATTCTTACTGTGTATTGTCTTGAAAAATAATTTCCAATTGCAATTGAAAAAAAACAATAAAAGTCCAGTCATCAGATCTATCATTGAAATGTATCAAAATATGCTGAAAGATTGAATATAGCTGTAACCCACTAACATCATCATATGCAACATGCTCTAATCCTTGATTAAATACTGTTTATATAGTAAGCTGATATACTGAATTATTTGTTTAGCCCATTCAAGACTAGCATATTAAGATGCTTAATGCCTGATTTTCTAAAAGGCTATTAAAAAGCCATGAAATGTCAATTTTTATTTAATTGTTACAGAAAACTATACTTTCATTGAATTTTTTTTTTTTCATGTTTTAAAGAACCAAGATTATGATGGGATATTTGTTTCATTAAACATTTATCCTCGGACGGATGAAAAACGTGGAATTAGCAGATCACCTAGCCCTCACGTATTTCCTGTTCAGTCATTTACTGTGAACTAATTTCTGCATGTGTTTTATACTATGATGATGTAATCGTCTGCAGTTATAAAAGCTGGGAAAATCTCATTTACTTTATTTTTTATGACTAATACATCACAGTGGGCTTCTGGGGGAGATCTATAGGACATATATATCCCAACAGTCTTAGAAATCATGGGATATATATGTTCCAGGAGTCTCAAAAGGGTTAAGACATTGAAAATAGGAATAAATATTATATTAAACAACACTGCTTAAAAAAAACAAAAAAAAACAATGCTGCAATCCCTGAAGTGACACCTGACAACTAAATTGTTAAAATTAACTGACAGATATGTTGAAAAAAACTTGCCTAAGACCTTTATTGTCTAGCTATTGTGATAATGAATTATAGGCTTGTTTTTGCTACTGAACTGTTGCATTATGACAGAACTATTCAAGTTAAAAAGACATTAACTGTAAAATTTGCTTAAAATACCACAGATATGGAAGAATTTCTTATGTGAAGTATTGCTGCTGCTAGCCCACAGCAGCATTTCAATGAACAGCTTAAATTAAAAAAAGATGTCTACTCAACAAAGCAGCTTTATTCTATACATGAAGGTGTATATTGGATAATACAAGCCTAAGAGAAGCAAAGAAAATCTTCTGATACCGAGATAAAAATAGTTGAACATAAAACAAGTGAAGTAGGGAGGTGATATTCAAGCTAAGTTCAATTTCATCAGCGAGCTCCAGCCTCAATATAATGAGGATAAATAATTACCGTAATTAACGTTCTCTTATAATTTCATTGCTATGCACTTCCTTCTTACAGTTCCAAAATACCAAAGGAAATAAGCAAATAGCATTATTGATGAAATAGGGGTGGAGTGGCACATTGGTTACCGACACAGAAAAAGAAATCAGGAACCTAGTTTGATTTTGGGCCGATACTGCTTATGCTCACTTCACTCTTGTGCCGTTGGAAAAATTATGAATTCATTCAACCCCCAGCTATGGGTAAATAGTTTGGCTGTTAGAGCCCATTAGGCTTGTAAAACAGTCCATCTTCTGCATTAATCTGGCAACTCCATCCTGTAAAACTAAACTGCTATCAAACTTGTGATGCAGCGTTATGCTCCACAAGGATTCTAATGATGAAATAAAGAGAGAAGGTTTTGTTGAAAACTTCGATTAAGCTTTCTGTACCTGCTTGCTCAAGCGATTTGAATGGAAACTCTCTTCCAGTCATCAGTCTTATGCTTGAAAACTTTTTGAATATTCAAGTTGTCTGTAGTGGCATATTTGTTATTGACACCGAAAAAAGAATCGGCAGACTAAGTTTGAGTTTTTGCTGTTTACATTCAATTTGCACATCTGGGGGAGGATATGAGTTCACTTCTCCCTCTAGCCATGGTAAATAACATAGCAGTTGGAATCCTTTAGCCCTCTGAGAGAAGGTTACTCTGACAGAAAAAAAACCTACAGCTTGGCTGTTGCCATAGCTGGTCCTAAGCCTGGGTAAAGACAGATGGTTGGAAGTGGGACTACACCTCGTAAAACTTACTTAATGCTAAAACTGCAGCAGAGCAGTTGTAGCACTATGTTCCAAAAGGAGTTTATATAAATAAACACAGTATGCAGTATTCCTAAAATTACAATAAAAATTAAAAAGCTGAAGCTCTAATTGACAATTATAGACCTCAAATGAGTTGCAGTGAGCAGTAATCATCCAAATACCTTTGTAAACCATTTGTTTTGTTTGAGTCCAGCATCTATGTATGATAAAGTCATATAGTTTCATCTGTAAACTCAAAACTGACTTGTCTATACTTGGCCTATCTCCTAGAATTTTTTATATATGGAAATGATCAAAAAGAAGTAACGAAAATGACCAACCAGGCAGAAATCAAAAGCCGGATGCTATGGTCAATTACATGATTCAATATTTAGCTCTAATCTTTGCAAAAGAACATCATGAGTGGTAAATATAAGTATTGATTTTTCTGTCAGACAAGCTCATTAACATGAAGAAAAATATGGCTTCTTCTCTCGGCCTCCCTCACCGTCATCACAGCTCTTCCCTCTGAAAGCAATCTTTGTCTCTTCATTCTCTTAAAATAACTCTTCCTCCTGTTCATTTCACATTTTCTACCTTCTTTTGGAGAACTCTCTTTTTGTACCTCTCTCTCTTCTATTTGTTGTTTTTCATTTTTTTTTCCTTTTTTAACCTCCACACACTGCTTGTTATCTTCCCCCATTTAGGTTTATTCCCTTTCTCTCTCTTGCTCTGTTTTTTTTTTTTTTTTAAACAAACACACTTGGTTTTCATTTACTTATCTCTTTTATATAAATATATATCAGAGTTTTGCAGTCTTTTTTCACCTATGTTCATTACAAACTCAGAGTGTTTTTTTGATAGTTCTCTTCATTATCTCCTAGTGTATAATTAGAATAAAAATGAACTGGTAGACTGTGTCGATGTTTCTGAACATTGCTGCACACAACAGGGTGTACCCCTGAAACTACACATCTTAGTGCAATGGGTAGAATTTGACTATGGAAGAGATTCCCAGGCTTTAATGAATGATAAATATAAAGCTTCCTTTATTATCTGGTTATCTATGAGGTAATTTGCTCCTTGAATATCAGATTATCTAAGCTCAAGATTACACACGGTAGGTACTTATTCCTTTTAATAATATTGGCTGAAATTAAACTTCCTTTTTGTTATTTTTCTCTATAGCCAAGAAAATGATAAGATGTCAGATTGTGTAGCAACCAAGGACAGAATCTCATATCGCCACGCTGTCACTTCACTATCTACAGTCACAAGTATTGATAAAATGTTCAATCATGTCCTAACTCAATGATTCTTCGTTCTTCTCAACAATGACAGGTTTCCTCAGTCAAATATTAGAGTAGGTCAATGCCCATTAATGATTAAGTCAGGATTAACATGACTGGCTTCTCCCAGCTGTCAGCAATCATTCACCCGAAGCAGTGATTCTCAAAATATCATCAGGTTGTTTGTAAGGTATCTATGCTGTAGATATTGATAGGAAGTAATGAGCCGAGCTATGATCAAATTTCGAAATTTTGTCTTGTACATGATTTTTATTTGTTTTTTTGTTTTTTTAAATTTTTTGATTTATTTTGAGGTTATTTTTTGTGACATTGTTTTTTTTTTTTTTCACTAGTTAATCCCAGTGAAAAAACTCAATGAATTATTTGAATTTCAATGAAAAGATTTTTCTTTCAGAAAAGAAACTATGTACTGAACATGTTTCAGTGGAAGAGTCCATTGTTTCAAATGGTGGGTAGGAGTTTTATCGGCCAAATTATTATTTGTAAGTGGAAGAGTCCATTGTTACAACCGGAGAAGCAGAAAAAAAATAGCACTATTCATTATATATGCAGATCCTTTTACAAATGAAAACTGACAAAAAAAAATAGAAAAGCACATTCCAATGAATTGCAGTGCCTTGAGTTTGGAGTTATGTAGGGCTGAGTGCATAACCAAAGGAAACATGCTGTTCTTACTTGAGTACAATGTGATCTACTTTTTGAAGCTAAAAATCTATAAATATATGTATATATGTCATCTTCTTATTTACAATCAAGTATAATTGTTGCAAGAACGGCAGACAAGTGATGGACATCATGACTCACAACATGGATCTCCAGAGATCAAATACAAAATTGTGGCCGGCAGAATACAAAATAGGGAGATGAACTAGACAAGTTCAGAAAATACTGGCTCCGTAACGCCCATGATAGAGAAATGTGGCAGATCCTGGGGAAATTCTATGTTCATCGATGGGCAATAAAAGACTGATGATGATGATGATGATGATGATGATGATGATGATGATGATGATGATGACGACGACAACGACGACGACGACGACGATGATGACGATGACGATGACGATAATACTAACCCCCAATTTTGACCGTGATTGTTCTTTTTTAAATTTCCCACATTATACACAAGTAAATGCAGTAATTTTATGTCAACTTTGCTATTCAAAGAATGCTTGCGTCTGTAATGGTTACTAGGGCTTCATTAAGGAAAGTTTTCAATCATTCACACATTTTTCTATTTACTGCCCACTCATATTTTCCTTTTTACTACCCACTCATATTTTTCTGTCTACTGCCCACACATACTTTTCTATTTAATGCCCACACATATTTTGATCCTTACTGTCCACACACAGTTTTCTCCATACTACTCATAGTAATCACCATTATTGAGGGTGGCCTAACTGTTAACTGTGCAGAAAATGGAATTGGCAAACCAAGTTCAAATTCGAGCTGAGATACTTCTAAGTAATACCCTTGAAAAAGGCATAAATCCATCTCTTTTCTCCCCTATCCCAGCCATGAGTAAAATAGCTGGGCAGACTGGGCCCTTCAGCCTTAGCTAGAAATCATTCTAGGAGACGGATAACTCTGAATTCAAACTGGAAGAGTCCAAACCCTCATCCAGTATCATGAAAGGCTGGTTAGCAGGGCTCTGGTGAAGCTTTGACAGGTCTAGCGAGCCAGAAATTAGTTATAATAAATTGCTCAAGTAAAATAAATGTCTATAAAAAACACAATTGCTGCATCCACCTTCTCAAGACACTTTGAGTACAGTTAAGTAAATTTAGTAAAAAATATAACAATAAAAAATTAAACGGGTTACTTCTTAACAGTGGTTTCCATTTAAGCAAAAATCTCTTGTCATTGTTAAATCCTCACCTAATTTAGGGGAGTAAGCTCTCCACTTTTTGTTGATCATGTCACATTAAACCAAACTTTTAGATAAAATTAAAATTTCCCTGCTGTGATTTGAAATTACGTCCGAGTGATTGATAGGTGGTTCCCTTATCAATCGGGATAAACAGACAAGTCTTATTTATCTACAAATTTATTAATCATCTATACAATACAAACGTTGATGCAATCGTCTTTAGCTGGAATAGAAGTTGGAGTGGAGTTTGGTCCTGCAGCAACCAGGCTTGTTATATCTATCATTCAATGAGTGTTCTGTGCACTAAAATCAAATGTCATAAGTGAAAAACTTTGATGCCATACCTGCTCAACTTCGCACATGTGTCTATCACAGTTTATAAAATGTTAAAACCAATGGCACGAGTGAATTATTTCACAAATGTGATCATGAGCCCCAACCCTAAAATTCAGATTGATTTGCTTTCAATCAGATTTCAAGGTATTCCCACTAAATTTCATGATCATTAGTCATCTGTCATGGCTAAAAATGGATATAGTAGCCACTTTGCTGCCCCTTTTCTACATCCTCCATTTTGATATATCAGTGACAAGCATAAGGTATAGACGAGGGGTGATGAGATAGATTCTGGAGAGAGTTGAGTTCATGCCTTTCCCTAAGGGCAGTTGTGTGAAAGTCACATAAACGATCTGAGCCAGAAGTTAGTCTTGGTTTGCCAGTTCCATCCTCTGGGCTTTTAACCATTAGGCTACCTTAAGATTGATAATCACGATAGCAGTTATCTACCTTGTGTAACAGTTTTCATGCATATTCCCAGGTACATAGGAGGAGGTACAGATGGTCTAATTTTTATATTTCCCCAGAAATTGGAATCAGCAAAGTTGAAATTCCAGCAGAGACAGTTTGCATTATTTTGCAGTAATGCCCTTGGAAAATCCCCATCTCAGCCCATCTACAGGTAAATAGTAGGTCAGTTGACGTCTTTCAAATCTATAAAGCAGTGCATCTTGGGTGTCGGCCTAGTGCACCAGCCCTGTAAAAACCTACTATTGCTACAGACAATGAGCGGGTCTCCATAGAGCATTCAAGAAATGAAGACAAATGATTGCCTCATGGGTTGTGTGACATAGAAAGCAACTTTGTTTTTTCAAAAAGTTTGTTATATGATTAATGTTTTTCTCACTTTGTTTTGAAGTCTTGTAACTGCTGTCAAGTAATTATCAACTTATGTCTCCCAAGAGGTAATCTGACACTATCACCAGGAAAAGGTTCTTCTATAGTACATTCACAAATTATTTCTACCAATGATAAATTGGATATTGATATCATCATGGGTCTCTTGTGGTGGGGTAATGGATGGCAAACTGATTTTGCAGAGTATTATCACTGTACCTTGGTAGAAATTCCCAAGGTCATTGATGCTATCACTCTACAAAGTGTAGACTCAGAATATGTCACAGTTTTGCAACATATATACCATCACAGTAGCTACTTTATCAGACTACATAAAGACTCAGAGCCTGTTCGGCTCCCAAAAGGGGAAAGACAAGGTGATACCAGCTCACTCAAACTCTTTGCAGCCTGCCTTAAGATGATCTTCCAAAACCTAAACTGAGAAAATAAAGGAATCAGAATAGACGGCAAATATCTAAGTAAACTCAGATATGCAGACAACATTGTCCTTTGTAGCAGAGAACATCCAGGACCCCCAACTGATGATAGACAAACTGAATAAAGAAAGCAAGAAAGTTGGCCTTCACATGAAGTTCAGTAAAATATAGGTCATGTGCAACAAACATGTTGGAAATGAATGTTCAACAATCAAAATCAAAATTCCAAAGCATAGTACATCACTACATCTACCAAGGACAATGACTCTCCATAGAATCCTTAAAAGAAGAAGAGATCAAGCAAAGAATAACTCTGGGATGGTGAGTCTTTGGTAGAGTAAGCTCAACCTTCAAGAACAAGAAGATCCATTAGTCTTTAAAAGAAGGTTATACAACTAATGCATTCTCCTGATAGTCACCTATGGAGCTAAAACATGGAAACTTACCAAGACACTGACCTACAAATTGAGAACCATGCAATGTGCACATGAAAGAATCATGCTCAACATCATATGAAGAGACCACAAGACAGCACAGTATATTAGGCAAGAACAGGAGTCTGAGACATCATAGAAACCATCAGTAAACTCAAATTGCAATGGACTGGTCATGTTACAAGAGCGGCAGACAACCGCTGGACAACACAACTCACAACATGGATCCCCAGAGTTCAAATGCAGAATCAAGGCTGGCACAATATAAGATGGCGAGATGAACTTGACAAGCTCAAAAAATATTGGTTCTGCAATCCCCAAGATATAGAGGAGTGGCAAATCCTGGGGGAGGTCCATGTCCATTGAGAGTCAATAAAAGACTGATGATGATGATGATGATGATGACTTGTGGCTTTGTCTTGAAACTAAACTATTCACTCATTTGATTTTAATTACCAGATACCAAAGATTTTTTTACCAAGATACAAAAAGTTATGTTCAGATGATGGGGATTTTGTTTCGAATGTTGATACTATTTAATTTTGTGATAATATCATAGAATCCATAAGAAGACCTAAATTGGGGATGGGCTGATCCTGTTGCGAAAATGTCAGACAACTGCTGGACATCACGACTCACATCATGGATCTCCAGTGATCACATGTGAAACCGGGACTGGCAGAATATAAGATGGCATGGCAAATTAGATAAGTTCAGAAAGTACTGGCTCCATGACACTCATGATAGAGAGGTCTGGTGAATCTTGGGGAAGGTCTATGTCCAATGATGGATGCTGAAAGGCTGCTGCTGCTGCTGCTGCTACTGCTGCTGCTGCTGCTGCTGATGATGATGATGATGATGATGATGAAGAAGAAGAAGAAGAAGAAGAAAAAAGTCATCTCAAGTTCTGTAAGAATAGATGGCTTCACTATTGCACCATATATCGTCATTTATTTTTACAATAAAAATGGTTGTTGTAACCCATTTGATAGCAGAATGGCTTTTTTTGATTTGCAGGCTTGTGTTCAAGAATAGGTGCATAAAACCTAGCTTTTCATCACAATTGCTGATATTACTGATTTATGTATATATATTTTGAGTATTCCATGCCTACTTGAGGTATCACAGAGTCTGGAGATGGCAGTTGTGTCATTTTGGCAATCTATTTTATTCTCTCATATTTTTTTTACTTGAGCAATTTATTATTCACTTCCGGCTTTCTAGGCGTTATGTACCTCACCTAGGACCCTGTTAACCATATATTAACACATTTCTCACTCTATCCATTACCTGCCTCTCACAACTCTGAACCAGTGATTGAAGATCCTGATTTGAATTAAGAGTTGTCCGTCTCCTCGACTTGTTGTTAACCGAGATTGAAAAGCCCAGTCTACCCTGCTATTAATCCATAGCTGAGGGGGAGAATAGGTAGGTTCATGGCTTTCCCGAGGGTATTCTTAGGAAGTGAACGCAGACTGTCTCAGCCAGAATTTGAACTCAGTTCCCTGATTATATTTTCAATGCTGCTAACTGTCAGGCTACCTGCACCTCTGACTGAGCTATATAAGGAATGAAAATACGAATTATATATTGAGAAATGATTTGTGAGTGTATTCAGTACCAGTATCAATGAAATCATACTGATATTTACTTAGTTGATCTCCTACATAAACTTTTAAAAAATCATATAATAATGATTTTGAAAAGGAATGACACGTCTGCCATTTGAATAAAAATTTACATGCAAAGATTTTGAACAATTTTTTGTTTAAAAGACTAAATTCCTTTCTAAGTCAAAAGAAGTACAGACCTGAATATTTCTAAAAAGACAAATGCAATGATAAAATGAATAAAAGCTGGGAAAAGCTGGAAGACATAGTTCTAACCAAACAGGAGCACATGTCAGTCCACCTGTTCAAAAATTAAATCCTTAAATCTTATTATAACACTGAAAGAATCGTTGGTCAAATATAATCCTGAATTAATAGGATTAGACAAGGTTTCATTGTGATTGTTATTATAGTTTTGTTTTTTGGTGCAGATAGATTGTTTTGATATAGAATATATTGCAGAAAAAAAGCCAATAAAAACAGCTATATGAGATTAGGTTAATATGCAATCCAATAATAATTCACATTAGCGAAAAGGTCATAAAGATTTACTCAGAATGTCATGACTATTAACATTTCAAGGGGAATTCTGATCCTGCACTAAGGTTGTTGCTTCTTTTTATTAGTAATAATCATAAGAATTGCTATTATCATTATTATTGTTTTCATTATTTGAATTATGAATATCAAAATTTTCTTCTAGATAATCAAACTAATAATGTTTTCAAATCTGCCAAGGTGTCCTTTTGGGGTCATCTTGCAAAGATAAAGAAAGTAGGTCAGGCATAGTAAACCAGAACACCATTCTATAAAACCTGGCTGATTTCGCAGTTCATTACTATTGAGTTTGATTCTCACTGGGTGCTCCATAATCATGGCCTCTTTTGCCAAAGCTAACCTACACCTAGTAAATAACTCTTTGTTGATCAATGCATTTTGTCTTCAGTGGAGAGAAAAATGAAAAAGCTTTTGAGGGTAACAGAATGCCAATGCAGCGACAGGTTCAAACAAGGTGGTGGAAGACACCTGTTATGGTTACATCCTGTGCAGGTGGAAATCGATTGAAACAAGTTAGAACAAGGTTTTTGTTATGAACAAAGTAATTGCTTTTCCTATTAATCTGTCAAAGGCATTAGGCAACAGTCTAACACATTGACATCCCTAGCATACAAGGATCCTGACATCTTGAATATCGACAACTACCTGAATCTTTTTCCTAGCATGACTCTGGAAGGTGAATATCAAATAACACAGCAAGGCATCTTCCCTTCTATTCAGATGTTTATATGAAATCCCTGGGATGTCTAGAAGGAGGTAATCAAAAGAAGAAGATGCAGGAATAAAAGAGAGAAGTGAAAAAAAAAAAACAAAAAAAAAACACAAACTAAATGTGGTAGCTAGATATATAGATAAATAAAAATACATCCCATTTAAATAAGTAAATAACATCTGAGGCTTTCAGTCTGAATTTCTTTTGGGGTTATTCAGTCTGCAGTAAGACACTTTTAAGAGAACATATGTACTGTGTGGCCATTGCATGCATAATGACTGAACCTCTCCATCCATCATGTCTCATGCAAGTTTTTTTTGACAAAGCATCACACCATTCAGATCTATCAGTACCCTACAGATCAGATTTGTCAGGCCTCTTGCTGTTGGAAGGGAGGAGATTTTAGACTTTGGACGAGATTAAAGAGATCCTAACTAGGCAAGTGATAGCGATCCCAAAAGAGGACTTTGGAAATTGTTTTGTAAAGTTTGGATAAGCGTGTGAGATCTCAAGGGGATCCCAATGGAAATACTATAAAGGGGATCAAGGCGCAATTGCCCCTGGTAGGCTGTTTTTTTGATAATATTAAATAGTCGAATATTTCCCAGCAGGCCTTGTGAATCATAGCAAGCAGACATGTTTTTGTAAAAATCTCTGCAACGGAAAGGAAGGAAGAAATGAAATATTTTAGAGAAGGATAAGATCAAAACAGGTAAATGATTGCTCTGTTTTGATAACTTGAGCCGACTAGTTCTTACGTAATTTTTATATAACTGGATTCAGCCACTAATTGATACAATAAATAGAAGGGGAGGACAGACTAAAGAGAATTTACAGATTGAGCGAAGAAATAGGTGAAGGATGCTGGGAATTAGAGAAAAATAAATTATTAAATTGAACAAATAAGGCCCCTGGAGATGAAGTCATCTTGGATGGAACTTAATTAGAAAAAGAAAGAAAGAAAGGAAGACAGAAAGAGCTGGGAAAGAATGAAAAAGAAGGAAAAGGGAACGAAAGAGTGCAAAGGAAAAAAAAGAATATTAATAAAAAGATATTAAAGAAAGAAGAGTAAGGAGAATGAGAGAGAGAGAGAGAAGAAAAGCAAAGGTTATAAATGAATATGAATCAGAAGAAATTGGGAAAGAAACAGAGAGATCGAAAAGACAAGAAAAAGAGGTAAGTTAAGTGAAAGAGAAATCGAGGGAGAGAAAGAAATCGAGAAAAAAAATACAGAATGAAAAACATGAAGAAGCAAGATCCACTGGCAGAAAAAATAAAAATAAAAATTGAATGAATGAACCAAAGAGAAAGACAGGTCTGGTTAGTCACTCAGTAGAAACAGTCACATGACCTACATCTTTTGGGTGCATGCAATGTTGGGGGTGATCAATTAAAAATCATTAAAAAAAGGTGATCATTGGTTAACTTTGATCACAAAGAAGGCTAATTTTTTTTCTGCTGGACACAAACTGAGGAACCAATTGAGCATGAACTTATATTGTAAATTGAAAAAAGTAATCGTTGAGTAACTTACTTCTCGCTTTTGTCGAGCGGTGATCACAAAAAACGCTGATTTTTTTTTTTTTTCGAAAAGCGAGAACACTGCCGGACATAAACTGAGGGATTAATCTAGAAAGAACTTATATCGTAAATTGAACCCCCCACTAATAAAAACCTATTAGGAGACGGAATCAAAAGACACAACCAAAGCATATTTTTTCTAAATATAATAAGTAATGTGTAAATGTTCAGCTCTCTAGTTCCGTTTTTGCAGCCAGTATGCGCATTGCATACATAGCCGGACAACCAGCCAGCAAGACAGACAGTCAGCCAGACCAACTTGAAAACTGAAAGAACCTATGTTGATGTTGATTATGATGATGGTGACCGTTTTGGTCGAATGTTTCTCACAGACAGAGTGTGGAGAAGAAGCAGGATGTGATAGACGAGTTGGAATAAAAGTAGAATTGTACAAACTGAGAATGAAAGATTGCAGACGATGGATGAAGGGAAAGAGAGAAAGTGAAAATAAGAGGCAGAGTGAGAGAAACTGAACTGCGGAGAATAAGAAAAAGAAACAGAAATGAAGATTGAGGGAGAAAGAGAGAGAGGGGGGAAGGGAGAGAGAGGGGGGAGAGAAAGAGAAAGAAAATAGAATAACGATAAAGAAAGCAGTATCAATCAGCTAGCCAATCTAACAGTCGATTAGCAAATATTCATATCTACTTAACCCAAATCCCAGTCACATATATACATAGATATATGCTCACTCTCTCTCTCCTCTCACTCTCTCCCCTATCTCGCTCTCTCCTCTCACTCTCTCGCTCTCCCCTCTCTCGCTCTCTCCTCTCACTGTCTCGCTCTCCCCTCTCTCTATCTCTCTGATACTTAAACGAAATGTGTTGGGAGGATGAAAAAAGAGAACAGTTTAAAGATTATTAAACAAAATCTATATTGGGATCTGTTCCTGATATCCTCAGAGCATTTTAAATTGATTCTAGAATTTTAAGCTCCCAAACCACACATTTTAAGGAGAGTTTGTTTGCTTGAATTTTAAATTTCTTGGCAAGTAACTTTATGCTTTTAAAAGTTTCAAGAAATGTTATTTTTCAATAAGATTTCCCAAATTAGTCGAATGGAGGAATAGGAGTTGATATTACTCACGTTCTCAATTTCTCCTGTTATAAAATTTAAAATAATAATTAATATAGTACCCATCAAAAATGCTGGGAATATTCACGTATAGATGGGCACTTCTGCTAAGTATCAGAGCATCTGTGTACTCTTCCCAGGATCAGAATATTGCTCCCCTACACTCTGCCTAGGGTAAAAGCTTTCCCTGGCGCTTAATGCAATATCTGTGTTACACCTGCACAACTAGAGAGAATTCAGAGAGTACGTACCTGTGCCAATGCCATTGTCAGGGGGAGTGATTGCGCATGAATCCGCACCAAAATTTAATCACTCCTTCCATTGAATATTGTCCACCCTTCCACAAAATAAAATGAGGTCCTTTGGAGATATCGTTTGGTCCGTCATGAGCATAAATGTAATAAGAAAAAAAACCCTGGATCCACCCCCAAATTCTATCACCTCTCTCTTACCCCATTGTCCATCCTTCCAAGAGAATTCATTGAAATTAATGCAGTACTTACAGAGATATCGTGTGAAAAGACGAACAGGTGAACGTACTGCCGATCTTTTCAATTTCGTTGACAGAAGTAATATATATATATATATATATATATATATATATATATATATATATATATATATCGGATTACCGTAGCACCATGAATGACCCGACCAACCAGCCAAATGGGCTACAGATTCTTCTCTCTTTGTTCGTCTGTATCAATCTGTGTGAGTGAGAGAGAGAGAAAGATATAGATAGATATATAGAGAGAGTCTGAGCATCTGAGCGCCCCTGGTCACATTTTGGAGCTACTTGATAATTAGTTCAAGAACACGCGTGGGCTACGGTTATTTATCTATGCCAGGTATGGATACATAGATAGACATTTTATTTTGTATATGTGGATTTTAAATTTCATATTTTCATCTTACACCCTGACACATCATCAGCCTTTTAACGTCCGTCATGGGACGTAAACCTTCCCCAAGATTTGCCTGACTTCTCCACTGTTGACTGATACAAGAGTGTTATACATACCACAATAAAAAATATAAAATTCTGAATCTGTTGGTGCCTTTTAATTCATCAGTTGACTTAAAATGGATTTCACAGCGAATTTTCAATTCAATATTTATACAGCGGCCAAAGTTCATGTTTAAGAACTTTCCAAGTGACACACTACTTGCCCCCTAACTGTACAAATTCATACTTTTGTTTAAAGACTTCCTAAGCTGATTTTTGTTTTTTTATTCTGACGGGGTCGGGGCTCGAATTCCTCGTTGGAGGGTTGTAGCTCCACCCCACTGCCACAGCTCTTTCCATACTTCTATTAATATGTTTTTGATAGTTGGCTACCATAATTTATTACCAGTACAGGGTACACATAAATTCATTATTTTCAGGGGACAATTTCTTGGTAAGAGAAACTATTAAGTGAATGTGTCCTCAGAGATCAGTATGCTCTCAAAAGTGTAATAATAGATGCTATTAAAGAGTTTGTTTCCATTATCAAGATAAGAAAAATAAGACTACACACATATAAACCTCTGTGTGTGTGTGTGTGTGTGTGTGTGTGTGGTCTTATTTTTCTTATCACACAAATCTATGTGTGTGTGTGTGTGTGCTCCCAGAATACCAGGGAGGATTCTTTGTGACAGAGATTAATCTCAGAGTTTAAGGAAGTGTCTGTCGACTGAATGTATGTCAGACACGTGCAGAGTTGAACCCGATATGGCTTCCATAACGCAACAGGGATAACGTTTAGAAATCAAAACCTAACAAGGAAAGAGGAAGAAATCAACATTACTCGAATCCTATGTTGGTAAGGTAGTTACCGTTGGAACATTCTGTTCACTGCTTCCATTAGGAAATTTTATCTACCACCACCGCATTTGAATGTTACACCTGAAGAAGGCCGTAGAATGGATTAGTCGAAACGTCGTGCTTCAAGATCTTCCAATCGTCCGAAAGACTCTTTGAATGTGAATGGCCCTTCTGGAAACTAGAGACTAAATCTACTCTGATCTGTTAATTTCCCCACTTGGATTCAATTCTCATGTGCAAATCATTTACCTTTCAGGCAACTCACAATGCTGTCAGAACTTTTCAGAAGTGTATTTCAGTTATATAAAGATTTTGAAAGATAGTACCCTAAAAAATTTTTTTCATGAGTAAAACTATTGAAAGGTGCTTTCTATTATATAATCATCATCAACAGCTGCAGCAGCCTTTTAGTGTCCATCGTTTTTATGAAATCTTCATAAAATATCATTTGCTCCCAGTTTTGTCACGTTCATAACACTGCCCTATCCAGGGTTTAGCAGTCTTCAAGTGAGGTAACTCGTTCATTGTAAGCTTATCCAATACTCTTTTCTACAAGGAATGGAGCACTCTGGTGGACAGGGAATATATATGCGTAAATAAATATATCGCTTAAATTCAACTTTACTGACTGTCCAGTTCCGTGGAGTAGAGGAAGGATACCAGCCTCTGGGTCTGAAGCTAAGGTTTCGATCCTGCCTCATGGTACTGGATGGTGAAATAGATAGTCACTAGCCACACTAATACAACGAAACAGCTATCTGTAGATGACACAATTTTATATATATATATATATATATATATATATTGAAAAACATTTGAAGGAAGCTTGATGTTAACTTAAGGGTTAGTGAAAAGAATTGTCAAATTCTTCGATTGAATACGTAGAGAATCGTCACGAAAAAGTTTCCCCTGTGTAATTAGAATTCTCATAGATGATATCATAAGTTGGTTTGCATGTAGTCTGAGATTGAAACCGACTCAACAGATTCAATATTCGCACGGGCGAACATTAATTAGAAATGACATGAACATGTCTGTTGTTATACTTACTGGTCCCTCATTGTTAAATAGGTTTTGGGGTGACCTACCTAAGTAAGCCCTGTTTCAAAAAACATATGTGTAATATGAAATAATATCAATATACAATACATATAAAACTTTGTATGAAATGACAAACTATATGTATGACATAAACTATACAGTCTCTTTTCTTAAAAGGATTATCTCATAGAAATTCGGATATATCCGTGAATTTTTTCTCGGATAATAGTTTTACATGTGTTTCAAGCCTTGTGCGTGAATTACGAATAGTGTAGGGCAGTGTGCCATCCAAAACGTCAATCTAGTCTGTATTTGGTTTAGCATTTAAGAAGATTATCACACAACTGGATTAAACTGTTATTACGTATTTTCTCACTTTTCTCTGAATTGATATGATCTCATTGAGTGATTTGCACAGTTATGTAAGTCAATAACTGTAGTGATCATGCTTATCTTCCCTTGTTTCGTATACAATTTTTTACCTTTTATTTATAAATATGGCACCGTCATTCAGTAAGTGACCGCTTCTTTCACACTTATGAAAACCTATGGAATAAACTTGGCTTTTCAATTTATTCAACAAAGAAAAATTACTGAAAATTTTTGCGACCAGGTAGATTAAAAAAAAAAAAGTCCTAGTTCTAACACCGCTACGAAAGAAAGGAGACACTGGTATTCTACATTTTGAAATTTCCTTCAAACTACCGAACGGCATTTTTTAATAAATTAAGTTTACTCGATTGCTCCCTATGTCTATGAATATGTTTCTGATTGTTCAACGATAATGTGACCCATATTTTGCGGAACATATGTTGAACGGACGAGGTGTACGCTAAGAACCTACTAGCTACGCACCGACAAAATCGGATGAGATGTTGGACGAACGCCTGCAGGCACTGTAGCATCTGAGCAGACATTATAATTATAAATGATCAGTTTTGGAAGGCGTAGAGATGAGGCGATACGAGATGTCTTAATTAGGAGACTGTTGTCTGATATTATTTGTCAGCGGCTACTTTGAAACTAAATTCTCGATCTTTCCACAACCTTCGACCAAGCAAAGGCTCTCGAACGGACCCCGAAGAGTTCGGAGTCGTACTCTGCCCCTCAAACGATCTTCAGTGCTGCAACCTCTTCCATTGGTAATGCTGACGACTTGACCGAAATCCAAACATTGGCTGCCGTTTAAAGGCCAGAAACATCATTCTGTGGGAATTATAGGCACTTTTACCGGAACTGTTCAGCACAGGCGGCTACTCGTATCAGATGTGGAAAAGAAGGCCGTTTTAGAAATGTATGTCGTTCATCTGCAGCACTCCAGTCTTCTAATCTTGCTGTGATGACAACTACATTTGAAGATTTATCAATTGCTACTACTTGGATAGAATTAAACGGTGAGAAAGCCAATGGACACCGGCAGTGTAGAGAGTTTCCTACGCCAGTCCCTAGTTTGGAAGCTCATCTTGCACACGTTACCAGAGACTAATACTGTGTCCATCTCAACAACTTCTTTAGGTTCTCAGACTTCTGATTACTATTTGGGGATGACAATCCTGGAATACAAGACTATTTTATCTGTCTGATTTGTGTGCCGGTGTTTTTCTTGGATGGTACTTTATGAGGCAGCACCGGAATATCTGCATGAATTTTAATAGAGACCCCCCCCCCCCAAATGTGTGGACTGACGACTTTCTCCTCATTTCAATCTCGACTCTCGAAAATTGAGGGCTAATGGCTGCCAAATGTGGGAAGTGTAGTTCGGCAGACAAACGATTCATTGCTGCTGAAGTAAAGAAGCTGTTCCCAGAAGGGATTATTGAGCCTAGCACTTCCTCATTGGCAAGCTTAAGTTGCAGTAACCACTAATGAGCGACATGAGGAGAGAATGGCGGGCAACCACTCCCAGACCGCGAGCAGATTCACACCGTTGGGTGCCAACCGATTAACAAGGCTCGACAAACAGTGACGCAATACTATTGTTTCAATACAATAAACCTGAAACCACCTTACAATTAGGTCCCGATACATAATGGAGACAAGCCTAGCTCTCTTCCTTTGAGGCTTGCGGTCGACTATGTCAGTTCCGCAGAATCTTGTTTGGTAAGTTCATCACTGACAACGCTCCGTCGGATACGTTTACCTACCCAGACGATATAACTGTTCGTGGGAGGAGCAGGGAAGAGTACGACAATAACCCCAGAAGAGTTACTGAGGCTGCCGATAAGTTCAACTTGTGACTGTGACAAAATGCTTTTTTTCCAAGACCTCAATGGACCTTTTGGGTTATAAAATATTTGAGGGTTAAATTAAAACCCGACTTAGGAAGACTTCAGCCATTAAAAGAACATCCTCATCTTTAGAATATGAATTCTCTTCGTCGTGCTATAGGTCTGTTCTCGTACTGCAAATTATTCTGAAAAGGTTGTTCCTCTCGTACAAGACAGACACTTTCCACTACCAAAGATTGCCGGGAAAAAATTAGAATGTTAGCTGAAATAGAAAATGCTGCGTTGCATTCTTAGGATGAAACCATTCCTTTTGTCGTAGATACGGATGCCTCTAACCATACTGCCGCTGTCACTTTGAATCAAGCTGGTAGACGAACGTCTTTCCTTTCAAGGACATTAAATGCCAGCGAACGAGGACTTTCGGCTATGGAAAAGGCGCGTAGTAAAACAGAAAAATGATAAAATTCGAAGCTGAAAAATCGAACTTGTCTGCTACAGTTTTGATATAAAGTACCACCCAGGGAAGGATAATATTACCGCAGATGCATCAGGGGCATACTGTTCTGCTATTGGTTCTGACGTATTAGTGAAATTGAACAATACTCTATGTCACCCGGGCGTTATGCGAATGCCACCTTTTATCAGAACTAGGAACCTGTCATTCTCTGTTGAGGACGTAAAGAGTTTCTACCTCTTACCTCATTTATGCTGAGTGCAAACCACAGTTCCATCGTCCTGACGTATTACATTTAATCAAGGCAACTGTGCGATTCGAGAGACTCAGTATTGACTTTAAAGGACCTCTGCTATTTTCTTCTACCTACTTACTGAAATAGACCAAATTTCCAATTCTCCATTTGCCTTTGCTTGTTCAGATATGATTCCAAGCTTCAGTCACCTATTTGTTATCTTTAGTGAGCCTGAGTACATACACTCAGACAGAGGCACCCCCTTTCGTGTTGTCTGATGTGAGAAACCTTTTGCATAGCCATGGAATTTCCACTAGTCAGTCAATCCCTTATAACCCTCAAGACAACGAACAGTGTCAATAGTACAATGGAATAATATGGCAGGCAGTAACCCTCACACTCAAATCACAACATTTGCCTTTAACTTAGTGGGAGGAAGTTCAACAGGATTCATTGCACTCTGTACGAATTGTACTTTTAATCGCTACTGATGCCTGAACGTTCATTTAATTTCCTACGCCGATCTTCGTGTGAATGCTCGGTTAGAACGTGGTTGTCCTCATCTGGAACTGTTCTTCTGAGACGTCATGTCAGACAATCGAAGTCTGACCCTATTGAAGGCTAAGTGACTGTGTCATTCCGAACTGTAGCTCCGGCTGGTCATATACGAAACAGCTCGACTGAAATTCAAGACCTAGCCTTGACTGACAAGCAGAATGCATGAGTATTCCAACTAAAGCACACTAGACGACGAAACTGAACCTGAGTAATCGATTCCTCGCACGAGTGATGCTCATTGTCCTGATAATCAGACTCTATTATTCCGATCTGAGGGTGCACGCAAGCCACCTAACCTTTGAACTTATAAGATTGATAATGTTTTGCTTTCTACGGCCAGACACGAGGCATCAAGTTCTCTTGTCTCTGCAAGCAATGATAACTCTAATATAACTCTGTTAAATGTAAAGGTTTCTTCCTGTGAGTAAGTAAATGATTGATAGATCAGAGCTAGTGACATGCCCTGGTTTCTTAGCCCAGGAATATTTAAAAAATGAAAAATAAGGCACACAATAAAGTACAAGATATGTAATATCAATTATTTTTTGTAGATATCATGAATGCATCTAAGTATTCCGAGTAACGAACAGCACAGGACGAAATGTCTGTTCTTTTCTTTCTCTGTGTAACATGACTGGGCGAGGTACTACAACAGCACAGTTCATGAAATGAGCAGGTGCACAAATTAGTTGTAATAATGTTGTTGCTTTTTTTTTTTTTACGTGTAAACAATTTTTTTTACAGAAGAACTGGAGCGGCAGCCCGGTGTACTTACTCCACCAGAACTGCACCTCTGTAGATCAAAAAAAGTCCAGTGTGCCCAACCTTTTCGGTTTTCTTATAAAGTCTTACGATGTTTTATACAGAGGTTAAATGATGACATTGCAAATGGTTGGTAGTTAGTGAAGGAAGGTAGAAAGAGAAAGGTTATTGTCTACTCTAAATAACTGAAATGGAAAAATCAATATTGAAAAGGCCAAGTTGTGTTGAATTTTTGGAAGCGAGTCAAGAGGAAAATATCCTAGAACGTTGGAGGAAATAAAATGGTGGAAAAAAACGCTGGGTAAAAGAGAAGATCAGTAATATAATCATGATTTATTTTTTCATCTGATGAAGCATTGTCAACCATTATTCCTTTTTTACGAGTATTCATTTTCATCTTAATTTTAGTCAAGTTTTCTGATAGTTTTAGTTGAAGAACAGGAGGATTGAAGATAGAACAAGCGAAATAAAGAGACAGAGAAAAAAGTCAGCAGAGTGAGGAAAAAACGAAACAAGAGATAATGCTCCATATTAACCATTTTTAACTAGTATTTGTTTCTTCTTCAATTGCTTTTCACCACAGCTACTCAGACCATCAGTCTACTGCAGTGAGTGTATAGCAACTATTCTTCCTTCCTTCCTTTCCACTTTTTTTTGCTTTTTCCTCATCCTTTTAGACATTGTTTGTATTCCTTGTCTCTTTCTTTCCCTATCCTCTCCTTCTTTCTTTCTTTACTTACTCCTTCAATTTGATTCTTTTTGCCTTTCTTTCTCTATTCCTTTTTTTACTTTCTTTTTATCAGGTAAAGTGAAAGTTCATTCAATTTATCAAGTAAAAATAAAGGATTTTTCCCGACATTAATTTCATTGAATAACATATTTACCGATTTGTTCTGCTATCTTTTGTCATTTTTCCGGTAACTTCATAATTCCATCCCCCAGAACCTTTCCTTCTCAGAACACAATTGCTTTCGGTGCCTTTTGCAGTCTTCCAGGGATTTATTTTTTCATTAGGAGAATTCTGTACAGAAAATAGTATTAACAAGATAGTTATGTATAGACTTGTCAGGTATCATTTCATTGGTTTAATAATTCTTAGACTGAATCCAAATATACAGAATAAATATAAGATTATATCATGTCCGTCCAAAATAGCTTACTTCAAGGCAACCATAAATAGGCCTTTGATTTCAATCAATTTACAATATATTCATAAAGACTTCTATGGTCGAATCTACATAGAAAGGTGTTGTTGGCCACGTGCCATGTCTTCCTTTGGTCATATCACAATACCCAAAACGAGAAACATGTTTTAGATCACGACCTTCTTTGATCAAACCACGTTGCTGAATATATTGCAATCCATTTCGTAATATTTATTGTACAGCTCGAGGCTCAATGTATCCATAAATCCATAAGATCGTCTGATTGGACCGTAAATAAATACCGTATATATCTTTAAACTATATATACACAGGCGATTGTCTTAAACAAGGAACTAATGTTAAAACTATTCTACCCAAAATTGTTTTGGCTACACAGCGTGATACTTGAAACCTGGTCTGGATTAAAAGTAGGAAAACAAAATGTATTTGTAATCAAGTGTATTTTTCTTCTATCAGTCATACTACGGCAGTGCCAGTTCCAAAGTTGCATGTCTAGAAAGGACCAGACTTCATAGTGCGAGGGGCAGCCCGACATAATTGTTACGTGAAATAGTTTTCCGTCTGTCTTACGGAACTACAGCTTCAAAGTATTCAGGGTAATTATCTTCAGTGTTGCCAACTTAGAAATATCATACCTAAATTTAGATAATTCAGTGTTACTGATTGAGATATCTTATAACTAAATTTAGATAATTGTGTTTCATTGATTTTATTAGATTTAGAGAACCGCCGATCAATAAAAACTTCAAACTCAACACTGCACTGTTTTGTGTGCCGACCAATATATCTGGCGAAGTTCAACTTCGTTCATGGCCAGTTGTCGAGTAATCGCAGTGCATTTACATATCCACGCCTGGAATTTTATGTTACTGGTGCATTGAAATCAATGAATGCCCACTTATTTTAACAAATAGTGCCCCTGGGACATGATTGCGCAAAATAAAGCGAGAATTGTAGTTAGATGATGATGGAAACGAGCGGTAAGGGAATGGTTAATGAACTAATCTAACAATCCATGATTGCAGATTGGTGAGTCTGAGTTCGATTCATACAGTGCCTCCCATACTTGTGACCTTGGGCAAGACAAAGCTATGCTTGGTAAATACTTATAAGTCAATGACACTTAAAAAAAACTGTGTAATAATCAATTACATATGACTGGGCACGTTCAATTCAATTTTGTTTTATCTGATTTTATTCAGAATTATCCTCTGGATGGAAAAATATTTTCAAAAGAATCATTTGCTTTTTTATGCACTCGTGCGTGCATATTGAGACATTTTCCACCGAGAGGACTGAAGAAGAGGATTGAAAGAATATTTAGAATTTAGTTCTGGGTGAGGTTTTTAAAAGTCTTCAAGCAGCTTTCTTTATGGATAATGTATAATAAAGGTTTTCTTTAATACTATTTATATCAACAATTTCGTTTAACACTTTAGTATCTGATCTCTAGTATTGTTCGGACAATCCTCATCTTGGTTGTTTTCCATACAACGTTTCGGCCGTTTTACTCTACGGCCTTCATCAGGTATCATCTGGTAGGTGTGGGGGATGTGACAAACCGAACCCTTTATCTAACCGACGGGGGTATATAGACTGCACTCCCCTCTTAGCAGTAGTAGTATTTTCGAGTTATTATTGTCTCACACTGGGATTGAACCTAGAACCATTAGATTAGATAGCCTGAACAATAATAGAGATAATAATAATACCTCATCTCAAAAATCCAGAGAAACTACAGCAGTTGATCAGCAGTTTTGTCGAATTTTTTTTTTCACCCCATAAAATGATTATAAGAGATGAATTAAACGTGCACTCACCGAATATAGCCTTACTGGACATCATTTATTAGCTGTTTATGTACCCCTTGATATATAAGTCAGCACTTTCATTCACTTTAATGGTTGCATACTTCGTGAGAAAGTAAATTTTAGCGATCAGGAAAAAATCAAAACGATTATCACGGGTGTATTTTTTTTTTTTTTGCTGAATCCTGTAAACATAAGTATTGCCCACTGACTTTACCACTATCCTGATTAGCGTTAGTGAATTCAAGTACTAATAAACTAAATCCTTCCGATACGAAGGAAGAGGTTGAGCATTAAATACCAAATTTTACCATTGTTGACTTGAAATTTGATTTCATAAATTCTCAACCTCTACGTTGTCCCTTGAAGAGGAAAGACGGGATTCTTAGATCAGGATTTAAAGCAAACGTTGGTGATAGAGTAAATGTCGGATCAAATATTACTTGATTTTTATTTGATGTTTGAATATTTTGAAAAAATGATTTTTTCCACTTTAACCCCAGCCTGCTCAAAATCCTGGATCCACGCCTGGAATTTATGTTAGTGATGCATTGAAATCAATGAATACCCACGTATTTAAACAAATAGTGCCCTTGGGACGTGATAGCGCAAAATAAAACCAAAATCTATATACTTCCTTTCTTTTTTTAACTTTCTCTTTTTATCTTCTCTCTCTCTCCCCTCTCCCCCTGTCTGTGTATCTGTCTGTCTGTCTGTCTCTCTCTCTCTCTCTCTCTCTATATATATATATATATATATATATATATATGTGTGTGTGTGTGTGTGTGCATATGTGTGTGTGTGAATATTCAATCAATGAATTCTGGAATCTTTCATAAAGTGAACTGAAGCTGAAATCATTTTGTTTGGTAAATGCAGATGTTTTCCCTCTTTCCAGACAATAAAGTTAACAGACTTGAAAGATAACTCATCTGTTTTCATGTATTTATTACTTACATATGTTTTCGTTTTGCATGTGTACGAAGAACGTGTAGAATTCAGCACGAAAGTCAGTTTCTACGCATTTACCCCTGCCAACGAAATTGGACGGAGCTTATGTATTCACCCAGGTGTATCTGCGAATTTTTCTATGTGTTTTTTTGTCTGTCTGTTAGTCCACACATCATCAAAAGTCCCCAATAAATTTCAGCGACATTACGTGGAAGAGTGGGTCATGAACCAAAGAATAACTGACTAAATTTTGGAGCAGATCTGGGAATCATTTGCGAATTCATTTACATTACGATAATTCTTTTGGCTTTTCGGATGTATTAATACACTAATGACGTGGCTTTATCATAAACAGATATAGTAAATTTCATTATGGTCGTTTTTCAAACCATTGATGATATATCTCTGATGAATAATTATTACAAGTTGTTTTTTTTATTGTCACGGCATTGTCTTGCAACTATAATCAGGCTGATTTAGTTGAGGAGATCATTTTTTTAAATCCTGTATGATTCATTTTTAAATCATTGATATGATATTATGTATTAAGCTACCTAAAAAAAAGTTAGTTCAGTTTATTAAGTAAAAACGAGATTAACATGATTTTGTAAAGACCAGAATAAGAGCTAATCTGAACGTACAATATCTGGCAAATATGGCGAATAAGTGAAAACGCGCCAACCAAGATGTAACAATTTTAGAATCTTAAGGTAAATGCTGCCTAGAATTAAGATGATGGAATATTATACTCTTTACGTTGTTAACCAATCCCGGACGCTTCTCGTTGATTGCTGCCTTTAGTTGGTCTAATTGAGTGCAGTACTTGTTTGAATTAATTGTTGGCTTCTCCTCAAATAGCTCGTAGTGGAAAACTCCCTTCCAATCACACCACATACACGGCATCACTGTCTTCGGGTTGAGTCTGCCGTACGGTTAATTGTGGTTCATTTTGCTTATATCACGATCTCTTGCTTTCTTGTGAAGTATTCGGTCAAAATTAGTTTCAAGAATTGCTCGGGGATATAGAGTCAAGTTTGGAATCTTTTCTCGCTTTACTTATGTGGGAATTACATATCGAAGCGGCTAATATAATCAAGCTGATTTTCGAAGCATGATCTGAATATTTTGAGTATGTTGGCTACCCCTACCCTGCGTCGTAATAACTCGTAATTGAAATCATTGAGGACCTTGATATAGTGTGGACAAACAGACAAACAAACAAATAACTGCTTGATCATTCAGAGCACCTTCACTATAAAAGGCACAAATCTTTTTTTGAGTTAGAGTCGCATTTTTACCTAACTTATATAAAAGAAACATTTTTTGACGAAAATGTGGTTTATTTTCTCCCATCTTCTATATTAGAATCAATAAATAAAAATATGTCGATTTTAATATTCTTTCAAATGATCGTTTTCAATGAAGTTAGTTGAAAACTAAATGATCCAAACGCCATCTAACGACAAACACAAAACAAACTTTTTGGCCAATCCAATACCAATAAAGTGCGTGTAAATCTTGACATACACATCACTTCATGCAATTATTGTTTACATACTGTCATGTGTCTTCTTGTATGTACGTGTGATACTTAGGTAATAATTAAGCTTTGCTTAATTGCTTTTTACCCCAACAGCACAAACACCCCCACCTTTAGCCATCCAATTTCAATTTTCTATATCAGTTTAACACGCAATACTACATTCATTCGCCGGAAAACGATAGTCGATCTATTTTATTAAAGTACAGGGTATTGACTTCGAAGTTTCGATATACAGCTAAACCCAAGAAACTCTGGGTGCCCCCCTTTTGAGATTTGCTCGATGACCAACGTTCCCCGAGGAGCGTTCAGTGTTGAGATTTATTTAGTTTAGCCTAGTGTCGTACAGTCATGACAGGCACCTTGCACGGATCGAACTCACTAGGCATGGCTTGGGGAAACCAGCCTTTTAATGATCGTTTTACGGGCTGCCCTTTATACATGTGTGCGAGTATGTATTTCTAATCGGGGCTTGAAAGAATGTTTGACTTTTGTAATTCTATGAGGTTTGTTTGTGTGTTTGTGTATTTGCATGAGTGTGTTTGTGTATTTGCATGAGTGTGTACGTATTTGTGTGTGCATGTGTGTGTTTGTGTGTGCATGTGTGTGTTTGTGTGCGTGTTGTATGAGTGTGTGTGTATGTATGTGTGTGAGTACAAGTGTGTGTGAGTGCATGCGTGTGTGTGTGTGTGCGTATGCCTTCATGTCAATACATACAGCCAATACAAATACGTATTTGTGTGTGTGTGTTTGAGTGTGTTTGTGTGTGCATGTGAGTACATGTGTATGTGAGTGTGTGTGTGTTTGTGTGTGCATGTGAGTACATGTGGGTACATGTATGTGTGTGTGTGTGTGTGTGTGTGTGTGTGTGTGTGTGTGTGTGTGTGTATGAGTGCCTTCATGTCAATACATACAGGTTGATGGAGCCATAGAGGATACGACAAGGGCAGTAGAATGACAAGTTTATTTTGATGCTGGATATTTTACGAAGAATATCTACGGAGGAAGAAAAGATGCAGCGATCGAACGGGGGGGGGGGCGGGAATCTGAGACCAATCAGAGTTTTCGAAGCGAGCCAGCCCGTTGATCCGTTCTGTACAATTCGGAAGTAATCGATATTTGGAGGTCATTTGCTGAATGTTATTGAGAAAGAACTCTTGATCAAAAGATGGCTGTGTGTGGGTGTGGTCAGGAGGAAGAAAGGGACATAAAGAGACAGGAGAATGAGAAAGTGCTGGGCGTGGCAAGGGGGCAAAACCTTGTGAAAAAATTTATAAAATTTGTATTTACTCTTCTTCGAGTTCTTTTGAGATTTATTTATATAAGCAAAGCAAAGGCTGTGGTTGCTTATGACGTGCGTGTATGTGCGTGTGTGTGTGTGTGTTAACATGTGAATGTTTATGTATGCGTGCGATATGAATTTAAATAAAGAGTAAGCCAATTCTTATGATCACAGATAATGTCATCAAACAGTTATCGTTATCAAAATCAGTCGGTCCCAAGTACTTTATTTCAAATGAGTGTTACATTTTATTAAAATGTCTATATAAATCATAATAATTTGTATTATGTGGTGCAGCTTACAACAATGAATAACATAACAATGAATTTGATAACATAACAATGAATCTATAACAATGAATCTGGATTCATAAGATTAAGTATGAATTGTTTCAAATTTCTTTGAGCGATGTAATTATTGTTGTCTAAGAGACTGTGTCCCAAATGATCCCAATATGCTGCCTCTTTCTCCCCCCCCCCTCTCTCTCTCTCTCTCTCTATCTCTCTCTATATATATATATATATATATATATACACACAAATGTATGTACATTAACTACTAGGAAATCTAATGATTAAACGATTATTTTAGTCGACAAATATTTATTTTTCAACACAATCTCCTGGCAAGGGAAATATTGATCACATAGATCGAACTTTGTACAGTAAAATTTTTCAAATCAAAATACAACTAATAACTACGTGTTGGGCTGCAAACCTATTGATTCACTATCATATATATATATATATATATTATGTCAAAGACAGCTGTTTCGATGCATTACATCTCTTCAGTGTGGCTATAGACATTATCCCATCCAATACCACGAGGCATATATATATATATATATATATATATATATATATATATATATATATATATATATATATATATATATGTATATATGTATATATATATATATATATATATGCTAGAAATGTCGGACAAGGAGCATCTTTTTAACTTTCTTACTAATATATATATAAAAAGGTTTATCTGTAATACTTTCCAATGTATTTGCACAAACATGAATGCATATTTATACAACGTAAACATAAATAATCAAGGATAATGTATGTAACTATTTTCCAGGCTTTGCCTCGTCTGGTTCAAGGTCACAACAGTGTAGTTCCTCCTAAGGATCGGCCTCACTCGCAATAGCTTGTAAAACTAGCTTGTCAATCGTCAATCTACTGCAGCGCCCTCTAGGTATGGATATAAAATTACACGTCTGATGTCATCGGCTTTTTCTATATCAAAATTTTATGTACGAGGAAAATTTAGATTCCAGTATGTTATGATATATATATACATATATATATATGTGTGTGTGTGTGTGTGTGAATATATTATGTGCTTACAAGTCAAGGTGTATGTTTGCATATGCCGTATATTTGGATTTATCATTAGCTTTTTATCAATCGATGTGAGAATGCATAGAAATACAAATGTTGAAGACTTTTTTCCGGTATGCACGGCCATATTTGAAGTCGATACACAATAGAACGCAAACCAAATTTTCTGTTCGAATATAGATGTTTTTATTCAATCAATCGATTACGCATTTATACAAATTCACGTAATTGTGAGAGTATGTATGGAATTCGAACACGAATATGTCAATAATAATGCATTTCTACGTAAGTAGTATCTGGCAATGACTCGTCTGAGGGAAATGGCAATATAATGCATTTGCTGAGGAAGCGTTCAGTTGAATTCATTAGCAAGTGTGACTTGCGCAGTTCTATCCTCGCCCTATCTCACTCAAGACTCACTTGTAGCATTGATTAAGCAACGAAGAAAAACAGAATTTTTAAAATTTTTCACACCTCAGGAGCATTTAAGGAAATGAAAAGAAAACAAACCCAAGTGCCTCCGGAGATCGAAGTAGGTCTGTTAGTACCGCTTTCCGTACGGTATTTGATCCCTCTCGCGCAATCGGTCTCCATTCATAAGCAACAGAGTATCTGTAAGTACGCATGCGCGTTGATAGACAGGTCTTGGGATGCATCTTAGGATATTTTTTTTTAAACAGTCACAAAAATGAATCAAGTAAACAGCACTCAGAGAGCGTATACCTCTGCTAACGCCATTGTCATTAAAAACTAAGCAATCAGGTTGTACTTCCCAGACATCACCGTAACAAAACCTTGTTATAATCATTCATCAGCGACAAATCCTTAATAATTTGAAGAAAAAAAAAACCTGTCATTCTTTTTTTCATATTCATTGACAAGCTTCATGAACAGTAATTCGACACAAAAAAGTTTTTAAAAAATTGTCTCAAACAAAATAGAAAAAAAAATACTGGATCAGACCCTAAATTTAATCAATCGTTCTTTTGCCTATGGCCCACTCTTCCATAGAATGTTAGCGAAATTAATTAAGAACTTTTGGAGATATTGTGTGGTTTAACAGACCAACGAACAGACATGCTGACGTACAGATTAACACAAGTGAATACATAACCTTTACTCAATTCCGTTGGCAGTTGTAATAAATAATGTTCTCAGTCGTTTTGTCGAATGACTTATTGCCGGCACATAGTCAGCCGATAGCTGTTAGGCCATGCAGCCGATTCATAACCAACCTTTCTAACGAAGCGATGTTTTTTCGACTTGGCTTTTCGCCGACTGCCGTTCCGTCGAATACGTTTTTTGTACCATCTGAAGATTTTAAAAAACAAAGGAAAAAAAGCTGTGAAATTTTTGAAAAATAATTTCATTTTACATCTTGAAGAACAACATTGGAAGAATAGGTTGATAAAACTCGTATATTATAAAATGGATTTTTGCGGATGATCTAACAGCCATTTTGAAAAAGTAATTGAAATTTAAAGAAATTAGTTCTTGAGTTTTGGGGCCTTGCTAGAAAGAGGAAAGCCTGAATTTCTGTCAAAAGAAATAAAAAACGAACTTTCACTGATTATCCTGTTGAATATTGCAATGTTTCGAAATTATTTTTATTTGCTTTCATCATCAGAACGTTGAACATACATGCAGTTAGTTGTTTGAGAAATTAGCAAATAAAACATTTATATGCATTTTTTTCTCATCTGGTGACAATTTTCAGCCGAAAAAATGATTTTATCATACTTTTAAGATATATAAGCATACATTGGTTTGAGCAGGTTCTTACATTTTTGTCTATAACAACAAATAACTTATTACGAGGATATGTCTCTCTCTTCAACAGAAAAATTAGACTATTCTATCGAAAACGTTTAATTGAGAAATCTTTCAAAAATAAAGTAGGTCTCCGAAAATTGATTCAGAGAAAATTAGTTAATTTAATGATTGATTAACTGGATTGAGACAAAAAAAAATTAAAATATATAGAAAATTATGCTTGTTACGACAGAGAAATTTCCCCGATGGAAGATAAAATACAAACAGAGACCAACAACTAAACAAGAAAAAGAAATATAGATAGAATAAGCCGAAAGTTTTCCACTCAAAAAAGTAGCCTACCCCACAATAACGTCGGAAATAGGGACCCACGTGCCGGATCATTTGCTAGAACAAGGCCCAAGAAGGCAGAAATACAAACCTGTTTGGGTAGCGAATCCAGCATTTCACTATATATATATATATATATATATATATATATATATATATATATATATATATATATATATATATATATATATATATATATATATATTAGCTGCTAATGTGGCCCATGGTACCACAAGTAGTATTTATAAAACAAATAAGTAAAAACTGTTTCAGTCTGATTACACGGCAAATTCTGGCTGTCAAGGAAAAGATGAGGCAAGCACAGCTGTATATCAACGTCGACTGCATTTGAACTCAACATACATAGATAGTTTTTTTTTCTATTTGCTGCTATCTGATTTTACAGCTATTCTTGTGCTCTTCTGCTTAACCTTGGTCACCTATTTCTCTTTCGAAATGAAACATTCCTCGTGTAGACGAAATCCTTGTTGATTAAGCAATGGATTTTCAATTTTTTTGTATGAATTTATTTTGGTGAGTTTTCATACACAATCTCTATAAATCTTGGATTGAAAATCAAGAAAAAGGGGATTTTCAGTGGTAAAGAATTTAAGCAAACGTCACCAACAAGATAGGGTCATTATATGTACACTGTATTACAGACATTCCCAAATGGGGTTTTCCCCTACTTGGTAAGTTTATACTCATTCTTATTTTTAGACAAAAGGATTTTGTATTTGGCGTTTCATTTCAGACAAGATGCCAGTCTCCCCGACAGTTATACGAAAGTGCAGATGTATCCTTGTGTAGGAGTCTGTACGTCAATCTTGGCGAACTTTTTGTTATGCTTTTCTTAAAAGCATTGGTACGAAATGAGGTAAGCAGCGGGTTAGTGTTATCGAATTCTATGCAATCAAATGTTACTTATATTGAGCACAGGTTGTGGTTCAGTACTGTAAGACAATACCAGAAGAAAATGTCTGACCCGAGC